>CM035844.1:402180591-402588084 GCA_020510985.1 Pholidichthys leucotaenia | reverse complement strand
AATATTACGATTTTTTTAAAGGGCAAATCTTAAGAAGTTTTGAAGATTTGAAAAAACAAGGCCTAATAAATCAAGACCTTTACAGGTTCTTCCAGCTTAGACACCACATAAACAATATACTTAAAAAGGAGGTTTTGGAAAGGGCCCAGTCAGGTGTTCTGAAGGTCTTCTTAATGGCATATAAAGGGATCCCAGGGATCAGATACATTTCTAAAATATACCAAGGTCTTCAAGACTTGAAAGGAGACAACACATCTTATATAAAAGAGAGATGGGAAAAAGAGGGGAATTTCACTTTACAACTGGAAATATGGGAAAAGCTAAATAAACAGCAATGGAAAAGTACCTCATCCCTGCAGTGGAGAGAATTTGGATGGAAAAACTTGGTAAGATTTTTCAGAACACCTGCACAAAACAAATTTACCCATAAGGGATTGAACTGCTGGCGCTTGTGTGGTGAAAAGACTGCAAATCATTTTCATGTGTTTTGGTCATGCCCAGTTATCCACCAATATTGGACCAATGTACAGACAATATTGGGGAAAATATTCAAAATAACAGTTCCCTTTTCTTTTGTAACTTTGTATTTGGGTTTACTACCGGACTCACTGGAAAGACGAGGAGAAAAATACTTATTCAATGTTTTAATATTGGCAAGCAAAAAAGCTCTAACTAAAAAATGGATGTTGAAGGACTGTCCTACACCTGAAGATTGGATTAACGTGATCCAAGACATTTACTCGATGGAAAAGTTGACATTCGCACTGAGACAGGACATGGATGGGTTCATGAACTTTTGGCAACCCTGGATCGCATATGTGTCTTCCATTAGATCTAATCTTTGACAAATACCATTTCAATAATGGTTCCGCTCTTTGTTCCAACACTACTCAGATGCTCTTTTACTTTTATTTACTTACTTTTTCTTTTTGTTTGTTTTTTGCTGGTTTGTTTGGTTTTTTTGTTTTTTGTTTTTCGTTTTTTGTTTTTTTTCTCTTTAATTTCACTTTTTCTTTCACTTTAAAAAAAAAAAAAGGGGTGTTGTAAGAATTAATCTTCCAATGTTGTCAGATATCAGAAAATAAGGGAACATGTGATGAAAATGTAAACAATGCATTGCTGTAATGACCTGTATACCCTTTACAAAAACTTAAATAAAAAAAAAAAAAAAAAAATAGGAAAACTCGGATGCTATTAAAAGAAATGGGAATCTGTGACGTATGGAGGGAATTCAACCCCAATGTAAAAGATTATACTTTTTATTCAACGCCACATTCATCTTACTCAAGGATTGATTACTTTTTTATGTTTAATAGAGACATTGGAAGAGTAAAAACATGTAAAATAGGACTGATGGATCTCTCTGACCACAGTCCGATCTATATGGACTTAAATGTCCAAAAATACACAAATAATACATTTTCCTGGAGGTTGAATTCAAATGTCCTGAAAGGACCACTGAAAGATGAATTGGAATCAGATATTCTTAGATATTTGGAAGAAAACGATAATGGAGAAGTATCCCCTTTAATACTGTGGGACACATGCAAAGCTGTAATAAGGGGAAAAATTATTGCAAAACTGGCAACCCAAAAGAAACTGAGACAAGAAAAACTAATCACACTAGAGTTAGAACTCAAGAACCTAGAAAAAGAACACAAAGACAACACTCATTCTAATGGCTCGCTCAAGATTAAAGAAATTAAAAATCAAATAAATGAGATCTACACAATAGAAATCCAGAAGAAACTTACATTTCTGAAACAAAAACACTATGAAGCAGGCAGTAAATTGGCAAAATTACTAGCCTATAAATTGAGGAAACAACAAACAGAAAGAGCAATCTACAAAATCAGAGACCCAGTATCAAAGGAAATAAAATTCAGAATTCAGGATATTCTTAAAAGCTTCGAGAATTACTATAAGAACTTATACTCCCACAAAAAACATAAAAACGCATCCGAGACATTCCTAAACACATTAAACCTTCCCCAACTTACGGAATCACAAAATAAAACACTACTGTCAAAAATACAACCTAAAGAATTGGAAAAAGCAATAATGAAACTTAAAGCTAACAAATCCCCAGGAGCAGATGGCTATACAGCAGAGTGGTACAAAACCTTTAAACAGCAACTATCTCCTCTCCTCCTGAAAATATTTAACTATGTCCTCCACACAGGGGAAATCCCCCCCTCCTGGAGAGAAGGGGTCATTGCAGTTATACCTAAATCTGAAAAGGATAAACTAGAATGCTCCAACTACAGACCAATCAGTGTATTAAATCAGGACTATAAGCTTTTTACCATTATCCTTGCCAAAAGGTTGGAAAACATACTGACAGACTTAATTCACTTAGACCAAACAGGTTTTATAAGACAAAGACAGACACAAGACAACATTCGACGCACTTTACACATAATCCATCATATAAAAAAATATAACTTAAATGCAGTCATATTGGGATTAGATGCTGAAAAAGCATTCGATTCGGTTGACTGGTCTTTCCTATATAGAATCTTATCCAGTTTCAATTTTCATAACAACTTCATTAGAACTATACAGGCATTATATAAAAAACCAACAGCTAAAATAAGGATTAACGGTAATTTATCATCATCTTTTGAGCTGGAAAGAGGATGTCGTCAAGGCTGCCCCCTGTCTCCACTGCTCTTTGCAATCTTCATAGAACCTCTGAGCCAATGGATAAGACAAAATCCAAAAATTCAAGGTATTACACTTGGTCAGAAGGAACATAAAATAGCACTCTTTGCTGATGACATTTTAATATACCTAGGGCAGCCAGACACTTCTTTACCAGAACTAATCTCAGTTTTTTCAGACTATGGAGATTTATCGGGGTACAAATTAAACATGCATAAAACCCAAGTTTTAACATTCAACTATGACCCAAATCATTATTCACTAAGTGAACTCAAAACTAACTGGGAGTTGGAATCTATGAAATATCTGGGGGTCAATATCCCGAAACAACTCAATAAAATTATAACACTAAACTATGATCCACTGGTGACAAAAATAAAATCTGACCTAGCAAGATGGAATATGATACCATTCTTAGGTACTGCACAAAGAATTGAAGCAGTCAAAATGAATATACTTCCACGTCTTCTATACCTTTTCCAAACAATACCGGTAGAACCTCCCAGAAAAACATGGCAGGAGCTGGACAGAAGGATCTCAAGATTCATATGGCAGGGCAAGAGACCTAGAATCAGATATAGAACCTTACAGCTAAACAAAGACAAAGATGGGCTTGCGCTGACAAATATCAGGGACTATTTTAAAGCCGCACAAATTAAAACTTTAATAGAGATATGTAACCCAGTCTACACTGCACAATGGAAGGAGATGGAATGCCAAATAACAAGTGACATCCCCCTACAGGCGATAATAGGGAACAATGCCTTACCTAAACTCTTGAATAACACTAACCCGTGGATAGAGACCCTGCTAAAAATTTGGTTTAAGATAGTCAGAGAGAATCAAGCTAAAGAGCCCAATCGACTTCTGCAATGGATTGCCTATGATCAAGACTTTACCCCCAATAAAACAGACACTAGATTTAAAGAGTGGAAAGAGAAAGGGCTGATAAAATATTACGATTTTTTTAAGGGGCAAACTTTAAGAAGTTTTGAAGATTTGAAAAAACAAGGTCTAATAAATCAAGATCTTTACAGGTTCTTTCAGCTTAGACACCACATAAACAATATACTTAAAAAGGAGGATTTGGAAAGGGCCCAGTCAGGTGTTCTGAAGGTCTTCTTAATGGCATATAAAGGGATCCCAGGGATCAGATACATTTCTAAAATATACCAAGGTCTTCAAGACTTGAAAGGAGACAACACATCTTATATAAAAGAGAGATGGGAAAAAGAGGGGAATTTCACTTTACAATTGGAAATATGGGAAAAGCTAAATAGACAGCAATGGAAAAGTACCTCATCCCTGCAGTGGAGAGAATTTGGATGGAAAAATTTGGTAAGATTTTTCAGAACACCTGCACAAAACAAATTTACCCATAAGGGGTTGAACTGTTGGTGCTTGTGTGGTGAAAAGACTGCAAATCATTTTCATGTGTTTTGGTCATGCCCAGTTATCCACCAATATTGGACCAATGTACAGACAATATTGGGGAAAATATTCAAAATAACAGTTCCCTTTTCTTTTGTAACTTTGTATTTGGGTTTACTACCGGACTCACTGGAAAGACGAGGAGATAAATACTTATTCAGTGTTTTAATATTGGCAAGTAAAAAAGCCCTAACTAAAAAATGGATGCTGAAGGACTGTCCTACACCTGAAGATTGGATTAACGTGATTCAAGACATTTACTCGATGGAAAAGTTGATATTCAGTTGACAAAAATCAATTTGCGCCACCCCAAACTGACACTTCGCTGGATTAATTATTAACCCGTGCTCCGCCAGCCTCCGAAAAACCGCTGTGAGGTGGCTTTCATGTTCGTCTTCAGACGTGCTGGCTACCAAAATGTCATCCAAGTAGACGAACACGAAAGGGAGGTCGCGTAAAACTGCATCCATCATGCGCTGGAAAGTCTGCATGGCACCTTTGAGTCCAAACAGCATGCGCAAAAACTCGAAAGGCCCGAAAGGAGTTATTACCGCTGTTTTGAGTATGTCCTGAGCGCGTACTGGGACTTGATGGTAGCCGCGCACCAAATCTATTTTAGAAAAAATGCGCGCCCCCGCCAAATGAACCGAAAAATCATGGATGTGCAGAATCGGGTAGCGGTCATGTGCTGAAGCGTTATTCAACCTGCGGAAATCACCGCAAGGCCGCCACGAGCCATCAGCCTTTGGGACCTTGGATGCGCCTAATGTGCGCGCCCAATGTCAAGTCAAATTCCTTGTGTGTTTACTTGTAAATATACTTGGCAATAAAGCTGATTCTGATTCTGATTCTGATTCTGACCATGTGTAGCGGTGAAGCCCAGGGGCTGTTGGAGCGTCTAATGATGCCCAGCTTTTCCAGGTTGGTGAATTCCTCGCGCGCTCTGGCCAGTTTAGCTGAGTCCAAGCCCCGAGCTTTTGCAAAAACGGGAGGGCCGGAGGTGGTGATAAAATGTTCCACCCCGTGTTTAGTCACTGACGCCAAAAACGTTGGGACTGTGAGTGCTGGGAACTGAGAGAGTAGTGCTTGGAACTTACCACCCGCAGCTGTGACGTTGGCCTGTGCAGTAGGCGGGACCACCCGGGCTGTGCAGGAAATAGAGTGGAAAGACAGTGCATTAACTAGACGTCTGTTAGCAAGATCAACCAATAAACCATTCGAGCACAAAAAATCAGCACCTAACATGTTATAACTGACGGCTGCTATGACGAAAGTCCACTCGAATGCCCAGCCGTGAAAAGACAGGGGGAGGGTCTTCTCCCCGAAGGTCTTGATTGTCGAGCCGTTCGCCACCAACACCAGGGGTCCGCTGGAAGGCGCCAGCCGGTCAGCGTGGGAAGGTGTGGGAAGGTGTGATGAAACTCAGCTGGGAGCCTGTGTCCACAAGGAACTCCCTCCCTGATCGCGCGTCTGTCAGGTAGAGCAGCTTGTTCGTCGCGCCGAGAGCCGCAGCTGCTACCGACTCCCCGTCCTGGCGTTTCCCAAGCACTTGAACTGGCACGGTGGAATGCACTTGCGTGCCCTCTCGGCAAATCGTTGATGGTAAAAGCAGAGGACGTCGCTCGCTCCGTGTCTCCTGGCCTCTGCCGCTGCTGATGTCAGCGAATCTGGTGCTGCAGCCTCAGGCCCCCTACTGTCTCTGGGCGTTGCGCTCAGCTCCGCTGCTGCCGTCGTGGCCGTGTGTCGCCTATGGGCGTTGACGAGTCGCTGTGCCTCCTGGCCCAGCTTGTGGTAATCTCGGTGGGCCAGCAGCTGTGAACTGGCCAGGGTAACTCTCACCGTTGACGGTAGTGTCCTGAGGAAAAGATGGGTGAAGATAAAGCCATCATCTTCGTCGTCTCTCAGGCTCAGCATCTTCGCCATCAGGTCTGCGGGCCTGTCTGCCTCTCCTTCAGTCAGCACCAGAAGCTTCTCTGCTCGCTTTCCCAGCGAGGGGGTGAAAGCACGGATGAGAGCGGCTTTCACTGCGCCATACTTGTCGTCGTCTGGTGGGTGGCTAGTCAGGTTCTCCACCCGCTGGGCTGTGAGGCTGTCCAGCTTTGCGACTACATGGTAGAATTTCATGGCATCAGCCGAAATTCCCCGAAGATGGAACTGTGCCTCGACAGTGTTAAACCAGGAGCGCGGGCTATGTTGCCAGAAATCAGGCAGTTGGACTGCGGTAGCTGCATAAGCCCGGCTGGCTCCTGAAGAGTCCGGTGCGGGAAGGTCGTCACCGGCCATAATTTGTCGTAGGGTCACCAGTGTAGAGGATGTGCTCAAGGATGAGACTGAGTTTATTTCTCAGGTTCAGCTTTATTGTCAGAACACATACTCTATCAACCTCTCAACAAAAAAAGAGGCTGATCAATGTAACATCACACTTTTATACTCCTGGAGCATCGAAACCTAAGTCACATGGTGCTTTAGCAAACATACAGTCACATGGTACTTAATCCCAGTCACAGTGCAACTCTTTGATCTGTCACCATTGTCTCTCATTCTTCAATGATCCGGAAATCCTTCTGGGGCATCTTCTCTGAGACAAAAGGCCAAATCTCACACCTCCTCGTTATCTCCTGCAGATCTCTGCCAATCCAGACCTTCTTTGTCCCGTGAGGCGTGAAGCACCCAATACACATACAGCAATACATTTGTGGGAAATATGAACCCAATATATGTGCCACACACCACCCATTTCTGTCTTTCATCTAGGCAAGGGGAAAATGATCCACCCAAACCAGACCTTTCCTCACTATTTACAGAGATGCAGGCTGACGATCTGCTGAACCGGGACCAGTACAAGGGGCCGACCAGTTGCTTCTCAGTGAGGCAGCGTGGCCGGCGTGTGTGACCCATTCCAGTTTCTTTTTTTTTTTTACAGTTTGAATTTTGCACATTCTAAATAATCTGCAATTTGCTGCTGATTGGAATAAACAATTTAGTGATTTATGTGTTTGCATCATGATTTTCTGTTTTGTCTGTTAAGACACCGGTGGGAAAAGAGTCAACAGTACGAACCATTTATCAGTGACTTTGAAAGTAATGGCTCATTTTTAAGAAAAGTAACCAAAACAATTATTTGCTGAAGACTGTAAAACAAAATAGAGACATCTGCAAAAGTACAAAGGTTTATTGTCAAAATTCCCAGGGCAATACTACATGAATACATGTATAGTTCACTGTTGATGCAGAGAATATACAGTATATTTATACAGTACATGTAGTCAGCAATACTCACTACGATATATTTCCAGTTAATCCACGTATTTCTCCATGTAACCTTGTGACTGCATTATTTTAATTACTTTTAATCCTAGATCCCTTTGTTTTGGCTTAAAATGCATCATAATTGTTAAATATATCTTATACCTAACTCAGTATTGTTTACCTGTTGAAATATATATTTAACAGCTCATATGCTACTATATGGCACCTGATCCATGTTTTGCCACAACACCACCGGCTGGAGCAGATAAATTCCATGACGTCTCAACAGTCTCTCCATGATTTTGACACAGATCAGAGCAATTTATTGCGCAGGATGCTAAACATTTCTACAGACAATATAGCCACTTGGTGTTCGTGAAGTTGGGGTCACATCACTGTGTTGAACGTTAACGCCGACCGTTTGAAGCGAAATTTTTGCCACAAGAGAGCCATCTGAAACACACACACACACAGAATACATATTTTAGTACCTAATATCGATAACTTGTCGACATTACAATGTTGTACGGCGGACTTAAAAGCAAAGTAGCATTAGCAATCATTAGCTTACCGTCATACGTAATGTAGTTCGTTTCCTCATGTCTTCTCTTTTATACTGCTCTAAGGTTTTCTAAGTGCTCCAGTGCTTTTCCAGAGTGTGTCGTATTGTGGGTTTGCCTTCTGTTCTCCGTTTTTGCCTTTATTCTGGCAAAAACAGCCAGAGAACGCAGACGCCTCGTATCCTGCCAACTTGTGTTTTGCGTAACATTACGCTTGATTTACGCCAGTTACGCTTGTTTTACGTAGCGGGAGGGATAGGGTTGCACTGCCTCCCTGTAATTATTTCCCACCCACTTCAAATGGGACCTAGTGCAGTGGAAAAACAAAGCGGGCCGAACTGTACTGTCCCGTCCCGTACCGAACCGTACCGTACTGACCCTAGTGGAAAAGCGCCTTTATAAGGGAATGCTAGGATTGACAGAGTCCTGACTCTTTGTCAGCCTGGCTACAGTGCTGAAAAGAAACCTAGAATTATTCTTGTTGTCTTCTATTAATGCAGAATAATAACTCGTTCTAGCTTTTCTAAGAGATTTTTATAAATTAAAACATGATTTCTCCAAGCTAAAAAGATTTCATCAAAATTAGTGGAGCGCCATTTTCTTTCTAATTGACGAGTCTTCTGTTTTAAGCTACGAGTTTCTGTGTTGAACCAAGGGGTTAGAAATCGCTGATTAGACTTTTTCTTTTATAAAGGGGCCACCAAGTCTAGAGTCTGATGCAGAGAAGCTGTAACACTATTTACGATGCTATCAACTACAGAAGAAGCAAGCTGTCTATAGCTTATTTCTGCTGTGCTGAAACATGGCATAGAGGAAACAATCTGCATAAATTTGGTTACATCATCTGAGAGGCATCTACTGTAGTAATATTTTTCTTTAGGAGCCAAATAGTCAGAAATAGTAAAATCAAAGGTTAACAGACAATGGTCTGACAGTACAGGGTTATGAGGAGACACTACCAGATTTTCTATTTCTATGCCATATGTCAGAACAAGGTCCAACATATGGTGGAGATAATGGGTAGAATTTCCTATTTTCTGAGAAAACTCCATCGAGTCTAATATTGAATTAAATGCCATATTAAGGCAGTCACTATCTACATCTACATGTATATTAAAGTCCCCTACTATAATTATTCTATCTGATTTCAGCACTAAATCAGCTAAGAATTCGGCAAATTCGGATAAAAACTCTGAGTAGGTTGATGGAGGACGATAAACTATGGCAAATAAAATAGGGTTTAGCCTAAAAATGCTAAAATGCCCAATACTGAGGACCAGGCCCTCAACGGAATGATAACGTGTTTTTTGCTTTACATTAACTAATAATTTGGAATGGTAAATTGTTGCTACTCCTCCTCCACGACCAGAACTTCTGGGATTTTGACAGTTTAAATAACCCGAGGGAATTGATTCATTTAAACCAACATAATCCTCTTGCCCTAACCAAGTCTCTGTAAGGGATATTAAATCAATCTGATGATCAATTAACAGATCATGCACTAGCAGAGACTTGGGAGTTAGAGACCTAATATTTAACAAACTGCATTTAATTTTTAAATTCTGAGGAGGAACAGAGGCCAAACCATTCAATTTAGAGGCTTCATGTTTAATTTGAGTTTTACCAACTTTTTGTTTAATCACTTTGGGATTCTTATACATTATATTTTTATTTACTTTGGAGGAAGCAGACAATGATTCTCTGATGGGGAAGACAGGGGCTAAGTTGAGGGGTGGCAGATGAAGAGGAGCTGCAGAGAGGCGTGTAAGACAGCGACTCTGCTTCCTGGTCCCAACTCTGAGTTGTCAAAGGTTTTGGAAATTTGGATAAAAATGATGCAAAATTGTTAGATAAAAGAGACTTACCATCCAAAGTGGGATGGACGCCATCTCGTCTAATAAGACCAGGTTTTCCCCAAAATGAGCTCCAATTATCTATGCAGCCCACGTTGTTTGCAGGACACCACACAGACAGCCAGCGGTTCAAGGATGACAAGCGGCTAAACATGTCATCACTGGTCAGATTGGGGAGGGGCCCAGAGAATACTACAGAGGCAGACATTGTTTTGGCAAAGTCACACACCGATTCCACATTAATTTTTGTGACTTCTGACTGCCGGAGTCAGACATCATTAATGCCGGCATGGATAACAATTGTGGAATATTTACAGTTACTTTTAGCCAGTATTTTCAAATTTGACTCGATGTCGCCTGCTCTGGCCCCAGGAATGCATTTGACTATGGCCGCTGGAGTCTCTGGGTTCACGTTTCTGACTACAGAGTCGCCAATGATCAGAGTTTTTTCCTCAGCGGGTGTGTCGCTGAGCGGGGAAAAACAATTAGAAACATGAACAGGCTGGTGGTTAACCAGAGCCTTACGACTGGGCTTCCTTCTCACCGTCACCCACCCAGTCTCCTCGCTGCTGAGGAGGACCGGAGGACCGCTAGCAGGCCACCCTAAGCTAGGGAGCTCTGCTGCAGCTAAGGGACGTCCGTCAAGATTAACTGACGCAGATGGGGTTTCAATGCAGCGGAGCCGGGATTCCAAATCAGACAACCTTGCCTCGAGTGCCTCAAAAAGACAACATTTATTACATTTACCGTTATCACTAAAAGAGGCAGAGGTGTAGCTAAACATCTGACAGAGAGAGCACACCAGAGGAGAAGGGGAAGGAGAGCTAGTCGCCATAGCTAGTGGCTAACCCAAAGCTAACAAAAATGCAGATGAAAGGTGAACAAAAGGCTAAAGAGGGTGATTAGATGACACTGAGCACGCACACAGGTGCAAGAGGCTTGATAAACAGAAGTAAGAGCTAACGGTAGAAGGAAAAAAGTGATTAAAATACAATTAAAGGCAAAATCCTCAGGAGAATGAGGAGAGCTAACCAAAGAGCAAACCACAGACAGCCAGCAACACAGGAAGTGACGATACGTTACCACAGGAAAAGATATTAGCATCCTTATTCTGGCAGCAATTTGGTCATTTTCTGGATCAGTATTCCCGGTGTGTACGAATATTTAACACTTCCAACTGGTGTTTTACAACTTCGATGACCTGGAGCTTCTGCCTGCTGTAACTGACGGATCTTCAGACAGCGGCTCTGCCGGTACATCTTGTGTTAGCATTTGTAATGCTAACAGTTTGACAGACATCTTGTTGTGACTGTAAAGTGGACACTGTCTGGCTGAATCACAACTTTAAAAAATCCTGTCAATTTAGGAGTCTTTTTTTTAAAACCTCCTTTTCACTTTCTTGTTTTTCTTTCTTCTTTTTTCTCTTTTGGACACCAATATCATACAATCATTCATTCATTCATTCGTCCACAGATTCACTACCGGCCCACATCCAACTTTAATCAGGTCAAATGTCAACTTTTAACCATTTAAATTAAGCAAGTGGGACAGATGCACACCTCAACAAATAAAAAGTTGATACACCAAAACAAATCCTCCAATAAACGTTGGGCATGGCAGAATTAGCAAAAAAAAAAAAAAAAGCGTTTCTTTTAGGGCCCCAAACAAACTGGGACCCCTGGGCTCCTGCCCCGGTAAGCCCTCTTAATAATCCAGGGGAGCTTGTGGGAACCTTTCAAAGTTATGTTCCAATAATGTTGTTTTGTATGTATAGCTGTTTGCTTTCTTCTTTTTGATAATGTGCTGTAATTTAAATTCCACTGGTGTTTGAAAAAATTGTTCTTCTGGAACTGCTATCTTCATGTTAGAGTTAGACTTGTAGCTCAGTCAGCTATGTGTGTTCATGTGACTTTATGACTCATGCCGGCAAATTCCAGCTGATGGAGGCCTAAGCAGGAAGTGAGGCACCTTCGACAGAACACACTGCCCCTTCCCATGAGAGAACAAACTGTCTCATTGCACAAGATCTAATGCAGCTTGATGATGATGAAATACTTTATTTTGAACAAAAAAAAAAAAAAACAAGACAAATGATAAGTGCAAAAAAACAGTGATAGCGTACAGTGTTTGAAAAGGAGAAGGGAGAAGTTAATACTTATTTACCCCAACTCCTCTTTTCCCTACATACAACCCACATGAAATATATACACCTATTACCTCTATTAAGAACCCCAAGTACACAAAATTAACTGTATTTTTATGCATATCAACATTGACACATATCACTCCTTACATACATACAGTCCATACATATGCATACTTATAAACCCAGCCCAAAACAGCATAGATATACACAGAATTGTCCCACCTTCCATACAAGTATCCAACCATTGTCCCAGAGTGAGTTTAATGCATCTTACATATTAGATAGATAGATAGATAGATAGATAGATAGATAGATAGATAGATAGATAGATAGATGTACTTTATTGATCCCAAACTGGGAAATTACAGTCTAACAGCAGCATGGCAGTTGACAGCCAAACAACAGAAACACACATGACAAAGGGATTACCCGTGGAAAGTAAAAAAGAAACTAACACGACTATAGAACCTATATACATCATAGCTCAATATATGATGATGACCCGTATAAACACATGAATCATCCCATTGCGCAAAGAAGGACTATCAGGAGCAGAGTGAAATGTGAGGTACCAGTTAGTCTGTAAGGTGCAGTGTGGCAGCATAGCTATGTCGTGGATTTAGCTGCAACATCAGTTGTCATAAAGAAAAATGTCCGAACACCCAACTTTAACTTCATTTGGCTTTACTGGAAAAATGCTGCATCTCAGTTTACAACACATTTGTTGTTCTCGCTGGCTAACATGCATCTGTCTGTCTGATAGCACTGCATTGCTTAGCACTGACTTCTTCTTCAGTCTGCAGCTTGAACAATAACATTTCCTGGCCAAAGGTACAGCACCAGCGCCGTCTAGTGGACAATGTCTAGCAACTGCATTGAAGGAAAACACCTTTGGGATTTTAATTAAATTATTGCTATGAATAGCTTTTACTAATTAACTTTAAATGTTTATAATATCTATTTGTTTTATATGTATTTTAATTCATAATAACTATTAACTTATGTGTATAACCGATTATGAACTACTAAATATTCAATATCCTCCCCCCCAAGAAAAACTTCAAAAGGATATAATAGCTGAACTGGTCTTCTTAATGTCGTCCCATTTGGAGTGCGCACAGCGCAGGATCTGACTAGTCCATCTCTTCCTGGGAACACCTCTATGATTAGTCCTGTTCTCCATGTTTGACGTGGTATCTTGTCATCTCCAATGAGAACCAAATCTCCTGGTTTGAATTGTGTTGGATTTGGGGTATGACGAGTGTGAGCCGATCTGAGGTCCAGCAAATACTCCCTCCTGCATCTGTTCCAAAATTCATTGACAAGTCTATGGCGATATTTCCACCTTTGGGTCAGCTTTTCTTTATTTGCATTTGCTATCTGACCTGTTGTGGAAAATGGCTTTGGTGGTAAAGAAGTAAGTCTTTTCCCTATGAGGAAATGAGCTGGCGTCAGAGGTTCTGATTCTTGTAAATCGTTGTACACAAATGTGAGTGGTCTTGAGTTAATAGTGGCTTCTATTTCTGTCAACAGAGAAGTTAACTCTTCAAAGCTCAGAGATGCTCTGCCCATTACTCTTTTGAGGCATCCCTTTACAGAGCGCACTAGCCTTTCCCAAAAACCACCCCACCAAGCCGCTCTTTCTGCAATAAATTTCCACTTGATTCCCTTTTCAGAAAAATATTCCAGCAGCTCTGGCTCTTTTATAGCCTTCCACAGTTCCTTTAGATCTTGATCTGCTCTCTTGAACGTTTTTGCATTGTCCGAGTAGATTACTCTACAAAGTCCTCTCCGTGAAATAAATCTCTTGAATGCCAAGAGGAAACCTTCTGTTGATAGACTCGATACTGTTATGACCCGAGCGCCGGTTCTGATCGCGCTCGGGTTAAAGTTATGTCTCGCTGCCGGCCTTGACAGCTGCGGGCTGTATTCTGGCCTCACCGGGCTCTTATTGTGAAGGTGCTCGGTGGGGTTTCCGCCTGTCAACGGTCGGCCAGCTGAGTGTCATTACCGTCGTTAGTGTTTCGCTATATAAGCCCAGCACTGGCGACGGTATGATGCAGCAGTGTCAGTCGCTATACGTCTAAGCTATGGACGACTTGGATCATTATCTACCTCGCATGCTTGTGGTTGACCGTCGCCTCTCCGGCACCAGTAAGTTAGCTGTTAGCCTTGCTCCTCCCAATGAGAGTGGACCTTTGTGTGTCTTTGCTTCAGCAGCCTGTGTAGCTAATTATTTAATCAACCTTTGCCTGTGTATGACTGTCTCCTCCTATGGACTCGTAAGTGAGCTGTCTAGCCTTACGCCTCCGGAAGTGTGTAGACTCATGTGTCATTGCCCCTGCATCTTGTGTTGTTAACCTTTCACCGTAATAAAACTCACTGTAAACTCACTGGTGACTCTGTGCGTCTTATGCTGGCTCGCAAGGGCCAGCGCGTGACAGATACTAGTTCAAGGTGCACTGCACGTGTAACTGCACTGGTGAAAAGTGCTATGTACGCTTTCTCTGCAGAATTCTTGGACCTTACAAACAGTGGGCCTGCAAAGTCAACACCTGTGACTTCAAATGGCGGTGCTTCAGTAACTCTGTCTTTGGGTAGAGGTGCAGCTGTTTGCTGTGCTGCTTTTACTTTGAATCTTTTACAGATAGTACAGTCTGAAATGCATTTTTTGACTGTCTCGCGCGTGGAATCCAATACTTCTCTCGTAGATGAACTAGAGTATCTCTCACGCCTGAATGCATGACATTTTCGTGACTGTATTTTATCAGAAGTTGTGCAAATCTGTGATTTGAGGGTAACAACCATGGGTGCTGCGCATTGAAACTCATATTTGACTGATGCAGCCTTCCTCCTACACAGATTAAGCCTTGCTCATCTAGAAAGGGTTTAAAGTCTCTGAAATTTGAGTCTTTGTGCACATTTTCTCCAGTTTTCAACTCTGTTATTTCTCTTTCAAAACTGTTAAGTTGCACTTCACGTATCCATACCCTTTCAGCTTTTGCCATTTCCTCTGCTGTTAGTTCTCCCCTTTGTCTTCGCTTTGAATGACAGTTGTGGAGAAATCTTTGAATCCACGCAGTTACTCTTAGTACAGTCTGTAGTTTGCTGTATTTGTCCAGCTGTAGCAATGGTTCAGATTGCACTCTTTCACTGTTACTGAGATGTACTGCGACTTGACTTGCCTTTAGCTCAGCTTTAACCTCTTCTTCTGATAGTATTTCTTGTGCTGTTTCTGGCGGTGTAGTTTGAAGCTCCTTTTCTTTCAAAAATGATGGGCCTGACCACCAGAGATTTTCCTCTTTCAACCTTGATGCAGACTGACCTCTTGTGGTGAGATCAGCTGGGTTCACCTTTCCATTACAATGTGTCCATAGTTCTGGTGGTGTCAAAGTTTGTATCTCCATCACTCTGTTGGTAACAAACTGTTTCCATTTCTTTGATGAACTGCGAATCCAGTGAATCACTATCATGGAGTCTGACCACATTCTGAGTTGAGTGATCTGCATATTCAGTGCCTTCAAAAGGTTATTTGCCAACCTTGCTCCAATCACAGCTCCCATTAGTTCCAAGCGTGGCAGTGTGATTGTTTTGATTGGTGCCACTCTTGACTTGGATGCAACGAGCGCAGTAACAGTCTCTTCTTCTGTTGTTTGTCCTTGTAGATACGCAACTGCGCCATACGCCTTTTCGCTTGCATCTGTGAAGACATGGAGAACTTGTGATTTATCTGACAGTTTTTCTGTTCCATACCACCACGGAATGACTATTTGGTGGATCTGAGGAAGCTCCATGCACCACTGCTGCCATGCCTGTGAAAGGTCTGGAGGCAGCTCGTCGTCCCAGCTCAGGCCCCGTCGCCACATTTCCTGAAACAGACATTTAACTCGAATGGTAAATGGCGTTAGGAACCCTATAGGATCAAAGATTCTGGCGGATGATCTCAAAACACTCCTCCTTGTGTTTTCCTTTCCTTTTAGAATGTTCATCAGATGTTTGAGGTCAAAGGCAAAGTCATCTGTGTCCGGTCTCCACACCAAACCAAGTACCTTCAACACACTTCCATATGTTTCTGTTTCTTGTGTGAAATCAAGCTTGTTGTTTGACCACTTGGTTTTCAGTTCAAGGGAGTTTGTTGTCCACTTACAGAGGTTCATGTTGGCAGCAGCCAGTATTTCTCTTGCTCCTGTAGTACGTCTGTATGCCTCGTCTGAGTTACTTGAGCTAGCGATCAGATCATCCACATAAAGTGAGTCTCTCATTAGTTTTACTGTGTCTGGTTGGTCAGTTTCATATTTCTCCAGATGATGTCTGATAGTGGCTGCAAGTAAAAATGGACTTGAAGTTACTCCAAACACAACACGTGCCATTCTCATTATACGCGTGTTGGTGCCTTCAACATCTGGGGGTCCTGTAAGCCACAAAAATCTCACAGCATCTCTGTCACTTTCAGTTGTAGATATCTAAAGGAAAGCTTTAGTAATGTCCGCTGTGAAAGCTACAGGATTTTGTCTGAATCTGATCAAAATGCTCATGAGGTCAGCATTCAGGTTTGGGCCAGGTAATAAACAGTCATTTAAAGAGGAACAACCTTCTTCATGTGACGAAGCATCAAACACTACCCTTAACTTGGTAGTTACTTTGTCCTCTCTGATTACAGCATGATGAGGTAAGTAGTAGGTTACATTCTCTGTCTCTGCTGAATGACTGCTCTCTGGCACATCTTCACATATTCCTTGTTCTGTGTAACCCTCTATTACATCGTTGTATCTTTTGAACAGTGTCACGTCAGATTTCAGCTTTCTTTTCAGGGTTTCAAACCTCTTTTGTGCAACCTTCTTGTTGTCTGAGAGTTCGGGTGTGTCTTGGCGCCATGGCAACGCCACTTCATATCTCTCATTAATGAATCTGACTGACCTGTCAAAGCTCTCCTTGGCCTTCTTGTTATCAGGTGTTTCCTCACCTTTAGTAGTGATGCCCAGCGACTCGATCTCCCAAAATGCTCTTAGCTGGTTTGAGATCTCCACTGAGTCTTCACTGAGTCCAATGTGCATACATGTTGCTTCATTCATACTGGACATGACAACTGGTCTTTGCACTGCCCAGCCGAATCTGGTTTCTATGGCAACCAAAGCGTCTGACAGTCTCTCAGTTTTACCTGTGACTACTCTCCAGTAGTAATCTGCTCTGATCAGTACTGATAGCTCCAAACCATCTTTGTCTCCCGCTGACACATCTGCTACTGGTAGCCCTTTTTTTCTCCAGCTGCCGTTGGATGTGTTCATTGGGGACTTTCATGACTGCAATACAAAGCTGTGGGGTTTGAACAGCTTCAATCTCGATTTTCTGATCTTTGTTTCTCACATTCTCCAGGACTAGTTTTATGACATTGCATTTTGTGGTCACTGGGTTTTTTGAGCCAAACGTGTGAAGGTTTAATGTCTCTTGTTTTAGTATTGGCAGTTTTAAATCTTTCACTTGTTTCTCATGGACAAAACTCCGTTGGCTTCCTCCATCAATTAAGCAACGCACAATCTTCTTTCCTCCAGGTCCTTCAATCCTTGCTCTCACAGTTTGCAACAGCACTGTTTCACATTTTTCTGGGGTTGGTTTGGCTGCATGTGGAATGACTGAGGAGACTACTGTGTCACTCGTGTTTTCAGCAGCATCTGTCTTTTCTATTGGTTGCTCACTTTTGTCACACACAACAGCATGATGTCTCCTTCCACAATCAGTGCATGTCACATTTTTGGATCTGCAGTCTCGAGCAAGATGTCTGGGTTTTAGGCATATGAAGCACCTTCCCATTTTTTTTAGCTTTTCTTTCCTGCTTGTGACTGTCTTCAGTGCACTGTTCTGACTTGTGGCTGGTACTGTTACAGAATATGCAACTGTGCACAAGGGGTGTATTCGAACTGCCTGTGTCGAGGGCTGCAGCTGAGGGCACATTAGGTCTTTTCCACTTTTCTCTGCTTGAATCTGGTTTGCAGTGCTGTTTCTGATTTGCATGTGTATCTTTATGATTCTCTCTTATTTGTGTCAAATGTGCAGCACGCTCCCTGCTTTCAACTTCTTGTTGCAAAAACTTTACAAGGCCATCAACATCCCACCTTTGCCCTATATCTGTTTTGCGGGTGTACTCAAGGGCAAGATCATCAGGAATCATTTTGAGCAGTATGGGGCACAGTAAACCTCCATAACTGTCTGACACGACTCCTAAAGCTTCTAGGCTTCTGATTTGTACTTCAACGTCATCAAAAAGTTGTCTCAAGGCAACAATGTCTGAGGACCTTTTAACTGGACTTAGATTTAGTAACTTAGACATGTGTGCACTTACAGTGAGATCTTTCCTTCCAAATCTTTGCTTAAGCATGTCTACTGCAGCATCATAGTTCGTGTCAGTTACCTTCAGCCCTGCGACAGCACGTGCAGCTGGCCCAATGAGATATGACTTCAAGTAAGTAAACTTTTCAGTTTTGCTCAAATCTGGGTTTTGGTGAATTGCATTTTCGAATTGGTCCCAAAACTCTTGCCACATGCACACTTCTCCGTTGTATTTGTTTATTGAGAGCTTGGGTAGCTTTACCGAGGGTCTGCTTGTAGTTGACCATGTATTCGCGTCACTCAGCCGATGTGGATTCGCTGATATGGTGGCGTCTCTTGCTTGTTCTTGTTGCTGTAAGGCAGCCTGTTCAATCACTCTCTCTGCCCGCGTCCTCCATAAATTTGTGTTGTCCTGATACTCAAGTGTCCGCACCATGTCCGCATCTAACTCGTCCAAAGGGATCTCCTGCTCTATATCGGGTTCAATGTCTTGCAGGCCTTTCTCTTTCTGTGACAACATGGCTAACAGCTCCCGCAAACGGTCACTGTTTATATCAGTCTTACTTGTTTCATCTTGTATAGTTTGCAGCAGCTTTGTAATGGACGTCCGCAGCACGGTCCGTTTCTGTTTTAGCCTTTGAAGTCGCTCCGACATTGTTTCCTTTCGTCTCCGTGTTGTTGCAGCTATCGGCTTAATCCCAACAAAGTTCTCCTCTCCACCACTGTCTCAAAGGTCTCCGGTCTGAGACCAATTACAGATCCAGCCCTCTTGATAATCTTGTCAAGTCTGTTGGTATCTCTAGCCCTGATACTGCTACCCCAACAGATCGCAGCAAAGAAGATGGCGCTGGCGACAACAGTCTGGTAGAAAAGCTCCAGCATCCTGCTGCACACGTTGAAGGATCTCTGTTTTCTCAGGAAATAGTCTGCTCATCCCCTTCTTGTGCGCAGCATCGGTGTTGGATCTCCAGTCCAACCCGCTGCTGATCCTGACACCCAGATATTTGTAGTCTTCAACCACTCCCACATCCTCCCCCCTAATCTGCAGTGGCTGAGAAGGAGCCTTCCTCTTCCTGAAGTCAATCACCATCTCCCTGGTCTTGCTGACATTCAACCTCAGGTGATTCTGTTCCGTCCACTCCACAAATCTGTCTACCAGTGCCCTGTACTCCCCCTCCTCTCCTCCTCTTATACACCCCACAACAGCTGAGTCATCAGAGAATTTTTGCAGGTGGCATGACTCAGTGTTGTACTGAAAGTCCATGGTGTATAAGGTAAAAACTGACTGACTGGCACCTAGCGGCTGCTCCGGCCTTGGATGCGCTCTGCAGAGCGTGCCCAAATGCCAAGTCACATTTCGTTACCTTGTATTCATACATGTGTAATGACAATAAAGTTGAATCTCATCTCATCATCTCAAAAAGAAAAGGAGAGAGCACAGTCCCCTGTGGCGCTCCCGTATCACTAGCCACCACTCCAGACAAGACACTGCCCAGCCTGACAAACTGTGGTCTGCCTGTCAGGTAGTCGGTAATCCAGGAGATCACAGAGCTGTCAACCCCCATCCCCCGCAGCTTCTCGCCCAGCAGCAGTGGCTGGATGGTGTTAAAGGCACTGGAGAAATCAAAAAAAGTGATTCTCACAGTATCTCCTCCACCATCCAGGTGCTGATGGGCTCGTTGCAGCAGGTAGATGACAGCATCTTCAACTCCTAAATGGGGCTGATATGCAAACTGCAGAGGGTCCAGCCACGTCTCCACCTGCGGCCTCAGGTAGGCTAAGACCAGTCTCTCCAGGACCTTCATCACATGAGATGTGAGGGCAACTGGTCGGTAGTCATTCAGATCCGATGGAGATGACTTCTTGGGGACAAGAACCAGGCAGGATGTCTTCCAAAGCACCGGTACTCTCGCCAGACTCAGGCTCAGGTTGTACAGGTGTTTCAGTACTGGAGCTAGTTGGTTGGCACAGGTCCTCTGGATCCTAGCGGAGATGCCATCCAGGCCCGAAGCCTTCCGCTGACGGAGTCTCTCCAGCTGTTTCTCCACCTGATCTGTAGTCACCGTGAAGTGAGGAAGGGTCCTGGTGCCCCCTGAGGAGGAGGAGGAGGAGGGAGATGGAGAGAGGTTCTGCACGGGAGCGTGGGTAGGGAGGGGTGTGTGGGGGTCTGGCTGTGTTGCTCGGGTGACAGACTGTGAGTTGAACCTATTAAAAAACAGATTCAGATCCTCAGCTCTCTCCTGGCTCCCAGATGGCTGCCTGACTCTCCCCTTGTACCCAGTTATTTGTTTCATTCCCTCCCACACATCTTTAGTGTTATTTTGCCTGAGTTTCTCTTCCAACTTCCTCCTATAATTGTCCTTGCACCTCCTCAGCATCTCTCTCAGCTCATGCTGCACTCCCCTCAGCTTCTCCTTGTCTCCAGCCCTAAAAGCTCTCTTCTTTTTGTTCAGAAGTGCTTTCAGGTCAATGGTGACCCATGGTCTGTTGTCGGAGAAGCAGTGTACAGTCTGAGCTGGCAATGGTCATGTCTTCACAGAGTCTAATGTATTCTGTGATGCAGTTGGTCATATTGCCTATGTCCACCCCATGTGGTTCACAGAGTACGCTCCAGTCTGTCGTCTCGAAGCAGTCCTGCAGTGCATCAGCAGCCTCCTGTGTCCACCTCCTCACAGTTTGTGTATAATCAGGCTGCCTTTGCACAAGGGGAACATACTTGGGTGTTAACATGACCATGCAGCGATCTGATTTACCAATGGGGGGCAGAGCTGTGGCACTATATGCATCCCTGACGTTGGCATACAGTAGATCCAGTGTTTTGTTTTCTCTGGTGGGACAGTCAACAAACTGGTGAAAGTTGGGTAAAGTTTATTCCACTGAGACATGGTTAAAATCACTTGTGATGGCCATGAATGCATCCGGGTGCTTCTCCAGTAATGTGGACGCAGTGGAGCTGATGACGTCACAGGCCACCGCTGCGTCAGCTGATGGAGGGACGTAGACGATAACAATTAAAGCGCACTTCATTTCTCGCGGCATATAATAAGGTCTCATACTGACAGCCAGCAGTTCAATCTCCGGGCTGCAGCATTTTTCCTTCACATAAATGTGCCTGGGATGACACCACCGCTCATTAACAAGAAGTGCCACTCCTCCTCCTCTTTTTTTCCTGCTGCTTTTCACGTCTCTGTCCCCCCGTATAGTCCTGAAGCCAGGTATCTCTACGCTTACATCTGGGATCTGTGAGTGTAACCATGTCTCCGTAAAACACATGAAACTACACTCATGATACTCCTTTTATGTCCTGACCAGCGCTGTAAGCTCATCTGTCTTGTTTCCCAGGGAACGCACGTTCCCGGTGATGATCATCGGTACAGCCGGCTTATGTTTCCTCCTCCTCCTCCTCACCTTCGCTCCAGCCCTTCGCCCGCGGTGTCTCTTCTTCAGCTCGTCCGGGATGAGGGGCTTCACTGCCGGCCGCAGCGCTCCAGGCGCCGGCCTCCTCAGCGCAATCAGCTGTTCACGTGTGTAAACAATGCGTCCGCCCCCACCTCTGTTGATCTCCATTGTCCGAGGAAGAGAAAAAGTAACGAAAACTAGAAAAAAGACTGGCTAAAAAAGAGAGAAAAGTTGGTCCAGTCTTAGTCCGAGTATTCCTACAGAGTCTTGGTTAATAAGAGACACACTATATACAGGTATAAACAGATAGAAATTCAAAGACACGAGAGAGTTGCTGCTGGTACAGCCGCCCTGCCTCCGGCGCCATTAAAAAATAAATAAATAAATAAAAATACGACACCTCTAACATGACACCTCTAACATAATATATCCTTTTAGCAAATAATGTTTATTCCTCTTTTTGAATTGGTTTCTGTTTGTACATAGTTTCACTTAGTCCCACACCACAGACTGATATGCACATACTTTTCTTTGTTGTTCAAACCTTAGGTTTTGTAAAGCTTAAGTCTCCTCTCAAATTATAATCATTGTCTCTTTCTTTGAATATTTGTTGCATATTGGTTGGAAGTTGATTATTAATTGCCCTGTACATTATTTGTGCTGTCTTAAATTTAACTAAATTCATGAACTTTATGGCATGTGACTTTAAAAACAGTGAGCTGGTGTGGTCTCTACATCCTACATTATTTATTATCCTTATGTGGCGGTTCGGTTAACCCCCACAACAGATAAGGACACTCAGCTCTCTTGTCTCTGTTTTTCCTGCTGCACTACTGAGATGCAATGTGCCATTCATGTATTTGTGATGCAAACATGCATGTATTGTGATGTAATGCGCCATTCTCGTATAGTGTTCATGCGTCTTGTCCTTACTGTGCTTCTTCTGAGCATCTTACATATGTAGATGTGCTTTGATGTAAATCCCCACAAACAGACTGGTCAAACACAGCGCTCGGCTAGAGCAAATAACAGAACAGGAAATGTGTATTACAGTGATCCCTCGCTACTTCGCGCTTCACCTTTCGCACCCTCAGTGCATCGCGGATTTTTCAAAAATATTCATCAAAAATTCAAAATTGAGAAATAATGGGCGGGCGCTAGCAGATGGCAGGGAGACTACATTAGACCATCAGGTGTCAACACGGAGAGCAGCACAACTCTCTGTTCGCTGTTGTCGTGTTGGCTCGGAAATCTCGCAAGCTGATTGGCCGAGACGTTTCACCCACCTCCTCTCCCTGCCGAGCACCCATGAAGGGAAGGAAGACCGCATTCATTGCTTTTTATCGCTCGTGTTACTTAGTCTCGCCGCGTGGAACTTTTTGCTGTTCTCTTGTGCCATTTTGTGCGAAAAAGTCTTCCCGTCGAGGCACTACGCCGCCTCCTGCAGCTTCAGCTCTATCGGAAGCTGCCCTCGATGATCCTGCGCCTCCAGCATCTCACGATGAGGCGTCACCTGAGGAGCAGTAAAGCTCTCATTAACCTGTGCAGTAAATCATTTTCATCTTGAGTTACGTATCTTGTTATAAGAATAAAAGAGTTCTAAAAACATATTTATGTACACTTTGTTTACATCTACGTATGTATGTACACGTACACACACACGTATCATATGAGAGAGAGAGAGAGAGAATGAACGTACGTATTATTTAGGGGTGACGCTACTTCGCGGTTTTTCACTTTTCGCGGTCGGTTCTGGAACCCATTAACCGCGATAAGTGAGGGATCGCTGTAATGTCTACAGGCAGACTCGTTTCATCTGGCTCACCTCTGTAATGTTAATGTTGCCTTTCATGCAAATGTCTCATGCCTGTCCTGTTATCTGTTTGATCAGACCAACTGCTGTGAATGCTTTGATGTATTGTTGTAGTTGGGTGTATATATACTGCATTGTAACCATGCTCTCACTCTCTCAATCTGACTTCAACCTCTGCTGCAGGACACAGACTTTGTGTCCCTCCTTCTCTGAGAGCCGTGGGCTCGCTCTCGGCGCTCATGCACGGCGCCGGGAGCGGAGCTTGTGACGGCGGTATGATAATAAAACTCTACTTAAAACTTCCAACAATGCTGCTTTATTTCATGCCGCCGCACTTATAGCTTTTTTTTTTTTTGTAATATGCATATTGGCTGTAGGTTGGTTTTGTAGGTGTTTCCCCAGACCTCTACACAGTAGTTAAGATATGGTAAAAACAGTGAATTGTACAGTAAGTATAATGATTTATAGTCCAAAATGTATCTTGTCTTCCCCAGTATCCCTATACATTTTGCTAACCTGGCCCAGATGTGACTGATGTGAGGTTTCCAGCAGATCTTCTTATCTAGCGTCACCCCCAGAAACGTATTCTCCTGTACTATTTCAATTCTGGTATCATCTATCATTACCATTACTTCATAATTTCTTTTATGATTTCCAAACAACATAATTGTCATATTGATAGAAAGGTCAGCTCACGTGCAGGGAGCCACGCCAGAGAAAACTCACACGACACAGAGAAGCTACATTTAAACAATTTATTAATTTCAAAATAAGGAGCACTGTTATGGAAAACGTCACACGCCAGAGGAAGACAGCCTGTAGGGAGAGACAAGGGCTGATTAATAAGAGGTGGGAGGTACGGAAGTGATGAAGACAAATCTGCCACTTACAGTATGTGTGCTGAGCAGAGAGCCCGATGGAGAAACCCAGCAGGAATAGACGAACCAGCAGGATGGAGCTGGCAGGGAGTAGGAAAGGGAAGGAGTTGGATGGTGTCTGGCCGGGTGGAGACAGGTAACTGAGGCAGGGTGAGGATGATGGAGCAGGTGAGCGAACAACAATCCCCAGAGACGCACCGCACAGATGGCAGCAACCTGGGAAGAAGAGAGTGGAGAGGAATTAGGCAAAATCCTCCGAATATAATTTTAATTTGCCTGCTAATTTACACAGACAGTATATCCAACGAGCCAGCACTGAAGCCTTCGCTTGATGGTCCTTTTATGCACTGGCGAGGCAGAAGCAGCAGGTGCATCCACTCACGCAGGTGTAATGATTGCCTGCGGAGTCGGGGAGTCTTTAACAGGAAGGAGGGAGCACGAGCTCACCTGAACATGACAATAATCTTTGGGGTGTTTTTTTCAAATTTACAGATAATTTATTTTTGTTGAACCACTGCATTAACCTTTTCATTTCTGTTGTGACCACCTCTAGAACCTGCTGTAAATTCTCACCAGTGCAAAGGATGTTTGTGTCATCCGTAAACAAAATAAATTTCAAACTTTTTGATACTTGGCATGTCATTTATGTATTGTGGAGTGTGTAAATAATGGGGCAGATTTGACTCAGACAGTTTATTACACATCTCACACAGAAGCATAGTCAGAAAGAGGTCATCTCAGCCAAGACTCTTCTCTTAAATACTATGGCATTCCTCCAGAAGCTTCTAACACACAAAAGGTCACATTGCATTCACTTCCTTAATCCTTTACCATCCTCCTAGAAGTTTCTGATACACAAAAGATCACACTGCATTCATCCTTCACACCTCCCTGTTATCTCACCAGGGAACCTCTGCTCTTTGTTCTTATCTAAGATGTTACACATTATGCTTTCCCCATGTGACTCTACAATATAAAATAAAGACTTTGGGTCCTAAAACTGACCCCTGGGGAACACCACAAGTGATGTCCATGAATGGTGATTTGTGCTCACCTATTTGTACAAATTGTTGTTGTTGCTTAAGTAGCTTTCCACCCAACTCAGTCGGACCCCTCTTATCCCATACCTTTCCAATTTACTCAGTAGAATTCTGTGGTCAATGGTGTCAAAAGCTTTCTTTAAATCTATAAATACTCCTACAGCAAACTTTTTTTTATCTGTGCAACTTGTGATTTCTTCTGGGTGTCATAAGCTCCCTGTGCGCCTCTCCATGGCGCACGGCGAGGGGAAGAAAAGGACGAATGGATTTAAGGGCTGGGTTATACCACACACACATTTATTAACACAAAACTAAACATACAGACACAAGACAGCTCGGATACACTTAGAGTTCTCTAGGATGCCCAACGCTCACACTGGAGGATTACAGCGGTGAACAGAACACAGGCAGTTACTCACAGTGCAGGGGCAGTCCGAGTAGTCACAGCGATTATCAACGAGCACATGGAAGCAGTCCTTAGTGACGTGACAGTTAGACAGGGAAGACGACCATCCAACACGTACAATGTACCAGCGACGTTTGTCCAGCAATGAGCTGCTTATGAACAAACGCCACTGATGCAGCAAATAAGGAACACCTGGGCGAGACGCAGGGATGATGATTACCGGGGTAGGAAACAGCTGATGGAGTCAAGGGAGAGCAAGGGGGTGTGGCCAGGCTGTCAGACTGTCAGTAGCGTGGGAGAAAGTAGGTCACAATGCTGACTAACAGCTGCCGGTCAGGCAGTGGCTACGGATGTGGAAGTATTGTACAAATACACCAAAAATGCACATAACCAGTAAACCAGAACCCCCAAAGAGATCGAGACGGAGCCAGGGAAAGCCAAGCCGGCTCGGCTCGTGACACTGGGAGTTCAGTCAGTGCCCAAGATGTAGATTTATCCACTCTTAGGCTAGCCTTAGCCTTAGACTGCGTGTCCACCAAACGTGGTTTTGGTTGCCTGACCGCTCTGTGAGGTTTTTTTTTCAGCGTTTGTGCACTGCGCTCTGGAAGAAAAAAAAAAAAAAAAAAAGTTTGTGCCCTGTTCCCCAGCAACAGCTTGTCACTTTCAGCTCAGCATGTCATGGATGGTCCTCATGAGCCATCATAAGACACCACAAATGGCCGGTGAGTTTGCACAGTTTATTAATGAACAGAAAAGGAACACAAAATAACAAGCCACGGGGGGCTAAAACACACTACAATGAAAACAGGTTCACAATGGAGTAAACTTACAAATGTAAAGACGAGTAGTCAACGTCTGAGCCGAGGGATGCTCGATGCGTCAGACAATGAGGAGTTTTTGACGAGACTGCGGCGTCTTTTCGCTCCCAGCTGCCCTCTTAAGTGGAGGGCCGCTGATGAGGCAAAATGCGGCTCAACTGTCAAGTTTGACAGCCGAAAGCCCCTCCGAGCGCCGTCACAATAAAGGCTCGGGGAGCCAAAAGGGGCACACAGCTGTCAAATAGCCAAAGATAGTGCATGGCTCAAGCGCGGACGGAATCGGCGCCCGAACCATGACACAGCACTTCTGCTTTTCCTATGGTCAGACTTTCTACTTATTTTTTAATAGCAGTCTCTAAATAACAATGGACAGGAAACGTATTCTAGCATTGGTAGCAGCTCTGGATGCAAAATATGATGACATGGAAAACAGGAGTCTGAATAGAGACTGTATCGGCATCCTATGTCCCGCCCTTCCTTAATTCTGAATGGCTGCTTAGAAAGGTCTGATATTGACGAGCTCAGCTGTAGTCTGAAAAGTTGAACTTTTTTCAATGCTGAGCACCCTGAGCGCCGTGACAAAAAACGGCCACAGCTCAAAGAGTTTCAGCGCCGAGGGTGCTTAGCACTGTAAACACTGGACTACATAGAGAATGAATAGAAAACCGTCGCTCAGAGCAGAAAAAACGTGTTTGGTGGACACACAGCCTAAAACCATACTGTCTGTGAGGAGGTTGTGTTTCAGCTTTTCAAAAATAATGTTTGAATCTCTGGATTTAAGTGTTACTGTGCTGGTGTCTCATTGTGTATGCAGTAAAGAGGAAAGAATGACATAATGTACTCACCACATGTCAAATACCACTCCCTGAATAAAAGGATTGTAGTTTTTATGGCTTGTCTGAAGTTATTCCAAGTGAAAAGTTGACTGGAACCACATCTGTGTCACTGTTTTTATCCTGTACAACCATTCAGAACATGGTCTCAGTAAAGCAAGCATGTTTGCTTAGCCCTCTGTTTTTTTTAGGGTTCCAAGCAGCTGTGCTGTGGGAAACCTATTGTTTTTGTTCTGATTATTAGGGCTCTTGCCCACAATTTTTTTTCGCATGCACCCCAGACCCAGTGAAAAAATGTTTAAACTGGAACAAATGAGGGCCCCTCAGAGGCCATTTTTTTTTTGGAGGGGGGGGGGGGCAACGTAAAAAGCCAATGGACAGCGTCAACACTGAAGATTGGCGCAGAGACATGAAATTCAGGTGAGGTGTGTATCACATCAAGGCATGCAAAAAACATCACGTGGGTCATGACCCACGCCCAACAGGAAGTCTGCCATCTTGCCTCAAAGTGGTGCTGCCTCCAATTTTGCCAAAAACCACCCCTCGCACTTTAACAGACTCCTCCTATGGGACTAGTTCGATTGACCTGATTTTCACATGGAAGCATCTATAGGCGTGGGACATTAAAAGTTGTTTAAATGTCTCACAAAAGCTCAAAGGTGTAGCCACGGCAACACGGCGAAATTTGCCTCCTTGCCAAAAAACATGGGACAGTTGTAAATCTGACAAACTTTCTCCAATTTTCACCAAATTTTATACAATGGATATTAGTCCAACCCTGAATGCTCCTATATAAAAAATAATTAACAAATGTTATAGCGCCACCTAGTGGTTAAAGGAAGAATTGCTGAAAATTGTTTTTTATTACTCTAGCACTGTGTTTTAGAATGACACGAAAGAATGACTAGGCCTCATTGAAAGAACATGTACATAGAACAGATCTGTTTCGATGATGACTGGCATGCATTGATGCCATACTTGCCATGTAAAACATGACAGTAACAGCTCACACAATACTTGTCTGATCTGGACCACATTTTGCATGATGAATGCTAAACCCACTCTGAACACATCTATATATCAATATTCATGAAACTGTCACAGCACTACCTAGTGCTGACATGGGGTACTGCACAAAATTGTATCAACTTTTGGTCAAAGACCAGTTGCCGAATGACATGACATTTTCAGAGGTTTCTCAGAGCACATTGAATTGTCCTGCTATCACCACTGTTGCCATGGAAACCCATCCTCACCATTAAATCCGTTTTTTTACTTTGAAGGGTTAGGAAAGTCAGAGAGTCAAGAAATGTAGAACATAAGTCAAGTCAATGTGTACCTAATACAATATGTAAGTGTTGCTATGGTGACATGGCAAAGTTTGCTTCTTTGCCATAAAACATCGGACACTTGTAACTTGGACAAACTTTGTCTGATTTTCACCCAATTTTCTACAATGGATATTAGTCCCATCCTGCCTCATACATACAAATAGCCAACAGCAGTTATAGTGCCACCTACTGCTTACAGGAAGAATTGTGCCAAATTGCTTTCTTTATTATTGACTCAGTGCTTGCCACAATGACATGAAATTTTCTGAGGTTGCTAGGTCCGACAGATAGTAGAGCCCACGGGTGTGTGGGGGGCGAGGGTCCATTTACAGCTGCTTGCAGTTTTAATTCTTCGTGTTTTTCTCCACTAAAAGTGCATGAGGAGCAAAAACAGTGATACATGGAAACCTGAAATTTTACAGTCTGGTTAGAAACTCTCCCCACTACTCAGAGACAAAAAAAATCAAGGCACTGCATACATAGGTGGCACTATAATAACACGTTTTTGCAAATATCTGGAGAACGGCTGGGTCTAGATTAAAAATTCATCATTCTATTCACTGAACCCTTTCACAACTTTTTGTCAATGGTGGCAAACTCTGAAAATTAAGTTTTCTGCTCCATATTTTCAAAATGTGCACATGAACTCAAAATGAATTCCTCCTAGGCCATTCATCCAAATTGCTTAAAATTAAGCAGAGATCATCTACAGACATTAGTAAGGAAAAGTTGTTAAAAAATGTCAATCCATTTTGATTTTCTAGGCCAATCAAGTTGTACAATTTTTCTCTGACATGTAGTTTTGGGATTGACTCCAGATATACTGATTCAAATTTGATGAAACTTCAGACTCAAAATCAGAACAGTATTGTTCAGCTAACCACCAGATGTCATGCAATTTTATTGATGTTCAAAAAATCATGTTTATGAAATGTCTGTCAGGCATCTTGTCTTGTCAGTACAATATTTTGTCAGTGTGGGGTTAAGATATTTGTTTGTCATGTAGGTGGCCTGTGTTCAAATCCTTATAGTAATACAGTCATGTGAAAAAAAATAGGATACCCCATTAAATATTCAGTTCTTTATTAAGAAATGTTCATATATCTATGTCTAACCTTGTTTTTGTTTTTATTTGAATTTTTTTTAACATTTATTTTAGCCATTTGAAGTGGGAATGAATGTGGGGGTGACCTAAAAAAGATGGGGGGTATCCTAATTTATTCCTCACCATTTGTTTAGAATTATATACAGAAAATTTGAAAAAAGTCTAATTCATTTTTAATTGTTTAGTTGTATTATATGAATCTTCCAGTATTTTAAACACTGATAATAAATATCCATATGTCCAAATATGTTAAAAAAAAAAAAAACCCACAGGCTTATACAAGTATCCTAATTTTTTTCACGACTGTATATCATTCGTCTAAAGTGTGACATACCTCTTCTGTGCATTTGAAAGCAATGTGTACATAAACTTTTAAATGCTGTACTGCTGCTAGGACTCTTTTCAAATGAAAATTTATCATTTAAGAAAGTAAGAAAGTTAGAAAGCACTCTAACTTAAACGATAGCACGGTGGAACAGTGGTTAGCACAGTGGCAGCACAGCAAGAAGGTCATGGGATCGATTCCACCCTTAACCACCGTGGGTTCGATCCCACCCCCAGACCATCGGTGACCCTTCTGTGTGGAGTTTGCATGTTCTCCCCGTGTCTGCGTGGGTTTACTCCGGGTACTCCGGTTTCCTCTCACATGCCAAAGACATGCAGGTTTGGTTAATTGGCATCAGCTTGGGATTCTAAATTGTCCTTAGGTGTGGATGTGAGAGTGAATGGTTGTCTGTCTCTCTGTGTTGGCCCTGCGATGGACTGGCGATCCGTCCAGGGTGTACCCTGCCTCTCACCCAAAGATGCTGGGATAGGCAACCGCCACCCCCACCCCACCCCCGCGACCCGAAAGGATTAAGCGGTAGAAGATGGATGGATGGATGGAGAGTGCAAGAAAAAGCAAGTGTGTGGTGTTGTGGTTATGATGAGTCCTAGTTTGTAAAATTACCCTTCCTGGTACACCAAGATTTGACCGTGTGGATGTCACTTCATCCATAGCCTGAGTGGACCCACATTGCCTTCAACAGCTCTGTTTTTGGTGTCATTACTAGAGAGACAGCAGATGTGACCTCGGTCTGTGGCCTCGGGCCCAGTGTGGCTCGTGTAGTCATGCCTACATATATATAAGCATAAGGGGATGTTTAAGATTGCATATGTGGACTGACCTCACGTCTTAGAGGAGGACAATAGGTCTGGACCGCCTGTGGAGAACAGCAGGGAGACGGAGACACGGCGGTAAGGACCTGAAAGGACTTCCTGACCCCCTGGGGCCAGGTGGAGGACTGAAGGAGGACTGAAGGACATTGAGGGGGAGTTATGGTCAATAAGGGGATTTGACAAGGGTGTGTGATTTGGCTTTTGATGTTGTATGTATAAATAAGGGGGTTCTGACTGAGTTCAGCCTCTTCTGTTTCTGAGAGATATGTTGGGGATGTGACTACAACATTAAAACCTGAATTATGAAACAATTCAGCTTCTTCATTTCACGCTCCCCACACCCAGCAGCGAATCACAGGGCACAACTTTAGCCACCAACAACAAAAAGCCCTGTGGTTGGTTGATGGGACTGGGGTCATGGTCACTGTGGTTGTAGCCTTTTCAGTGTTCCTACACGGAACAAGAAAGTTGCATAGCACAGCTTTAAAAACTAATGTGTAGCAGACCTTAGATTTTAAATGCTGTTGCTAAGCAATACAAGAACTTGAAGTCCACACCTGCTTGGAACCTGATGATAGCTGCTTGTGGCTATATTTCCGTATTTGTGTTTTTCTTCTTTGCTCTGCAAACTGTGTGTGTGTGTGTGTGTGTGCGCGCGCGCATGTTGATTAATCTGTCATGTTTGGCCTGAGACAAAAACAAAAAACCTGCAACAGCCCAGCACTCTCCTCAGATGAGTCAAAGCAGCATCCCAGGGCAAACAAACAAGTGACCACCTGGAAAACAATGACTATACTCATGGACTGAGCACAGCAGAAATAACAGGTAATCCTATTATTTGCTCAGTGGACTTACTCGTGCCCAGTGAATAATGGCCAAAAGAAGCTGATGACATGAGACTATTTTTGTGACATAATACTTTATTGTTATGTGACCAAAGAATCCACATGGAAGAGAAACTGCTGCACAGCTGGTTTTCTTCTACAAAGGACAAACAGGTTGTCTAATCACATGCTATAATGCTATGGCATTCAAGCATTGCTGATAACTACACCTCACCTCTTTACTTTACATCTGCCAAGTCATCATGAGAGATGGAGGAATGAGGAGAGGAAAAGCAAATGGGAGTGACAGTGGAGAAGGAAGTGATGGCTGGCACCGCCTGTGGTTTGTTCTACATTTACAGCTGTACACCAACACCTCAGTGAAGAGTGAATGTGACAGGGTTTCACATTTGTAGTATATCCCAGCGGAGGCTTTAACCTGGCTGCACATTTGCCCACAGGGACTCCTACAAACAGGGAACAAAACTGAAGTCTCACAGGGTGGAGACTGCTTTGTGGGATTTGGTTAAGAGGTTTGGTTACAGTCAGGTTTGTAACACATCAGTTGTCAAGGGCTGACAGTCCATTTGGGGCCTAAGGCAAACACAGAAATGAGGCCCTACTTTTTCTTTGTTCTATACTTTCTTTTCCCTTTCTTGGGGTATGACTAAAATTTGTGTTATTGATTTTAAAATTGTAATGGGGTAGGCGTTATATAAGCACTAGCTTCAGCCTACACCCTTTCAGTTGTTCTTCTGTGTCCGACATATTTTTAATTGTTTTGACTGTATGTTCATTACTGAATAAAATTCCCATTCATTCATTCATTCATTCAATCAGGTCTTACTGACATCCTACCTGAAACTTGTCTTCAGAAGTCTTCAAATGATCATATCATTCAGGTATCAGGAATTACATCTGTAGAAAAACAAAGAAGCTTAAAGTGACACTGTATGAGGAAAAAAGGCCAAAGTTACAAGAAAAAACTACAGATTGCAGAGAAAGTCATAAAATTTTGTGGAAAATGCCATTCAGAAGAATAAAGAGGAAAATTTACATGGAAAAAATAAAAGAATAATTGCATTGTTTTTTGAAAAAAATGTCTCCAAACCAGCTGCAGTGTTGTTTGTGGTGGGGCAACAGTTTGCACATTTGCAGCTCAAGTAACTTAATTATCTAGTGACATCATGTTTTTGTATTGAATCATGGTTACACACACATGGTACATCTTGATCCCACTTCTGACACCAGTGTAACGTGCTGCTCGACATGGCGACGTCCCACCGGGAGATTCGAACTCACGCCTCCCGCTCCGGAGTCCCGCACCCTACCTGTGTCGCCAATAGGGTCAACCCACTTGGCAAGCCAAGTAGGGTGCTCATATTGAGTTCGCTACACTACTCCCCTCTGGTTCTCGACATCGTCCCGATGTCAGCGCCCCATTACTGCTTTGGACAGGAGATCCCACTTCTGACACCAGTGTAACGTGCTGCTCGACATGGCGACGTCCCACCGGGAGATTCGAACTCACGCCTCCCGCTCCGGAGTCCCGCACTCTACCTGTGTTGCCAAGTGGGTTGACCCTATTGGCGACACAGGTAGGGTGCGGGACTCCAGAGCGGGAGGCGTGAGTTCGAATCTCCCGGTGGGACGTCGCCATGTCGAGCAGCACGTTACACATTGAAGTGGATTACTAATCTCAAATCTTAACAAATGCGTTAAATGTTGACTCGTGTATTATTAAAAAAAATTCACATGGAAGATCTGTTGTTTGTTTACACATTCAGATATATGATCAAATCCAAGATGGCAGCATGTGTATTGTCTGCTCAGTGTCTCTCTGGATTAAGCTGTTTTTAATGGATTTTATTGCATTTAAATCTCTTTTTATAAGTTGCAGTTGATATTTTTATTGAAATCCCTTTATATGTTTTTTTTTTTTTATTTAAGTTTTTGTAAAGGGTATACAGGTCATTACAGCATTGCATTGTTTACATTTTCATCACATGTTCCCTTATTTTTTGCTATTTGACAACATTGGTAGGATAGTTATTACAACAACCCCCCCTTTTTTTTTTTAAAGTGAAAGAAAAAGTGAAGTTAAGGAGAATTAAGTAAAAAACAAACAAACAAACGAATAAACAAACAAACAGAACAGCAAAAAACAAACAAACAGAAAATTAAGTAATTAAAAGTAAAAGAGCATCTGAGTAGCATTGGAACAAAGAGCGGAACCATTATTGAAATGGTATTTGTCAAAGATTAGATCTAATGGAAGACACATATGCGATCCAGGGTTGCCAAAAGTTCATGAACCCATCCATGTCCTGTCTCAGTGCGAATGTCAACTTTTCCATCGAGTAAATGTCTTGGATCACGTTAGTCCAATCTTCAGGTGTAGGACAGTCCTTCAACATCCATTTTTTAGTTAGAGCTTTTTTACTTGCCGATATTAAAACATTGAATAAGTATTTTTCTCCTCGTCTTTCCAGTGAGTCCGGTAGTAAACCCAAATACAAAGTTACAAAAGAAAAGGGAACTGTTATTTTGAATATTTTCCCCAATATTGTCTGTACCTTGGTCCAATATTGGTGGATAACTGGGCATGACCAAAACACATGAAAATGATTTGCAGTCTTTTCACCACACAAGCGCCAACAGTTCAACCCCTTATGGGTAAATTTGTTTTGTGCAGGTGTTCTGAAAAATCTTACCAAGTTTTTCCATCCAAATTCTCTCCACTGCAGGGATGAGGTACTTTTCCATTGCTGTTTATTTAGCTTTTCCCATATTTCCAGTTGTAAAGTGAAATTCCCCTCTTTTTCCCATCTCTCTTTTATATACGATGTGTTGTCTCCTTTTAAGTCTTGAAGACCTTGGTATATTTTAGAAATGTATCTGATCCCTGGGATCCCTTTATATGCCATTAAGAAGACCTTCAGAACACCTGACTGGGCCCTTTCCAAATCCTCCTTTTTAAGTATATTGTTTATGTGGTGTCTAAGCTGAAAGAACCTGTAAAGATCTTGATTTATTAGACCTTGTTTTTTCAAATCTTCAAAACTTCTTAAAGTTTGCCCCTTAAAAAAATTGTAAGATTTTATCAGCCCTTTCTCTTTCCACTCTTTAAATCTAGTGTCTGTTTTATTGGGGGTAAAGTCTTGATCATAGGCAATCCATTGCAGAAGTCGATAGGGCTCTTTAGCTTGATTCTCTCTGACTATCTTAAACCAGATTTTTAGCGGGGTCTCTATCCACGGGTTAGTGTTATTCAGGAGTTTAGTTAAGGCATTGTTCCCTATTATCGCCTGTAGGGGGATGTCACTTGTTTTTTGGCATTCCATCTCCTTCCATTGTGCAGTGTAGACTGGGTTACATATCTCTACTAAAATTTTAATTTGTGCAGCTATAAAATAGTCCCTGATATTTGGCAGTGCGAGCCCACCTTTGTCTTTGTTTAGCTGTAGGGTTCTATATCTGATTCTAGGTCTCTTACCCTGCCATATGAATCTTGAGATCCTTCTGTCCAGTTCCTGCCATGTTTTTTTGGGAGGTTCTACCGGTATTGTTTGGAAAAGGTATAGAAGACGTGGAAGTATATTCATTTTGACTGCTTCAATTCTTTGTGCAGTACCTAAGAATGGTATCATATTCCATCTTGCTAGGTCAGATTTTATTTTTGTCACCAGTGGATCATAGTTTAGTGTTATAATTTTGTCGAGTTGTTTCGGGATATTGACCCCCAGATATTTCATAGATTCCAACTCCCAGTTAGTTTTGAGTTCATTTAGTGAAAAATGATTTGGGTCATAGTTGAATGTTAAAACTTGGGTTTTATGCATGTTTAATTTGTACCCTGATAAATCTCCATAGTCTGAAAAAACTGAGATTAGTTCTGGTAGAGAAGTGTCTGGCTGCCCTAGGTATATTAAAATGTCATCAGCAAAGAGTGCTATTTTATGTTCTTTCTGACCAAGTGTAATACCTTGAATTTCTTGATTTTGTCTTATCCATTGGCTCAGAGGTTCTATGAAGATTGCAAAGAGCAGTGGAGACAGGGGGCAGCCTTGACGACATCCTCTTTCCAGCTCAAAAGATGATGATAAATTACCGTTAATCCTTATTTTAGCTGTTGGTTTTTTATATAATGCCTGTATAGTTCTAATGAAGTTGTTATGAAAATTGAAACTGGATAAGATTTTATAGAGGAAAGACCAGTCAACCGAATTGAATGCTTTTTCAGCATCTAATCCCAATATGACTGCATTTAAGTTATATTTTTTTATATGATGAATTATGTGTAAAGTGCGTCGAATGCTGTCTTGTGTCTGTCTTTGTCTTATAAAACCTGTTTGGTCTAAGTGAATTAAGTCTGTCAGTATGTTTTCTAACCTTTTGGCAAGGATAGTGGTAAAAAGCTTATAGTCCTGATTTAATACACTGATTGGTCTGTAGTTGGAGCATTCTAGTTTATCCTTTTCAGGTTTAGGTATGACTGCAATGACCCCTTCTCTCCAGGAGGGGGGGATTTCCCCTGTGTGGAGGACGTAGTTAAATGTTTTCAGGAGGAGAGGAGATAGTTGCTGTTTAAAGGTTTTGTACCATTCTGCTGTATAGCCATCTGCTCCTGGGGATTTGTTAGCTTTAAGTTTCATAATTGCTTTTTCCAATTCTTTAGGTTGTATTTCTGACAGTAGGGTTTTATTTTGTGATTCCGTAAGTTGGGGAAGGTTTAATGTGTTTAGGAGTGTCTCGGATGCGTTTTTATGTTTTTTGTGGGAGTATAAGTTCTTGTAGTAATTCTCGAAGCTTTTAAGAATATCCTGAATTCTGAATTTTATTTCCTTTGATACTGGGTCTCTGATTTTGTAGATTGCTCTTTCCGTTTGTTGTTTCCTCAATTTATAGGCTAGTAATTTTGCCGATTTACTGCCTGCTTCATAGTGTTTTTGTTTCAGAAATGAAAGTTTCTTCTGGATTTCTATTGTGTAGATCTCATTTATTTGATTTTTAATTTCTTTGATCTTGAGCGAGCCATTAGAATGAGTGTTATCTTTGTGTTCTTTTTCTAGGTTCTTGAGCTCTGACTCTAGTGTGATTAGTTTTTCTTGTCTCAGTTTCTTTTGGGTTGCCAGTTTTGCAATAATTTTTCCCCTTATTACAGCTTTGCACGCATCCCATAGTATTAAAGGAGATACTTCTCCATTATGGTTTTCTTCCAAATATCTGAGAATATCTGATTCCAATTCATCTTTCAGTGGCCCTTTCAGGACACTTGAATTCAACCTCCAGGAAAATGTATTATTTGTGTATTTTTGGATGTTTAAATCCATATAGATCGGACTGTGGTCGGAGAGATCCATCAGTCCTATTTTACATGTTTTTACTCTTCCAATGTCTCTATTAAACATAAAAAAGTAATCAATCCTTGAGTAAGATGAATGTGGCGTTGAATAAAAAGTATAATCTTTTACATTGGGGTTGAATTCCCTCCATACGTCACAGATTCCCATTTCTTTTAGTAGCATCCGAGTATTCCTATTTTGGGTGTTATTTTGATGTGAAGAATTACCTGTTGCATCCCAGTATGGATTCAGTCTTAGATTGAAGTCTCCACCACATATCACTAAACCTTGGGCTTTAGTTATCATTAGGTCGAATACATTTTTATAAAATTTCCATTTAGCCCCTGGTGGTGCATATACATTCAGCAGGGTGATATCTTCTCCCTCTAGCCGCCCAGTTACCAAACTGTACCTCCCTTCTTTATCTTTGTGTTCTGATTTTTTTTCAAATGTAATTTTGGTTGATATCAATGTCGCTACTCCCCTCCTCCTCCCTGATTTATATGAAGATGAAGAGATCATTTTAAACCCTTGTCTACTGAGTTTAGTGTGTTCCACGTCTGTTAGGTGGGTTTCTTGTAAAAATACTATTTCTGCTTTGTCTTTTTTCATTTTGCGTAGAATCTTGGATCTTTTAACTGGATTCAGGATCCCTTTTACATTATATGAGGCTATTTTGGTTACACCCTGTTTCTCCATTGTATTTTCTTATTTAGTATAACAGTGTGGTGGCCCTCTTTTTTGCTACTCAGAAACTGAAAGAACATTAAGAACATAAAAAACATTAAGTACATAATGAACGAAACTTTAAAACAAAAAACTGTCAAAAAAACTTCCTGAGCTGGGGTCTCTTTAAAGACCCTGTAAGAGCCCTGATGGAGTATGGGCTCTGAGGGAAATTCCTCAAACTCTGTTACGTGTTGAGGGCCCTCTCTTACCCCTGTAAGTTGTCCCATGTTTTTAACGTGAATTTCAGATCCCAATCCGAATTTGTAATGTTTTTTTTTTTTTTTTTTATGCCTATAACCTATGAGCTTGTGTGCACCCTCCCACCCCCATCACAGCAAACATTCACTCTAATACAGTATTTGTTAGTGTGGGGAGAACATGTGGGTCATTGTTACATTTCTATTTTAACATGATTTTTTTTTTCCCCTTTAAATTAAGAAGACATTTGTTTCTAATGCTAAAACTGCTCCATGAAAGGTTTTACCACATGCTGATTCTGCATCTTCTTTAATGTTTGTTACCTTTAATGTTTGTTACCTTGTAGGAGGGGGGATGGAAGTGCAGAGTGACTGTAGAGAGAAAGAAAGAGGGAAAAAAAAAAAAAAAAAAAAAACCAAACAGGTCGCTATTCCTTTCTGGAACTGGAAAGCTTTCCTGGAATTTCCCCATTGTGGGACTAATAAAGGCTTATCTTATCTTATCTTTGTAGCTCTGGGGCTGGGTGTTCCCGCTGCTGGCCCGTGGATTTTGAAGGTCTCTGAGTGGACCACGTTTGAGCTCTGATTTTCTCGTTCAGATCCGCTGCGGGTTTAAACACCGTTACCGGGAGTCCTCTTCTTGCCATGTCAGTTGTTGCTTCTTCCGCTGAATTGTAGAGACATGACTCTTCCCCGTAAAAGACCCTTAGCTTCGCCGGAAATGGCGTCTGAAAGCGTAGATTCTTTTCCCGTAAAACCTTTTTGGCGTCGTTATATTCCCGTCGCTTTTTAAGAACTTCAGGGGCGTAATCGTGTTCCACGAAGACTTTTCTTTCTTGATGCATAAATCCTTTCTTCTGCCAAGCCCGTCTTACAACTTCTTGTTTTATTTTGAAGTCGGAGAATCTTACCAACACTGAACGTGGGGGCGCTTCCGGGGCTGGCTTTGCGGCTAATGTGCGATGTGCCTTTTCTATCTTCAAATCGGTGGATTGTGGAATATCCAACTTCTCTCTCAATAAGGATTCCACGCATTCTGCCACTGTGTTGAAACCATCTTCAGCTCCTTCTTTCAGACCGTGAATTCTGATGTTGTCTCGTCTCTGTCTTCCTTCTTGGTCGGCTAGCTTAGCCTCCAGCCTTGACTGTTTTCTGTGTAAATCCAGTACAGAATCTTCAAGCACTTTTATTCTGTCTTCAGCTTCCAAGATTCGGTTTTCGGCCTGGTCCATTCTGCTGTTCGCCTTTTTTAAATCCTCTCTGAATTCAAGAAATTCGGCCCGAAATCGTCGTAATTCGTCAAATAGCGATTTCAAGCTAATCCTTTTGTTAGCTAGGCCCAGGCACTCGTCTTCTGAACGGAGGTCTTCTGGTTCCGATTCCGCGGCCGCTGTGCGTCCTGATCTGGGGAATGTCAGTTTCCTCTGCTTTTGGTTAGGCATGGTGTTATTGTCTTTTGAATTTTAATCTTCCAAAAATCCGTTAGGTCTGATTTTGAGGAGGTTTTCCTTGGATTGAGTCTGGGAGTTTCACCGTTAGGTTGCTATCACCATGGCGTCCAGACCGGAAGTCGAAATCCCTTTATATGTTTTTTTTTCCACAATATCTTTATTGAACCTTTTTTTTTTTTAACAAACATGATACAAACAATCAAACACTAACACTAAAGTACTACAAAAAAAAAAAATGCACTAAAAACACCAACAACCACCAACAAAATCAAGTCTTCAACAATGCTCCTCTGTTTAGTCTAGACAATCCAATACATAAGTATACTTATTATGTTCACCAGTTTGGAATTTACAAGGTCCACACACATCATTCACCTTCTTCTTCAAGAGTTATGTTTAAATTTTTTACATAATCAATAAAAGGTCTCCATATATTCTCAAACACAATTTCCTTTGATTTCAGTATATATGTTATTCTTTCTAATGGAAGGTTTGTTAACATCTGTCTTAACCACTGAGTCACATCTGGTCTATGAGTCTTTTTCCATAATAGTGCAATACATTTTTTGGCATTAAGCAAACTGAGGTCTATGAATGTTCTTTCACTTTTATTAAAATTATGCTTTTCTGGGTACAGACCCAACAAAAACAGTTTAGGATTCAATATGATTTGTTTTGAGATTATTTTTTCAATTGTTACCCTCACCTCTTCCCAAAACATTCTTATTAATCTACATTCCCATAAACAATGAAATAGGGTTCCTTTACTTTCCATGCATTTTGTGCATGTATCTGGTATATTTTTGTTATATCTATTTAACTCCTCCGGTGTAACATACATCCGCATTAACCATTTGAAATGTATCAATTTAAGGCGTGCATTTATTGATTTGGTTTGAGCTTCTGTACAAGCCAATTCCCATTGTTCCTCTGAAATTTCAATTTGCAGATCTTCTTTCCAGTAGTTTAATCTTTTCAGTGAATTTTCACTTGAAGATAGTGTCAATGAGTTATAAAACTCTGAAATAATACCCTTTCTTTTACTATCTTTCATCATCATTTTTTCCAAGGATGAATAAATAGGTCGAGTGAGAGCTTTATTTTGATTTGATCGAATAAAGTTTCTAAGTTGAAGATATTTAAAAAAATGTGTTCTATTGAGATTAAATTTGATCCTCAGCTCTTCAAAAGACATTATGTTGTCTGCACATGGCAAATATAAATCCTGAATCTTTTGTATCCCTTTTAAATTCCATACTTTAAATACAGCGTCCGCTCTCCCTGGTTTAAAATATTGATTACCCCATATTGGACTAAATTGTGACAATAACTGTGGTTCTTTTAAATAGTTTTTAGCTTCACACCATATTTTGATCATATGCTTTACAAATGGATTTTTAACTTGTTTTTGTAATTTTTTTGCCGAATCTGAGTATATGAATATGGGAAGAGGTAAAGGTAAATTGTATGATTCCATTTCAGTCCAGTGAGGGAGATCATTTGATGAAAAATAATATGTCATAGACCTCAGTTGTGCCGACCAATAATACAACATAAAATTTGGACATTTCAGACCTCCACGATCAAATGGTAAATATAATAAAGACAAACGTAATCTAGCCCTCCTGTTGTTCCATATAAATTCCACTAACTTTTTTTTTATTCTTGAGAATAGATCTAAAGGTGGTGATAAGGGAATGTATTGAAATAAATAAAGTATTTTAGGTAAAATATTACTTTTAAGTATATTGATTCTCCCGATCATCGACATTGGTAGTGACATCCATCTCTGAGTTAACTCATTGATATCTGACATTAAGGCTTCATAGTTGACACTGGCGACTGATTCTAGCTTAGGCATAATTTGGATTCCTAAATATTTAAACTGATTTACAACATTGAATTGATTTACCTCAGGGGCTGGGTAATTTCTCTGGGTCTCATTTAGCATTAATATTGAAGATTTAGTTTTATTTATTTTATATCCTGATATTTCCCCAAAATTCTTTATTAAATTCAACAAGGTTGGAATTGATTTTTTTAGATTCGACATAAACAAAATTATATCATCGGCGTACAGGGAGATTTTATGTTCTGTTGGTCCAACTTTAATTCCATATATTTGTGAATGTAAACGTATCGCTATCGCTAAAGGTTCAATTGCCATAGTAAACAGTAAAGGTGAAAGTGGACAGCCTTGTCGACATCCTCTATTGATTTTTATTGGTTTTGAAATATTGTTATTTGTTAGGATTTCTGCTGTAGCATTATTGTATATTATTTGAACCCATTTTATGAAATTATTTCCAAGTCCAAACCTTTGTAGGACTTCAAAAAGAAAGGGCCATTCAACTCTATCAAAGGTCTTTTCGGCGTCCAATGATAGGAGAGCTGTATCCGGTGCTTCTTTATTAAAATAAATAATATTAAATAGTCTTCTTACATTATGGAAGCCTTGTCTACCCTTTATAAAGCCATTCTGATCTCGATTAATAATATTTGGTAAAATTTCTTGTATTCGTCTTGCTAAAATTTTACAGATTATCTTAAGGTCGGCGTTTAATAGGCTTATTGGTCTCATATTTTCACATTTATTAGAGGGCTTACCTGGTTTTGGCAGTAGTATAATTAAGGCATTATTTATGTATGATGGTAAATTATTATTTTGAAATGCTTCTAAAACCATTTCCAAAAAAGGTTTTATTAATTTATTCTTAAATTTTTTATAAAGGTCAACTGGAAGACCATCTGGTCCTGCACTTTTTCCTGATTTCATATTATCAATGGCTAACCCAACTTCTTCTTGACTAATTTTAGACTCCAATATCTCCCTGTTTTCATTTGGTATACACGGTATAGATAGTTCGTTCAAAAACCCATTTAGTTTTGTTAAATCAGGTTCATTTTTGGTATCATATAATTTTTCATAGTAATCTCTAAAGGCTCTATTAATTTCTAAAGGATCTATAACTACCTGTCCGTTACTTATAATACTGGTAATTGGTGTTTTAATTTCCAATTGTTTAATCTGCCATGCTAATAATTTTCCTGATTTTTCACCTTGTTCATAAAAAGATTGTTTCAATCTTAGAAGACTCGAGGCAGCTCTATTCGCTGATTTTTTGTCGTATTCAGCTCTCAAAATCAGTAATTCATTCTCCAACCTTGGGTCACTTCCTGCATACACTTTTTCCTGAAGACTTTTTATTTTATGTTCCAATTTAGCTCTCTCCTCTCGAGTCTTCTTAGATTTTGATCCTGTATAACTAATAATATGTCCCCTAATAAAAGCTTTGAAAGCCTCCCACTTTACACATGCTGATGTTTGTGTAGTATTGATGTCAAAGAACTCGTCTATCTGTTTTTCTATATACTTGACAAATTCCTCATCCTGAAGCCATTTATGCTGAAATTGCCATCTACCTGATTCCTTTGTCAATTTTTTATCTACATATATTAGACAACAGGGTGCATGATCAGAGATCACGATGTTATCATAAAAGCAGTTTTGAATCTTGGACCTTAATTCTGTGGAAATCAAAAAATAATCAATACGTGAGAATGTCTTGTAGGTACTGGAATAACAAGAATAGGCTTTAACTTGTGGTTTCATTTCTCTCCATATATCTAACAATTTCAATTCTTTCATAAAATGATTAATAGTCATCCTACATCCAATGTGCGTACAATCCAGTCCTGTTGATCTATCCACACCTGGATTCAATGTACAATTAAAATCCCCTGCTATTATATGTTGCCCTGTAAGTGATGATAAGATGAGAAATAAATTAGCAAAGAACTTCTGATCATCTATATTGGGACCATATAAGTTCACAAGATTTATATTTTCTAATAGCAAAGAACCTTGAATGATTACATATCTTCCAAATTTGTCTCCAATTACATTTTTCACTTGAAAAGGAACTGATTTATGTATGAGAGTCATAACTCCCCTGGCTCGGGATGAAAATGAAGAGGTGAATACACTTCCCTGCCATCTACTCCTAATTCTTTTAACATCCTCCTCTATCAGATGAGTTTCTTGTAAAAACACAATTCTTGAACCCATGTCCTTTATTTTATTCATAACTTGTTTAAGTTTTTTTAAATTTTGTAGACCTCTGCAATTCCATGAAGTTAAATTAAGATTAACACCTTGGTCCATGATCAATAGAGAGTTTGGGATTACCTTGCAGTGTAAACATGCTCATACAGAGAAGCAAAAACATGAGTGGTTGAACATTCATCCTACAAACTACACACAAACAAATTTCCCCTTCCCACACTTGTGGCAAACCCCCCAAAATCAAAAGAAAAATTCTGTCTCCCGATATAGCCATCGACCGTTCCACACCCACGGGGAACAGCCTAAGCCACTCCTTCTTCATCCTCCCAATCACCCTAACTCTACTGCTTTTAATGACGTAACATTAACTCTCCTCTGTAGTTTTCCAACTTAACTCCAAAATTTTTAACAACTTTGTACATCATAGTTTTTTTTTTGTTTGTTTTGTTTTTGTTTTGTTTTTTTAATATATAATACAATTTATATTTTGTAAACTTACTATTTACTTCAAGTCAGTCAGATGCCTGTGCAAATGCTTAATTATTCTACCTTATATTTTGTTCATGCTTAGCTCCCACCAGTCTCTTCTTCTTCTTTGATCTTCTTGATGAACTCCTGCGCCTCCTCTGGGGTCTTGAAGATGTGGGTTCTGCCCTCATACGTGGTCAGCAGTCTCGCAGGATAGATTACACCATGACGAATCCCAAGGTTGCGCAGCTCCTTACGTATGGGATCAAACTGCTTCCTCAATTGCTGGATTCCTGTGGCCAAATCTGGGTAGAACCGCACCTGCTGGTCCTGGTGTTTAATCTCTCCTTTAGCACGTGCAGCGTTGAAGATCTTCATCCTGTCTCTGTTGCTAAGAAACTTCATAATTAAGGTCCTCGGCGGTCCCTTATCTCTCCGTGGGCCAATACGATGTGCTTTTTCCAGAACCACTGCTGATTGCAACTCCTCGCTGCCCAGCACCTCCGGAATCCACTTTTCCAGAAAGGAACATACGTCCCGACCTTCTGATTCCTCTGGAAGACCCACCAGCCTCAAATTATTCTGTCTCGACTGAGATTCCAAATCCAAAATATTATCTTCCAGAGATTTATTTTTTTTTTCCAAAGTGCGCACCTTTAATTGAAGACGGGTGACGTCATCTTCAGCACTAGCGAGACGGAGCTCCATCTGCGCCGTTCGTTCTACACAGTCACCCAATTCCTTTCTTATTCCTTCCAACGCTGTCATAATCCCATCAAATCTAGAGGAAAAGTCCGCTCTCATTGAACTCATGGCAGCCATCAGCGCATCTGCGCCATTCCCCGCATTTATCGCACCGCTGCCAGCCTCCTCCGCCATATATGGAGTTTTGTTTGCTGCGTCACAGACCTGAAAGTCCGTTAATTTGGACTGTTTCGGCGGCTCGCTTTTTCCTTTTCCTGGTTTTCCAGCCTTAGGCTTCGCCGACATATCCTCGCCCAAATGCTGGGATACGTTCTGTCCCAAATGAGAGAGTTATTTGCCGATTTTTTTTCTCCAGGAGCAGAGCAGAGCGAGACACGTCCGTCCTACGTGGCAGCCATAACCGGAAGTCCCCCTTTATATGTTTTAAGTAAATTGTGGACTTTTAATGATTTTTAACAAGTTTAAAGAATACTGCTATCACCCTTGAGTGTGGCTAACAGGTCTGGGCCTGTGCCCAGGGCGAGTTGGTTGGCTGGGCTTGTGGCATTCTCCTGGAGAGGTGGCTGGGAGGCCTGTGCTCCTCCTGGGGGCTGAACTGGCTAGCTTAGGACTGCAACACCTCCCTGGAGACTGGGCTGGGAGGCTGATACCCCTCCTGGAGCTGAGCTAACTAGCTTGGGCCCACAACATCCCCCTGGAGACTGGACTGGGTGGCTGATACCCCTCCTGGAGCTGAGCTAACTAGCTTGGGCCTGCAACACCTCCCTGGATACTGGGCTGGAAGGCTTATATTCCTCCTGGAGTTGAGTTAACTAGCTTGGGCCTGTAATATTTTCCTGGATATTGGGTTGGAAGACCTATATTACTCCTGGAGCTGAGATATCTAGCTTGGGCCTGCAACATCTCCTTGCAGTATTTATTTCTTTTAGTATTTCTTCTAGTATAAGAACTTTTAAGCTGCTGATGTGCAGAAAGTGGAGGACAATGACATTTTTTATTATTTTAATATGCTTGTTGGCAGCCTGGAACACGAGATCAAATAATGTTCCCTGGGTGAGTACCCATGCCAATGTGTTGTGTTTTTGGGACACTTACTATAGTGGCACTGATTTTTAATGTTGTTTATGAGCAATCACAGACTCATTTGGTCTGGGTCATAGATTCCTGGACAGAGGTACCAAGGGAATTACTTAAACTTCAAAATGTTCTTACTTTATATGACCTCACATTTTTGCTCAATGAAAAGAATCGCCTGGCTTCAATATACAAAAATTCTGCTTCAAAATGTGATGTGAAGCAAAGATTGGTGATTGTCCTACTTTTATTATTATCTGGAAATGTGCAACCAAACCCTGGACCTGATCTGCAATGTATCCAGACTCCTGCTGATTTTAAATCAATGTCTGGTCTTAAAATTATTCATCTTAATGTGCGCAGTTTACTTCCTAAAATGGCCATGGTCAAAATGATCCGGATGTTGTGATCATCTCTGAAACGTGGCTGACAAAAGCTGTCACAGATGATGATATTAGTGTAAATGGATACAATGTCTTCCGTACTGACAGGCCTAAAAAAGGTGGTGGTGTAGCCGCCTATGTTAAATCAAGATTTGATGCTTCAATTGTCTTGTCTAAGTCCATTTCTAAGCAGATGGAGTTTCTGGCCTTGAATATGGAAATAGCCAAATCCCTTTCCATAACTGTTGTTGGTTGTTATAGACCTCCATCTGCCACCAAGGAGGCATTATCATCCTTAAAGCATCTTTTGTCCAAATTAAACTACAATGAGCTTTTAATAGCAGGAGACTTCAATTGGGATTGGTTAAATGTAGCTTCTGAAGAATTTAAATCTTTCTGTGACTCTGTAAATTTTAGCCAGTCGATTAACTATCCAACAAGGCCAAATATTAAAAGTCCTGAAAAGTCCACTTTGACTTAATTTTAACAAATGCTCCACATAAATTTTCATCTGTGGGTGTTTTCTGCAATGATTTGAGTGATTTTTTTTTTTTTTTTTTTGGTCACATTTTGTCTTAGCTTTGTTCTGAATTGTAATCGCTCTTGTTTTGTTTTTCTTTTGAATTCTTGGATGGAATATGGGTGGGCAATATAAGCTGCGGCTTCAGCCATCACCCATTTCGGATAACTTTTGTTGAACTATATAATCAGAGGAGTTATTGTCTAATTTGACCTTGTTGGATTTTATTTCCCCCTTTTGCTATATTATTCAGTTCCTTTTAACCTGTACTATCCGAAATAAAGATTCATTCATTCATGATTTGAGTGATCATTGTGTTGTTGCAGTGTGCAGAGATACAAAAATCCCCAAATGTAAACCGCACATTATTTTCAAGCGGAATTTGAAGAAATTTAATGAACAAGCTTATCATCATGATTTGTCCTTGGTTAATTGGGAACATATAGACCTGTTGCCAGACGTTGAGCTAGCGTGGACTTTCTTTAAAGAAAACTTTGAGAAAATTGTAAATAAACATGCTCCTAGAGGGAAATTCAGAGTAAAGGGGCGTGAAAACCCCTGGTTCTCTCCAGAACTGTCTGATACCATTTATCAGCGTAATGTGGCTTGGGCCAAAGCCAGGAAAACTGATACTGCCAGTGATTGGTCCATTTTTAGACAACTGAGAAATAAATGCACTTTTTTTTATTAAAAAGGCTAAATCTGAATATTATTTATCTGTCATAACTGAGAGTCTTAATAATCCACAGAAATTTTGGAAAGTGATCAAAGGTTTATCTGTGAACAAAAGCTCTCAGGTTCTTCCTACTTTTGTTTTAAATGGCTCAGTCCCAGTTTATGATAGAACTGAGGTTTTAAATTGCTTCAATAAGCATTTTGTGTCATCTGGTTTTCTGTTTAACTCTACAGGAGCTACATCTGTGCCTCACTGTACTAATTCCCAAATGTTTTTTGGAGAACCTTTTAGACTTGTACCTTTTACTGTACAGCAAGTTCATAAGGCTCTCAAAACTTTGAATCACAGAAAACCTCCTGGACCAGACTTGATAGAGCCTTATTTTTTAAAAATGGCTGCCGATTTTATTGCACAGCCTCTTACAGTACTTTTTAATTTATCAATTGAAAACAAAGAGATTCCTGTAGTATGGAAGTCAGCTTTTGTGGTTCCTCTCTTAAAAGGAGGTGACCCAGCAGTTTTAACTAACTACAGACCAATATCAAATTTGTGTGTCTTGTCCAAGATTCTTGAATCTCTCATGTGTGATCAACTTAAAGAGTTTTTATACTCAAATGAACTTCTTTCAAAACTGCAATCGGGCTTTAGAAAAAAGCACAGCACTATTACTGCTGCTACAAAAGTGGTCAATGATATACTTGCTGCTCTTGATAAAAAGCAGCACTGTGCTGCACTTTTCATTGATCTGTCAAAGACTTTTGACACTGTGGACCACACAGTTTTAAAGCAAAGACTCATCAGTTTTGGACTGTCGGAACATGTAGTCTCCTGGTTCGCAAATTATTTGAGTGTCAGGACCCAATGTATTAAATATAATGGTTTGTGTTCTGAAATTGTCAGTGTCCACAAGGGGGTGCCACAGGGTTCTGTATTAGGACCCCTCCTATTCATTATGTACATTAATGATCTAGGACAAAATGTGTCTGATGCTAGTTTGCATTTTTATGCTGATGGTGTGGCCGACACACATTGTGGGCTCACGCTGCCACAGAGACAGAACTGAATGTGTATTGTGGGGTGTCACGTCTGCAAGGACTGAGGACTCAAATCTACAGGAGGTAACAAGGAAGTGTGAGATTTGTCTCTTTGTCCCACAGAAGACGCCCCGGAGGGTATTCCAGTTCATCAAGAAATGAGAGACAATGGTGAAGCTTCAAAGGGATGCTTTGGACTGTATGTTGACTGAAGACACCATGTGACTTGAATTCTGATGCTGGAAATGTATAAAAGGGGTTTGAAGTATGATTCTTTCTCTTTCCTGCTTTGAGAATGCTAGGAGCTTGTGTTCTGTCAAATAAAGCTGGTTTATGACTGAAACTCAGCCTCGTTATTTGAGCATGCTCCTACACTGGTGACCTACGACGGAGAATGAGCAATGAGAATTCTTCCGAACCGGGCTCGGTGGAAGCCAGCCTGATTGCCGCCTCCACGCTCCGGCTGCCCGATTTCTGGCAGCACAGCCCGCGCTCATGGTTTAGCGCAATCGAGGCGCAGTTCAACCTCCGGAGAATCTCCAACGACGACACAAGATTCTACCACGTGGTAGCGAAACTGGACAGCGACACGGTCCAGAGAGTGGAGGATTTGGTTAATCATCCACCAGACAGCGACAAGTACAGCGCATTGAAAGACGCGCTGATCAGCCATTTCACCCCCTCAGTCCAACAAAGAGCAGAGGGGCTCCTGGCGCTGACGGAGGCAGAAAACGATAGACCTGCGGACCTGATGGTGAAGATGCTGCAGCTCAAAGCCTCCGAGGATGGCGAATTCATTTTTGCCCACCTATTCCTTCGAACCCTGCCACCAGCAGTGAGAGTGGCCCTGGCAGAGTCACCCCGATTGGCCAAGCGAGACTACCATGGGTTGAGCAAGGAGGCGCAGAAGTTGGTCGACGCCCACAAGCAGAACGCGGTTTCGGCCGCGGCGGCTAGTTCGGGACCGGCGTCCGGGGACAGCTTGGGTCCAGCGGCACCAGACGCAGCAACAACGGCGGCGACCGGAGCCAGACGACGCGGAGCGGAGAACGGCTCATGCTTCTACCACCGCCGTTTTGCAGAGAGAGCGCACAGGTGCGTCCCACCATGCAATTTTAAACGCCAGGACCGAGGGCCGGTAGCAGCCGCGACTCTCGGCAATGAGAACAGGCTGCTTTACCTGACGGATGCACGCTCGGGGAAACAGTTCCTCGTGGACACGGGCTCGCAGCTGAGCTTCGTCACGCCCACCTACGCGGAACGGCTGTCGCCTTCTAAAGCCCCCTGGGTGTCAGTGTCAGCAGCGAACGGCTCCACAATTAAAACGTTTGGTGAGAGGACCATGCTTCTGTCCTTACAAGGCCGTTCATTTGAGTGGACATTTATTGTAGCAGCAGTCAGTTTCAACATGTTAGGGGCTGATTTTTTGTGCTCACATGGTTTATTGGTTGATCTTGCTAATAGACGTCTGATTAATGCACTGTCTTTTCATTCTATTCCCTGCACAGCTCGGGTGGCCCCGCCAACTGCACATGCCAGCGTCTCAGCCGCGGGTGGTAAGTTTCACACTCTGCTTGCTCAGTTTCCAGCACTCACAGTCCCCACTTTTTCAGCAACGGTGGCCAAACATGGGGTAGAACATTTCATAACAACCACAGGCCCTCCCGTTTTTGCAAAGGCTTGGCGCTTGGACCCAGCTAAACTGGCCATCGCGCGCGAGGAGTTCACTAATCTGGAAAAACTAGGCATCGTTAGACGCTCCAAGAGCGCTTGGGCTTCGCCGTTACACATGGTCCCAAAGGCTGACGGCTCGTGGCGGCCTTGTGGCGATTTCCGCAGGTTGAACAACGTTTCAGCTCATGACCGCTACCCGATTCCGCACATTCAGGATTTTTCTGTTCATTTGGCGGGGGCGCGCATTTTTTCTAAAATAGACTTGGTGCGCGGCTATCACCAGGTTCCAGTGCACGCGCAGGATGTACCCAAAACAGCGGTCATAACTCCTTTCGGCCTTTTTGAGTTCTTGCGCATGCCTTTTGGCCTCAAGAGGGCCGCGCAGACTTTCCAACGCATGATGGATGCAGTTTTACGCGACCTGCCTTTTGTGTTCGTTTATTTGGACGATATTTTGGTAGCCAGCACGTCCGAGGGCGAACATGAAAAACACCTCACAGCAGTTTTCCAGAGGTTGGCAGAGCACGGGTTAATAGTGAACCCAGCGAAATGCCAGTTTGGGGTGGCGCAGATTGATTTTTTGGGACATCGCGTTTCGGCAGAGGGAGCAGTTCCCCTTCCAAATAAAGTGCGTGCCATAACAGATTTTCCGCAACCTCAAACGGTTAAGGCGCTTCAGGAGTTTCTAGGGATGGTTAATTTTTACAACCGTTTCCTCCCAAGCGCAGCACGACTCATGCAGCCATTGTACACCGCGTTAAAAAAACAAAAGCCCGCAAATAAAGTCGAATGGTCTCCGGACCAGGAGCGCGCTTTTGCCCAGGTCAAATCAGCCCTGGCAAATGCAGTTTTGTTAGCGCACCCAGTTCCAACGGCCCGCATGGCGCTCACCACTGACGCTTCCGATGTAGCGGTGGGGGCGGTAGTTGAACAGTTTGTGGCAGGTACCTGGCAACCCCTCGCGTTTTTCAGCAGGACCTTGCGCGATAGTGAACGGAAATACAGCGCATTTGACAGGGAGCTTTTGGCCCTACACTTGGCCATCCGTCATTTTCAGTTCTGGTTAGAGGGGCGACGTTTCACCGCTTTTGTGGATCATAAACCGCTAATGTTTGCGATGGCCAAAATTTCAGAACCCTGGTCAGGCCGGCAACAAAGGCAACTAGCCGCAGTATCGGAGTTTACTACTGATATTCAGCATGTCGCGGGTAAACACAATGTTGTAGCAGACTGCCTCTCGCGTGCAGTAGCACCGCCAAGCCCTATAGGGGCAGACTCTGTAGCCATGGCCGCGGGCCCGGGCAGCGACGCGGGAGCGCGCGCAGCCCCGGTCTGTGTTGGGTTAGATTATGCAGCCATGGCTGCGGAGCAGGTTAACGACGCGGACGTGCGCGCGCTCCAGTCTGGACCAACAGGGTTAAGGCTGGAGCACAGGGTGCAACAAAACGGTATGCCCCCGCTAATCTGCGATGTCTCCACGGGACGGCCCCGTCCTGTGGTGCCAACCGCGTGGCGTCGCCGTGTTTTTGACTTGGTCCATTCTCTCGCGCACCCGGGGGTGCGCGCATCGATCAAATTGGTGGGGGAGAAATTTGTTTGGCCCGGGTTGCGCAAACAGGTCAAGGAATGGGCAGCAGCCTGCGTAGCGTGTCAGCGAGCTAAAATACACAGACACACTAAGGCCCCGTTAGAACCTTTCCACATCCCCGCTAAGCGTTTTGATCACGTGCATATTGACCTGGTCGGCCCGCTTCCGTCATCACACGGGCACACACATCTTTTGACGATGGTAGACCGCACCACGCGCTGGCCAGAGGCGATTCCTCTGACATCAACCACAGCGGAAGAAGTTGCGCGAGCATTTTTAACAGCATGGGTTGCGCGTTTTGGTGTACCGTCGGACATAACGTCCGACAGGGGTCCCCAATTTATTTCCGAGCTATGGTCATCGATGGCCCGCAGCTTGGGGGTGAAGATTCATCGCACCACCGCGTATAACCCCCAGGCCAATGGTTTATGCGAACGCTTTCACAGGTCATTGAAAGCAGCCCTCAGAGCGTCGCTAACGGATACAAATTGGGTAGACAAACTTCCATGGGTGTTATTAGGGTTGCGCTCTGCACCTAAGGAAGATTTGCACGCTTCCCCGGCTGAATTAGTTTTTGCTCAGCCGCTCCGTTTGCCCGGGGAATTTCTTCCTGATAATCCCGCACCTAATGGCCCCCCCGCTCAGCCGTGGCAGAGCGGCTCAGGAGCAAACACGCTTCCTGGCCCGGTCCATCACAGTTTCCCACACGTTTTTGTGCCCAAGGCTTTAAAAAATGCAGAGTTTGTTTTTGTTAAACATGACGCCCAGCGTCCAAGTTTGCGGCCGTTTTATGACGGACCGTTTCGAGTGCTGGAGACCGGGCAGAAGCATTTTCTGCTAGATTTAGGGGTCAGAAGGGAGCTGATTTGCATTAACAGGCTCAAACCCGCTTTTGTTCTGGCTGACGAGGAGGTGCAGCTCGCGAGGCCCCCCCGCCGGGGCAGGCCACCGAGAAGACATTCTCCAAAGTCTTCACAGAGAGGTGCTAACAGCTTTAATCCACAGGTGCAGAGAGATGTTGCAGGGGCAGCCAAGCCAGGTTGCAGCAGATTCGGCAGAAGATTAAAACCTAGGCAGTTGGTGGATTGATTAGCGATGTATGGAGTGCTTTGTGTTTCTCTTTTTGTTATGCCATTTAGATTTTGCCTTACTAGACGTTTGGGGGGGGGTAGTGTGGCCGACACACATTGTGGGCTCACGCTGCCACAGAGACAGAACTGAATGTGTATTGTGGGGTGTCACGTCTGCAAGGACTGAGGACTCAAATCTACAGGAGGTAACAAGGAAGTGTGAGATTTGTCTCTTTGTCCCACAGAAGACACAGAAGATGAGGGTATTCTGGTTCATCAAGAAATGAGAGACAATGGTGAAGCTTCAAAGGGATGCTTTGAACTGTATGTTGACTGAAGACACCATGTGACTTGAATTCTGATGCTGGAAATGTATAAAAGGGGTTTGAAGTATGATTCTTTCTCTTTCCTGCTTTGAGAATGCTAGGAGCTTGTGTTCTGTCAAATAAAGCTGGTTTATGACTGAAACTCAGCCTCGTTATTTGAGCATGCTCCTACAATGGCACAATTATTTATTGCTTTGGCTCTTCCCCTGCTAATGCTGTTGCTTCTCTGCAGAAAGCTTTTAATGTGGTGCAGCACACACTTCTGCAGCTAAAACTAGTCCTTAATGCTGACAAAACTAAACTGATGTGGTTTTCAAATTTTAGGAACAGTCCACAAATTTTTCCCACAGTGTCCACTTTTGAGGGAAATGAAATTGAGGTGGTTCACTCGTACAGGTGTCTTGGTATCTTGCTTGATGACGCTCTGACTTTTAAGCCCCATGTTGAAAATCTTGTGAACAAACTTAAACTGAAACTGGGTTTTTTATTTCGAAATAAATGTTGTTTTTCTTTTGAGGTTAAAAAGCGTCTTGTTACTGCAACTTTTTTATCTATGTTACATTATGGAGACCTCTTGTATATGAACGCTTCAGCTCAGTGTCTCAGTAAGATTGACTCTGTATATCATGCTGTTTTGAGGTTTGTTACAAACTGTAGAGCCTTAAGAGAGCGGCCATTTGGCCTTTTTACCTAGAAAACCCATAAGGGGACCAACAAGAGGCCACAAGAGGGCCAACTTCTGGGACTTCTAGTTTAACCCATCACTGTGAACTGTATTCTAGAGTGGGATGGCCTTCTTTGTCCACCAGGAGGTTGACTCACTGGTACATTTTTATTTACAAGGCCATGCTTGGACTGTTGCCCCTTGTAATTTGATCACACTGAGAAGTGTTGATTCTTATGGTTTGTGTTCTAATGATTATTTGTTGCTTTCTGTTCCATTTGCCCGTACTGAGCTGGGAAAAAGAGCTTTCATGTTCTCAGCCCCCTCTACATGGAACATGTTGCAAAAAGACTGGAAACTAACGGAACTTGTTTCATTGAACGATTTTAAATCCAGATTGAGAACACTTGAGACGGCCTCACTAATTTGTAACTGTTTTATATGATTTGTATATCATTGTAAGTGTATTTGTGATTTTTTTTTTTGCTGCCTCTTGGCCAGGACTCCCTTGAAAAAGAGGTTTTTATTCTCAACGTTTTTTTTTTTCCTGATTAAATAAAGGTGAAATAAATAAAAATAAAACCCACATTTAGCAGCAAGGTTCTGTTCACAGTCTGCTACTGGCCCATTTTGCAGAGGAATCCATTGTGCTCCCTCCTCTGTACTATGTAGATACTAAGGAGAATAAATCACACAAAAAAGAGGATAAATACAAAAAATATTGAACAGGCCCTCTCTGAACTAAATAGCAACGTTCTTTGTCTGTCAGGTGCTTAGGCCATAATGATGGGTCATCTTCAAGAACAAACTGGTCAGACTCATGGTACTGTATATAGTTCCCTCATCATCTCCTCTTCTGTGAAGGGTAGCCATTGACACAGTGGGCCTGTCATTTAAGCAACATGGGCTAGCAGCCGCAGTACTGTCTACAACAGATACAGGTGAAGTGGACCCCTGACCAAGTAAGCACCCCAAGTGGACCCCAGGATCCAATCTGTGCATGTATATTTTCAATCCAGTGATTTACAAACTGATTCATAATTTTCTAAAGCCTCATTCAGAACAATATAGTCCCACATACCTATTCTGTGGATTTTCATCTGGAGGCAACCAGCCGTGATAAGCAGCAGCGGTGGAAAAGAGAAGCCGTTTGAAAGCAGAAACTGATCCAAAACCTTCTCTAGGTCTTTTAATTCATATACTGTATATATGTGAAGTGGTGTGAAAAAGTGTTTGCCTCCTTCCTGATTTCTCATTTTTTTGGTATGTTTGTCATACTTCAATGTTTCAGATCATCAAACAAATTTAAATATTAGACAAAGATAAGATTCAAGATCCAAAGGCTTTATTATCATGTGCACAGTTAAGAAATGCAACATTTCCTGAGCAATGAAATTCTTACTCTGCTCTCTGTACAAATGCCAAGGTAATAGATACACATCAATACCAATAAGGTAATAACACACCTAATACTAATGAATACTAGTAACACACACTAATAACACACATCAGGCAATTAGGATACCTTAAACATACCTTGATACTAAGTAATACTAATGAATACTAATAACACACATTAGACAATTAGGACAGTTAAAGCAGTTAAACTAGAGGAAACAAGAAGAATGAAAATTGAAAATTCACTGGATGGTATATTAATATCAGAGATGAGATGAACCTGAGATTGCATAGGCCTATGTACAGTGTGCAGCAATGTGCTAATGAGCAATGTACAAATTACAAATTAGCACCCAGTGTGAGAATTTCTCTGTAATTTCTCTGTGATGATAATACCCAGTGGACTGTACAATGATAATTTAGCAGCAGAGATGATATGGGCATGAGACGGGGGTGAGACTATGTACACTGTACAAGTGAGCAATGTGCAAATTTAGCAATCAGTGTGCGAATTCCTATTTGCAAGCTGTGTTTGCAAATAGGGAGTTTGTCTGGGAGTTTGTTATTTGTTCAGGAGTCTGATGGCAGTGGGAAAGAATGAGTTTTTCACTCTGGTTGTCCTGCATTTCACACTTCTGTACCTTCAGCCTGAGGATAGAAGTGTGAACATTCTGTGCTGGGGGTGGGTGGGGTCCTGGAGGATGGCGGCAGCTCTCCTTTGGACTCTGCGGTGTTAGATGCTCTGCAGAGAGGGGAGTGGAGTCCTGATGATCTTCGCTGTTTTCACCACTCTCTGCAGGCATTTGCGGTCCAGGGAAGTAGTGCTGCCGTACCATGCAGTGATGCAGATGGTCAAAATGCTCTCGATGATGCAGCTGTAGAAATTGTTGAGGATCCTGGGGGACATGTCAAATTTCTTCAGTCTCCTCAGAAAGTACAGCCGCTGTTGAGCTCTCTTAACCAGCTCTGTGGTGTTGAGTGCCCACGTAAGGTCCTCGCTGATGTGGATGCCCAGGTATTTAAAGCTGCTCACCCTCTTCACCTCAAGCTCCCGGATGAACAGCGGCCGATGGGGTCTCCTCCTCCCCTTCCTCATGTCCACTATAATCTCCTTTGTTTTGTCCGTGTTGAGGGTGAGGTTGTTGTTCTAACACCATGACACCAGGCTGGCCACCTCCCTTCTGTAGGATGCTTCATCACTACCAGTGATGCATCCTATCACCGCTGTGTCATCCACAAACTTTAAGATGATATTGTCCTTGTGGGAGGCAAAACAGTCATGGGTTAAGAGGCTGTAGAGGATGGGGCTGAAAACACAACCCTGTGGGACACCTGTGTTTGTGATGATGCTGGCTGAGGCCCAGTTGCCCATCCTGACAGACTGGGGCCTGCCAGTCAGAAAGTCCAGTAGCCAGTCGCAGAAGGTGGGGTGTAGGCCAACTGAAGACAGTTTGTCAGTGAGTTTGTGGAGGATGACCGTGTTGAAGGCGGAGCTGTAGTCGACAAAGAACATCCTAATATAGGAGTCTTTATCTTCCAGGTGGGAGAGAGAATAATGGAGTGCTGCAGCAATGGCATCTGAGGTGGACCTGTTGGGCCGGTAGGCATACTACATGAGGTCCAGGGTATCCGGTATGCTGTCCTGAATGAGGGCAGCACCACTCTCTCAAAGCATTTCATGATGATTAGAATGAGTGCTTTTGGTCTGTAATCATTCAGACAGGTCGGCGGGCTCTTTTTGGGGGTGGGGGACGGTGATTGTGGTTTTGAAGCAGGAGGGGATTGTGTTCTGGTTGAGGCAGAGGTTGAAGATGAACATGAAAACGTCAGTTTGGCAGCACATGCTCTGAGGGCCCGCCCAGGGATGTTGTCTGGTCCTGCTGCCTTGCGGGGGTTGATGTTCCTCAGTGCTTTGTTTACCTGGCCTGATGAGACTTTTAGTGGGGGGGGGGGGTGTGCGTGCCTCCTCTCTGCACTGTAGCTGCTGGTCTCAAAGCGGGTGTAAAACATGTTGAGATCATCCAGCAGGCTGTCTGTGGAGCTAGTGGTGTTGCTGTTGGTCCTCTTGTAGTCTGTGATGTGTTGCAGGCCTTGCCACATGTGCCCCGGGTCAGGAGTGGAGTAGAGGCTGTCCAGCTTTTGCCTGTACTGCCTCTTGGCTGTTGTTATAGCCCTCCTCAGTATATACTTTGCAGCTTTGTACTCAACCTCATTGCCTGATTTAAATGCAAGAGAGTGAGTATGCAGCATCTGACGTATCTGACTGTTGATCCAGGGCTTCTGGTTGGGGATCTTCCTGACTTATATGGTGGGTACGATGGTGTCAGCACACGTGCTGATGTACCCAGTCACATACTCAGCATAGTCCTGTATGTTTACAGAAGAGTCCTCCCGGGTGGCTGCAGCTTTAAACACAGACCAGTCTGTACAGGCAAAACAGTCTTGCAGGGTGCTCTCATCCTCTGGAGTCCAGCGTTTAATTTGTTTAACAACAGGGTTTGTTTGTTTCAGCTTTTGTCTGGAGGCTGGCTACATAAACAGGGAGATGTGAGTTGACTGTCCAAAGTGGGGGCGGGGTGCCACTCTGTGTGCACCGCGTATGTTGGTGTAAACATGATCCAGTGTGTTCTTATCGCGGGTGGGAATGTCCACATGCTGGTAATATTTGGGAAGTACAGTCCGTAAATTGCACTGGTTAAAGTCACCAGCAACAATAAAAACAGCATCGGGATGGGTTATCTCTACTGCACTGATGACGTCATGTAGTTTGCGTAGTGCTACTGTGTAGTTGCTTTGCGGACAGATGTAAACAGTGGCCAAAAACACAGCAGTGAATTCCCTTTGTAGATAATAGGGACAGCATTTCAGCAGTAAAAACTCCACATCAGGCAAACAGTGCTTGTAAACATTCTGTACATTTCCACACCACGAGTTGTTTATAAACACACACCCTTCCCCCCGTCTTACCCAAGGCTTCAGTTCGGTCTGCCCATGGTGTTGAGTGAGTCTGTAGTTGAATGGCGCACTCAGGAATTCTGTCTAAAAGCCAGGTCTCACAGAAAATTAGGGTGCAGCACACTCTTATCTCCCGCTCGCCTTCAATCTTTACTCTTACTTCATCTAGCTTGTTTTCCAGAGACCGTACGTTAGCTATCAGGAGGCTAGGCAGCGGTGGACGGCTAGCACAGGCTTTTAGCCGAACATGTAGCCCTCCTCTCTTACCTCACCTATGGCGCTGCCTCCGACACACTCTCTTGGTGTCAGCATGCTCACGTGGGCTCAGTGCTTTGAGGCCTTCCTGGGGGTGGTGCCGATCACTGCGTGATCGCACAATGCATTGCAGATCGGGTAGTATGGAGCCAGTAAATTCTGTATAACACAAGTAAACAAAAAATGCAGTTTTTTTTTTTTTTTTTTTTTTATTTAAGTTTTTGTAAAGGGTATACAGGTCGTTACAGCAATGCAGTGTTTACATTTTCATCACATGTTCCCTTATTTTCTGATATCTGACAACATTGGAAGATTAATTCTTACAACACCCCTTTTTTTTTTTTTTTTTAAAGTGAAAGAAAAAGTGAAATTAAAGAGAAAAAAAACCAAGAAACATAACAAAAAAAAACCCCAAACAAACCAGTAAAAAACAAACAAAAAGAAAAAGTAAGTAAATAAAGATAAAAGAGCATCTGAGTAGCTTTGGAACAAAGAGCGGAACCATTATTGAAATGGTATTTGTCAAAGATTAGATCTAATGGAAGACACATATGCGGTCCAGGGTTGCCAAAAGTTCATGAACACATCCATGTCCTGTCTCAGTGCGAATGTCAACTTTTCCATCGAGTAAATGTCTTGGATCACGTTAGTCCAATCTTCAGGTGTAGGACAGTCCTTCAACATCCATTTTTTAGTTAGAGCTTTTTTGCTTGCCAATATTAAAACACTGAATAAGTATTTTTCTCCTCGTCTTTCCAGTGAGTCCGGTAGTAAACCCAAATACAAAGTTACAAAAGAAAAGGGAACTGTAATTTTGAATATTTTCCCCAATATTGTCTGTACCTTGGTCCAATATTGGTGGATAACTGGGCATGACCAAAACACATGAAAATGATTTGCAGTCTTTTCACCACACAAGCGCCAACAGTTCAATCCCTTATGGGTAAATTTGTTTTGTGCAGGTGTTCTGAAAAATCTTGCCAAGTTTTTCCATCCAAATTCTCTCCACTGCAGGGATGAGGTACTTTTCCATTGCTGTTTATTTAGCTTTTCCCATATTTCCAGTTGTAAAGTGAAATTCCCCTCTTTTTCCCATCTCTCTTTTATATAAGATGTGTTGTCTCCTTTTAAGTCTTGAAGACCTTGGTATATTTTAGAAATGTATCTGATCCCTGGGATCCCTTTATATGCCATTAAGAAGACCTTCAGAACACCTGACTGGGCCCTTTCCAAAACCTCCTTTTTAAGTATATTGTTTATGTGGTGTCTAAGCTGGAAGAACCTGTAAAGGTCTTGATTTATTAGGCCTTGTTTTTTCAAATCTTCAAAACTTCTTAAGATTTGCCCTTTAAAAAAATCGTAATATTTTATCAGCCCTTTCTCCTTCCACTTTTTAAATCTGGTGTCTGTTTTATTAGGAGTAAAGTCCTGATCATAGGCGATCCATTGCAGAAGTCGATAGGGCTCTTTAGTTTGATTCTCTCTGACTATCTTAAACCAAATTTTTAGCGGGGTCTCTATCCACGGGTTAGTGTTATTCAAAAGCTTAGGTAAGACATTGTTCCCTATTATCGCCTGTAGGGGGATGTCACTTGTTATTTGGCATTCGATCTCCTTCCATTGTGCAGTGTAGACTGGGTTACATATCTCTACTAAAGTTTTAATTTGTGCGGCTTTAAAGTAGTCCCTGATATTTGGCAGCGCGAGCCCACCTTTGTCTTTGTTTAGCTGTAGGGTTCTATATCTGATTCTAGGTCTCTTGCCCTGCCATATGAATCTTGAGATCCTTCTGTCCAGCTCCTGCCATGTTTTTTTGGGAGGTTCTACCGGTATTGTTTGGAAAAGGTATAGAAGACGTGGAAGTATATTCATTTTGACTGCTTCAATTCTTTGTGCAGTACCCAAGAATGGTATCATATTCCATCTTGCTAGGTCAGATTTTATTTTTGTCACCAGTGGATCATAGTTTAGTGATATAATTTTGTTGAGTTGTTTCGGGATATTGACCCCCAGATATTTCATAGATTCCGACTCCCAGTTAGTTTTGAGTTTGCTTAGTGAATAATGATTTGGGTCATAGTTGAATGTTAAAACTTGGGTTTTATGCATATTTAATTTGTACCCCGATAAATCTCCATACTCTGAAAAAACTGAGGTTAGTTCTGGTAAAGAAGTGTCCGGCTGCCCTAGGTATATTAAAATGTCATCAGCAAAGAGTGCTATTTTATGTTCCTTCTGACCAAGTGTAATACCTTGAATTTTTTGGTTTTGTCTTATCCATTGGCTCAGAGGTTCTATGAAGATTGCAAAGAGCAGTGGAGACAGGGGGCAGCCCTGACGACATCCTCTTTCCAGTTCAAAAGATGATGATAAATTACCGTTAATCCTTATTTTAGCTGTTGGTTTTTTATATAATGCCTGTATAGTTCTAATGAAGTTGTTATGAAAATTGAAACTGGATAAGATTCTATATAGAAAAGACCAGTCAACCGAATCGAATGCTTTTTCAGCATCTAATCCCAATATGACTGCATTTAAGTTATATTTTTTTATATGATGAATTATGTGTAAAGTGCGTCGAATGTTGTCTTGTGTCTGTCTTTGTCTTATAAAACCTGTTTGGTCTAAATGAATTAGGTCTGTCAGTATATTTTCTAACCTTTTGGCAAGGATAATGGTAAAAAGCTTATAGTCCTGATTTAGTACACTGATTGGTCTGTAGTTGGAGCACTCTAGTTTATCCTTTTCAGGTTTAGGTATAACTGCAATGACCCCTTCTCTCCAGGAGGGGGGGATTTCCCCTGTGTGGAGGACATAATTAAATGTTTTCAGGAGGAGAGGAGATAGTTGCTGTTTAAAGGTTTTGTACCACTCTGCTGTATAGCCATCAGCTCCTGGGGATTTGTTAGCTTTAAGTTTCATAATTGCTTTTTCCAATTCTTTAGGATGTATTTCTGACAGTAGTGTTTTATTTTGTGACTCCGTAAGTTGGGGAAGGTTTAATGTGTTTAGGAATGCCTCGGATGCGTTTTTATGTTTTTTGTGGGAGTATAAGTTCTTATAGTAATTCTCGAAGTTTTTAAGAATCTCCTGAATTCTGAATTTTATTTCCTTTGATACTGGGTCTCTGATTTTGTAGATTGCTCTTTCTGTTTGATGTTTCCTCAATTTATAGGCTAGCAATTTTGCCGATTTACTGCCTGCTTCATAGTATTTTTGTTTCAGAAATGTAAGTTTCTTCTGGATTTCTATTGTGTAGATCTCATTTATTTGGTTTTTAATTTCCTTAATCTTGAGCGAGTCAGTAGAATGAGTGTTGCCTTTGTGTTCTTTTTCTAGGTTCCTAAGTTCTGACTCTAATGTGGATAGTTTTTCTTGTCTTAGTTTCTTTTGGGTTGCCAGTTTTGCAATAATCTTTCCTCTTATTACAGCTTTACATGCATCCCACAGTATTAAAGGGGATACTTCTCCATTATCGTTATCTTCCAAATATCTGAGAATATCTGATTCCAATTCATCTTTCAATGGTCCTTTCAGGACATTTGAATTTAACCTCCAAGAAAATGTATTATTTGTGTATTTTTGGATATTTAAGTCCATGTAGATCGGACTGTGGTCGGAGAGATCCATCAGTCCTATTTTACATGTTTTTACTCTTCCAATGTCTCTATTAAACATAAAAAAATAGTCAATCCTTGAGTAAGATGAATGTGGAGTTGAGTAAAATGTATAGTCTTTTACACTGGGGTTGAGTTCCCTCCACACGTCACAGATTCCCAATTCTTTTAGTAGCATCCGAGTCTTCCTGTTTTGGGTGTTATTTTGATGTGGGGAATTACCAGAAGCATCCCAGTATGGATTCAGTCTAAGATTGAAGTCCCCACCACATATCACTAAACCTTGAGCTTTAGTTATCATTAGGTCGAATACATTTTTATAAAATTTCCAGTTAGCCCCTGGGGGAGCATACACATTCAGCAGGGTGATATCTTCTCCCTCTAGCCGCCCAGTTACCAAACTGTATCTCCCTTCTTTATCTTTGTGTTCTGATTTTTTTTCAAATGTAATTTTGGTTGATATCAATGTCGCTACTCCCCTCCTCCTCCCTGATTTATATGAAGATGAAGAGATCATTTTAAACCCTTGTCTACTGAGTTTATTGTGTTCCACGTCTGTTAGGTGGGTTTCTTGTAAAAGTATTATTCCTGCTTTGTCTTTTTTCATTTTGCCTAGAATCTTGGATCTTTTAACTGGATTCAGGATTCCTTTTACATTATATGAAATTATTTTGGTTACACCCTGTTTCTCCATTGTGTTGTTTTGTTTAGTATAACTGTGTGGTGGCCCTCTTTTGTGCTACTCAGAAACTGAAAGAACATTAAAAACAAGAAAAACATTAAGAACATAGTGTAAAAAACTTTAAAACAAAAAGCTGTCATAAGAACTTCCTGAGCTGAGGTCTTTTTAAAGACCCTGTAAGAGCCTTGATGGAGTGAAGGCTCTGAGGGAAATTCCTCAAACTCTGTTACGTGTTGAGGGCCCTCTCTTACCACTGAAAGTAGTCCCATGCTTTTAACGTGAGTTTCAGAACCCAATCCAAACTTGTAATGATTTTTTTTTTTTCCTTTTATGCCTAAACCCTGTGAAATTGTGTGCACCCTCCCACCCCCATCACATCAAACATTCACGCAAAAACAGTATTTGTTAGTATGAGGAGAACATGTGGATTATTGTCACATTTCTATTTTAACAAGTTTGTTTTTTTTTTATTACAAAGACTTATTTGTTTCAAATAATATGATTGTTCCATGAAATGTTTTACCACATGCTGAATATGCATCTCCTTTAATGTTTGTTACCTTGTATGAGGGGGGTTGGATGTGCGGATTGATTCAAGAGAAAAGAGAAAAAAAAAAAAAAAAAAAAAAAAAGGTCGCTATTCCAACCTGAAAACGGATAGTTTATCCGCGACGCTCTGGTGCTGGGTTTCCCGCTGCTGGTCCGTGGATTTTGAAGGTCTTTGTGTTGTCCATGTTTGAGCTCTGATCTTCGCACTCGGGTCTGCTGGGGGTTTAAATACCGTTACCGGGAGGCCTCTTTTCGCCATGTCAGCTGTTGCTTCTTCCGCCGAATTATAGAGACACGTTTCATCGCCGTAGAAGACCCTTAACTTCGCAGGAAATGGTGTCTGAAAGCGCAATTTCTTCTCTCTTAACACCTTTTTCGCGTCATTGTATTCCCTGCGCTTTTTAAGGACCTCCGGGGCGTAATCGTGTTCCACGTAGACTTTTCTCTCCTGGTGCATAAATCCTTTTTTCTGCCAGGCCAGTCTTACAACCTCTTGTTTTATTTTGAAATTGGAAAATCTTACCAACACCGAACGTGGGGGCGCTTCCGCCGCCGGCCTAGCGGCTAATGAACGATGTGCCTTTTCTATCTTCAAGTCGGTGGTTTGTGGAATATCCAATTTCTCTCTTAGTAAGGATTCCACGCATTCTGCCATTGAGTTAAAACCATTTTCGGTTCCTTCTATCAGACCATGAATTCTTATGTTGTCTCTTCTTTGTTTTCCTTCTTGGTCGGTTAGCTTAGCCTCTATAGCTGCTTGTCTTTTGCGTAGGTCTAGCACAGAATCTTCGAGCACTTTTATTCGATCCTCTGTTTCCAAGATTCGGTTCTCGGCCTGGTCCACTCTGCTGTTTGTCCTTTTCAATTCTTCTCTGAATTCCCGAAATTCGGCCGTAACATCTCGGCGAAATCGTCGTAGCTCCTCAAATAGTGATTTCAGGCTAACCCTTTTGTTAGCTATCACCAGTTCCTCGTCTTCTGAACGGAGATCTTCCAGTTCGGATTCTCCGGCCGATACGTGTCCTGGCCTGGAGAATTTCAGTTTCTTCTGTTTTCCTTTAGACATGATGATTTTGTCTTTTGATTTTCACTCCTCCAAAAATCCGTTAAGTTTGATTTTCAAGGTGTTATCCTGAATTGGGTCTGAGAACTTCAGTGTTAAGCTGCAGTCGCCATGGCGTCCAGACCGGAAGTCAAAAAATGCAGTTTTTAAATGAAGGTGTTCATTATTAAGGGGAACAAATCCAAACCTACATGGCCCTGTGTGGAAAAAGTGATTGCCTCCTAAACCTAATAACTGGTTAGGCCACCCTTAGCACCAACAACTGCAATCAAGAAGTTTGCGATAACTGGCAGTGAGTCTTTTACAGCACTGTGGAGGAATTTTTGGCCCACTCATTTTTGCAGAATTGTTGTAATTCAGCCCCATTGGGGGGTTTTTGAGCATGAACTCCCTTTTTAAGGTCATGCCACAGCATCTCCGTCGAATTCAGGTCAGGACATTGACTAGGCCACTCTAAAGTCTTCATTTTGTTTTTCTTAAGCCATTCAGAGGTGGACTTGCTGGTGTGTTTTTTGTTTTGTTTTTTCTCCCCCTTGTCCTGTCAGGCAGCTAGGCAAACAGAACAGGGATATGTCACCCTTATTGTGCCAAAACAGATTTTCTTTGCCAAGAGGAGCTTATACAGTACCTAACTGTGTATTGTATATTGTTGTAAACTCCTCCTGTAATAACTTTTAATACATTATTTTAATTGTTTTACCCATGGAAGACCCAATAGGATGGGGAAGAGGGAAAGGAAGTGTGTGAAGGGGGAAAAGAAAAGGGAGGGGAACAGACAAAAAACAAACCAACAAACCAACAACTAAAACAAACAAAAGACAAACTGCTTCTTCCACCGAAGATGTCTCAACACAAGTCTGGTTTCCGCACCTGTTAAAGGAGAGACACTTGTGTGTGTATGTCTGTGTGCATGTATATGAGAACGTGCGCAAAATAAGTGTGTGCATGTGAGTGGTTTGTCAGGAAACATACAAAGCGGAGGGCCGGTCGCAGCAGCTCTCACCCCGGGAACCCCGAGCAGGCAAGGCAGCGCCACCAACCCCCACAGGGCACAAACGTCCGAGGCCAGCAAGCCCCAGGAAAGCCAAGCATCCACCCCCAGAGGGACGATCAAGGGAGGCCAGGCTGCTCGGCGGCCGGCGCAGTGAGCCCACCCCCCCAGCGGGGTCAACGTCCGCCCCCAGGCCCCAGGCACCAGGAGGCCAGCGACCCCACCCCCCGGGGCAGAGACCGGCCCGTGCCCCCAGCGCGAGCCCCTCTAGGCACCCCCACAGCGGGCCCACCCCAGCACCTCTGTCGCACACCCCGGGGACCCCCACATCCAAAGAAGTCCCCTCACCCAGGGGATCCCACGTTACCGAGAGGCACTCCGCCCTTAATCCAGCACCTCCCGACTCGCAGACACACCCCTCCCCACACCTTCACACCCACATGCTCCCATGCACACCCCTCTCACTCACCCAGACCGACCCATTCTCTCTCACTCCAGTACCCATTCAAACTCACCCCTCATTCACCTTTGTTTCATAAGGCGGCTGTGAAGCAGATGCAGCAAGCCTGAACAAGCACCAGTGCCCGGCAGTGACCAGGGAGACCACCGGTGCAGGCCACAGAAGCAGACCCCCACCCCCGGCGCCCATCTGAGCGAACAATTAGCAGACCACCGCAGGCGCCCCGAGATGCCACCCAGCATGCAAAGCGCCGCACAAAACCGACCCACCATTACCACCTCCATTCATCACCCCCTCACTCTCACTTAGACACATATTCAGCCCCCCTCTCACTTCCTTGGTTGTATCTATATATTCAGTATCACCCAGGGATTTTGACAACATGATAGGTCCCAGGATCCCCACCAGGCCCCCACGCCCCCAGCAAGAGCAGGGCAACAGGGGTGGGGGTCTTCCTCCCCCCACACAGAACATGATGGGTGTGTGTCGGTTATATGATATAATTGTGTGTAAATGTGTGGACTACCAAAGTGCAATTAAAATTGGGGGGATAGTGATTGGAGCACCGCTAGCCACTGCAATGAGCAGCAGGGCCCCCATCCCCCCAAGCCCTCAGTGTCTAAAATGCAATTAAAATTAAGGTGAGTGCAGCCCCACCACGCAGCAAAGGTATCCCCTTCACCGACACAGTGCGGCACACCCTCACCCCAAAGCCCTAAATGTAACAAAAAAGATGTATATTCCACCCAGAGTCGGGTGGGGGGAGGACGGGAAATAAGACTGGGAGGTAGGCGGTCTAAAAGCGAGGCCGTCCCCCCCACCCCCCCCCAGAAGCCAGCTTGCAGACTGGTTCATGAGGCCACCCACTGCCCCCAAATCCAAACCCAGGGCGAGGGCCACCAGTGGAAGCAGCCCAGGACCCACCAGCATCACGCCCCGGCGCTCCCAGCACCACTAACATGATGGGGCAGCCATACATATTTCCACTCATCTTACACACACAAACATGGACAACAACAGTCACAATAGTGAACAATGGGCCAGACCCACATGGCGCCCAACATGCCAGGCGACACCCCCGAGTGCCCACGCAGGCCCACGACCACCCACCCCAGACACACACAGCTGCAGGCCGCCCTGCAACCACAGCCACCCCGGAGCAACCTGATGGAAACACAGCCATCAACCTGCGCCAATGGCCCCCCAACCACCCCCAAACACCAACACACACCCGCCGCCAATGACACCAGGGGCGATGCGACAAAGCGCCTCACCCCGCAACACAACAGCAGGGTGTCCGGGACAAGCAGGCCCCGAAACGCCAGCCCCCATGCCACTTGATGGACTGCCCAACCCCTGCCACCCAACAAAGTTCTCCTACCCATACATACATCCTCCACCCCCCCAGACATCCACCCACAAGTAACCACTTCCATACACACACGTACCCCCACCCACCATCACACATGCCCACCTACACCCACACACAGCCCCACCTGCCCACTCAACACACACCCACTTCCGCATCCGCTCATACACAAGCCCTCACTCACACCCACTCTCTCACACACACACACACATGCACACCCACACCCGCAGACCCCAGTGGATGGGGAGGGCGACCCAGGATGCAGGCACCAACCCCAGGGTGCCACCAGGGCCCCAGGAAAAACACGACCCTGCCGTGCAAGGATGCACCAGGGACAACCCCCACCACTGGCGCACACCCAACCCCGGCATGGGGGGGGGGACTCCCCCTCCCCCATTGCTGGTGTGTTTTGGATCCATGTCCTGCTGCAGAACCCAAGTGCACTTCAGCTTGAGGTCACGAACAGATGGCCGGACATTCTTGTTATGCATGTAAATAGAAGGTATTAGTAAGATGGCGGCCGGGGTGGACGGGGAATGAGCAGGGGTGGTTAACTGCTGGTTCCGGTGGTGATGCCACTCTAGGTATAAAGGATATGGGCGGAAGAGGCTAGTCCTCTTTCGTCGTGGGGCACCTGCCTGCTGGAGAGGGCCGAACACCTGAGTGGTATTGTACAAAGTATCTATAATAAAGCTTCGTAAACAGTAGTCACAGTCTACTTGTTATTGCCTCAATTATGGATGCAACATTTGGCGATGAGGTAAAAGCGGTAGTGGAAAGATCCATTGCCAGTTTTCGGCCATTTTTGGAAACCCCAGGCGAGCCACCCATGCCTTGGCCCCGGTGGTTTACCGCGTTTACAAATTATTTGGTAGTATTGAACCTTGGCGAGCTGGAGAAGCTTTGCGCAAAGGCTGTTTTGGTCCATAATTTAGGCATGGAGGGCAAAGGATACTGGAGAACCTTGGAGGGGCCGATAGTTTTGATGAAGTGGTGGAATTAATGGCGTGCTACTTTCGTGTGCCGGAAAACGTCACGGTCCAGCGCATTCAGTTTTGACAGCACCACCAGCGGTCGGGGGAACCGGTGAAGAGATTTCTGGCAGGGGAATGCAAGTTCGGACCCCTGGAAGATGAGATGAAATGGGACCAGCTGGCAGAACACATTCGCTGTCCAGCTGCCCGGTCTAGGATTCTGACCCATCCAGGTGAGCTGACAGTGGCCGCAGCTATCGAGCTTGCTCAGCAATTCGAGGCAGCAGACTGAAGGGGCCACTCTGAGCCAAGGTGAGTCTTGTGCTAAAGTGCTGTTATTGGACCCTGGAGATGAAGACAGTGGAGAGGAAGAATATGCCTTCGTGGTGAAAGTTACATCCACCCCTGGTACACCGCGTTGTTATGGCTGTGGGTCCCCAAGTCACCGCTATAAGTCCAGGATATGTCCAGCGAAAGGCAAGCGTTGTGGGAAGTGTGGTTTACTGAACCACTTTGCCAGGGCGTGTGCAAACTTTGAGCATAGGGACCGGCGGGGTGAAGTGGGTCCCTCGCAGAAGACTCCCACGATTGTCCACACCATTTCCCCGGAGACCACAGGACGGATCGGGTGTGATGTAATGCTGGATGGCGTCGAGGTTCCCCTGTTGGTGGATACGGGAGCTATTATCTCCGTTTTGAACCTGGCGGCCATGAAAAGTCTGTTTCCCCACCGACAAATCAGGAAGCAGGAGAGACGCTACTTTGGCTATGGATGGAACAGACTGGCCGTTTTGGGATTTGTGGAAATGAAGGCATTGTACAACTCTGTTGTGGTACCCAAGACCCATGTTTATGTCACCGCTGCGGGTGTTAACATCATGGGGTGCGACCTTTTTAATAGCCTGGGGTTCTTTATAGTAAATGTGTCGGGTGAGGAGTGGTCGGGGTGTGGACTTTGGGGCCGACCAGCTCCGGTGGTGGATGGCGAGGAGGTGTGGGACTCAGACTGGCTGGACACTACAAGTGGAGAGCACGTTCAGCACCATGCGACGCCGCCCCGGGATGGACCCGATGCCAGTTACCAGGTTGCCCTGGACGAGGGAGCTGGACGGCACGCCGGGACCCCCGGGGTGGCCCATAAGGATGAGATGCCCGTGCTGGAGACTGAGGGAGCGAGACCTGAGAGCGCGGTTGTGAAGCGCTCACAACGACGGCCTGCCAAGAGGAAGACGAACCGGACCCTCAAGTCGACCGGATCGGTGAAGGAGGCCAGTCGGAACCAGAGTGATCCCAAGAAGAAGAAAAGGGCTTCCCTGCAGGTTGGAGATGAGGTTCAGCCCAGAGTCGAGGCCCGGATGAGAGGAGATCACGGGTCACGCGAGCGGTGTGATGACCAGAGGCGGTTCCAGGTGGAGGCTGCCTGGAGCGATAAGTATCTACACTTGTCTGATCTGACCTGGAGGCATCCGAATGAGCTGCGCATGGTGGTGGAGAAGAGGAGACGATGCAGCGAGAGCCCGGAAGTCAAGAGACGGAGGCGTTTGGAAAGGGACCCAACCAAGGACTGAGGGTGTTTTACTGTATGCGTTTTGATTTTAACCCAGGTCCTACTGTATATAGTTAAACACTGCTGTATTGGTGCCCTGGATATTATGGGTTTGAAAAAAAAAAAGAAAGAGGAAGAAAAGAAAGAGGAAATGAAATTTTATGGGTTAAATTTTATGACTTATGTGTTTGTATAAAGGTATAGTTTTAATGGCTAAGGATATCTGTAATTATTGGATTCATTTTGTGAATATGGTAAGGGTGTGATGGTTCACTGATTGATTTGATACTGTATGTGCCTGGATTTGGCTTTGAAGAGGAAAGTGTGAAGAAAGTAGAAATAGTAAAGTATGATGTGGTTATTTGGCTTTTAGAATTGTTTATTTGTGCTATTCAGTATGCCCAACACAAATTGTTTATTCTATGTGCCCAGGTTTGGGGTGGGTGTTGGGGTGGGGGTCACCAGTGGTGTTTCCTATACATGTTGTGATTGTTGGGGGGGGGTGTTTACGTTCACACGGAGCTGTTCAATGGGATTATTTTGTTTAGAAACACGCCCTTTTAAGTTGGACTGTTTTAAGTAGCGGTGTAGGGGGCGCTGGCAGTCTACCCGGCCCCCCAGCCTTAGCTGTGTGAATGGATAGGCAGTTTGTTTCTTTTTGTACTTATTTTTATAATTAGAGAGTGTGTCAGGTGCTAAATTTTGGTTGGGTTACCTGTACGCATGACATTTTTTTTGAAGGGGAAAAAATGTTATGTATGTAAATTAAGAAAAGATAAGATAAGATAAACTTTATTGTCCCTCAAGGGGAAATCTGTCTTGGGCTATTAGTAAGATAAGGTATTAGTAAGATAGCAGCTGGGGTGGACAGGGAATGAGCAGTGGTGGTTAATTGCCAGTTCCGGTGGTGACGCCACTCTAGGTATAAAGGATGTGGGAAGAAGAGGCTAGTCCTCTTTCGTCATGGGACACCTGGCCTGCCAGAGAGTGACGAATGCCTGAGTGGTATTGTACAAAGTATCTATAATAAAGCTCTGTAAACAGTAGCCACAGTCTACTTGTTATTGCCTCAATTATGGATGCAACAATTCTCCTTAAAGATTTTTTGGTAGACAGCAGAATTCATGGTTCAATTTACTACAGCAAGCCTTCCAGGTCCTGAAGCAGTAAAACAGCCCCAGACCATCACACTACCACCACCATATTTTACTGTTGGTACGATGAAAGCTTTTAATGGGGTGCAGCACACACTTCTGCAGCTAAAACTAGTCCTTAATGCTGACAAAACTAAGCTGATGTGGTTTTCAAATTTTAGGAACAGTCCACAAATTTTTCCCACAGTGTCCACTTTTGAGGGAAATGAAATTGAGGTGGTTCACTCGTACAAGTATCTTGGTATCTTGCTTGATGACGCTCTGACTTTTAAGCCCCATGTTGAAAAACTTGTGAAGAAACTTAAACTGAAACTGGGTTTTTTATTTCAAAATAAATGTTGTTTTTCTTTTGAGGTTAAAAAGCGTCTTGTTACTACAACTTTTTTATCTACTTTAGATTATGGAGACCTCTTGTATATGAACGCTTCAGCTCAGTGTCTGAGTAAGATTGACTCTGTATATCATGCTGTTTTGAGGTTTGTTACAAACTGTAGAGCCTTGACCCATCACTGTGAACTGTATTCTAGAGTGGGATGGCCCTCTTTGTCCACCAGGAGGTTGACTCACTGGTACATTTTTATTTACAAGGCCATGCTTGTGTAACGGATGCCAACTAGTGCTGTTCGGCGTAGAACGTTAGTAAACCTCCCTCCCAAAGCCTCATACAGTATCGGTAGCGCTGAGCTATCGGTCGGACCTTTAGCTCAGCGCGATCGTGCTGTGTCTCCCATGCTCGAACTGTGTAGTTGACTGAGAGGTCGCGGGTTCGTGTCCCGTGTGGGGCGAACTGCGCAGGATGATCTCTGTCACACTGGTGCCGTGACCCCGGCATGGGAGTGAGGTTTAAGGGGGAGAGTGTAACGGATGCCAACTAGTGCTGTTCGGCGTAGAACGTTAGTAAACCTCCCTCCCAAAGCCTCATACAGTATCGGTAGCGCTGAGCTATCGGCCGGACCTTTAGCTCAGCGCGATCGTGCTGTGTCTCCCATGCTCGAACTGTGTAGTTGACTGAGAGGTCGCGGGTTCGTGTCCCGTGTGGGGCGAACTGCGCAGGATGATCTCTGTCACACTTGGACTGTTGCCCCCTTACATTTGTAATTTGATCACACTGAGAAGTGTTGATTCTTATGGTTTGCGTTCTAATGATCATTTGTTGCTTTATGTTCCATTTGCCCGTACTGAGCTGGGAAAAAGAGCTTTCATGTTCTCAGCCCCCTCTACATGGAACATGTTGCAAAAAGACTGGAAACTAACGGAACTTGTTTCATTGAACGACTTTAAAACCAGACTGAGAACACTTAGTAGTAGTAGATTAGTTTATTTGACAGGGACAGTGCAATAAACATAGACAATTAATCAAAGACAATCAATCTGATGTGTTGCACATAGAGTGTATAGCTATTAGCTAATTTGCAACTCTTGTCCCTGGATGGGCTTTAGAAAAAAGAATCAAGATAAAAATATACACAATAACCACATACATCAATGCAGAAAAATTATAAATACACAATTATAAATATTATAAATATTATAAATACACAAATATAACAGCCTGACTCACCTTTAACATAAATATTATAAATACACAAATATAACAGCCTGACTCACATTTAACACATATAACATAACTCACATTTGCCTATTTCAGGCCTTCCTCCCTCCGTCACTCACTATAAACAAACACATTTATTCCTTCCCTTCATTCACTCTCACTTTGCAGACAAATAATTCATATATGAGTACATTCTTGTTTATTTTTCAGCCAGTTTTTAACATTTTTAGTGAATGTTTTAAAGTCCGTTATTATTTTAATTTCATTTGGCATTGTGTTCCAGATGTGACTGCCCTTTATAGAGAAAGCTGTTTGTCCAAATGTGGTTCTGCGGTGGAATATTTTACAGTTATTGTTAACAGAACTCCTGGTGGCTCTGCTGCTGTCCTGTCTTTGGACGAAACCAGCAAGTGGCTCGGGTGCTGATTTATGGAAACATTTGAACGTTAATTTCAGAAGACAGAGGTCAATGAAGCTCTCAAAACTCAATAGGTTGTATTTTTTTTAAAACATTACAGTGATGCCACCTAATGGGCTTTTTGTCCAAGATTTTTAGGGTTTGATTATATAATGAACCTATATGTCTTATTGTGGAAGGGGCTGCTTGAGCCCAGACTGTCAAACAGTATGATATATGAGAAAAAACCATAGAATGCATATACAGTGCAGCTGCTTCGTAAGGTATGTAATATCTAATTAATTTAAAGCAGTTCAGATTTTTTTTTACTGTTTTTGAAATTTTCTTTATATGAAGATTAAATTTGAGTTGAGGATCTAGTACAATGCCAAGGTATTTGAATTCTGTAGCTAAACTGATGTCATGATCATGTATATTAACTTTAAAATGTTGCAGGTTACATTTTTTGATTGAAAAGCACATTGAGACTGTTTTCTGAAGGTTCAGCAATAGATGGTTCTTGAGGAGCCACTCTTGGACATCAACCATACTTGTAGACAGTACATCTGCAGCCTGTGCTGGAGTCTTGGCAGCTGTGTAAATAACTGCATCATCTGCATAAAGTTGGCATGTTGCAGCTGAGCAGTGTAACGGCAAGTCATTAATAAAAATGCTGAAAAGTAAAGGACCAAGAATGGACCCTTGTGGGATACCCATGCGGTTGTTTAAAAATGAGGATTTATCCTGGTGCACTTTTACACACTGTTCTCTATTCTGGAGATAAGATGCAAACCATTCTAATGTATTTGGGGAGAAGTTAAAAGATACCATTTTGGATAAAAGCAAACTGTGGTTTACAGTATCGAAAGCCTTTTTGAGATCTAGAAAAACAGCTCCTACCACATTACCCCTGTCCAAGGACTGTTTGACGTTTTCAATAAGGCAACAATTTGCTGTTTCTGTTGAGTATCCTGGTCTAAAACCAAATTGATGTGGATGAAGAAGTTGACTGTCTTGTAAGTAGTCTATCAGCTGTGTAGCTACAACTTTTTCAAGAACCTTAGATAGGACTGGTAAGATAGAGATTGGGCGGTAATTGCATATATCGTCTTTACTGCCTGATTTATGAACTGGTATGACGACAGCTTTTTTCCAGCCAGATGGAAATGTACTAGACCTAATGGAGAGATTAATGAGATGAGTCAGTGGTTTGATTAATATTTTGCTGTGCATTTTGAGAAAGGAGGTGCTCATATTGTAGATATCACTAGTTTTTGAGTTTGACAGTGTTTTAACAATACCAGCAATTAACTTCTCATTTACCTCATCGATGTGAAAAGTATCTGTTGGGAGTATGGAATTTGTGTTGTTGAGCACATTTGGCAGCACAAAAATTTTTGTTAAGTCTTCCACAGAGCCCACAAAGTGTGAATTAAATTCATTTGCCAAAGTAGCCTTGTCACTGACGGTCTTGCCATTGATTCTAAGTTCCTTTACCCCCTTCTGATCGTTTTTTTTATTAGTTAAGTTATTTAAATGCCTCCATAGGGAACTGTTGTTACCCTTTGCATGATCTATCAGTTTATTGTAATAAGATATTTTTGATTTTCGCAGCTCATGTACCACTTTATTTCTTAAACTTTTGTACACAAGGTGATCATTTTGTAGTTTGGAGGTTAGTGATGTTTTCAGTGCATAGTCTCGCCTCTTCATAAGTTTTCTTATTTCATTATTTAACCATGGTAGGCTAATCTTCTGTTGTCTACTTTTAATTTGCTTTGAAAATTTTTCTATAGACTTTGTGATTGTTGCAGTTATAAAATTACAACAATCATCTACTTCACATGTTGCCATGAGCTGCTCCCAATTTTGATTCTCTAAGTAATGTTCAAACTCCTCATTTTTTGATTTGGGGATAATAAAATTTGATTTGTCAATATCGACTCCCCCAAAATACTGTAGTCGCTTTTTAGTAAGTTTCCTGACAGCAAGAACCATGTTATGATCTGAGAGACCAGTTACAAGATTATAGGTTCTGGTTATTCGTTCTGGTTTATTAGTAAATACCATGTCAATAAGTGTTCTGGATTGTTTGGTTATCCTGGTGGGTCCTTTGATGATTTGCTGGTAATTAAATTTAGTCATGAGGCTTTTCAGTTTTTGTTTGTCTTTTTTATCAAACCAGTTGATATTAAAGTCACCATGAATTATTGTTTCTCTGTTCTTCTCAAGTTGTTTAACCAGATCACTTAATTCATTATAAAAGGAAGAGTTGTGTGACGGTGGGTTGTACACTACTGCAATGTTGAAATTCATTACCGGAGAGAGACATACATTAACTGCTAAACATTCAAGTGAAGTATTCAAATCAACCAGTTGACATTTATATTTCTCTTTGATGTAAATTAAAACACCTCCTCCCCTCCCTACCTGCCTGTCTTTTCTAAAACACTGGTAGCCCACAATATCGATCATATTAGTGTCTATGTTACTGTGTAGCCAGCTTTCTGAGAGACAAAGGTAGTCCAGATTTGAGTCCAACAGCAACACCGAAATCTCATCTCTTTTGGGGATTATGCTCCGTATGTTTAAATGACCGCCGAGGATCCCCTTTGGTTTAGCCTTGGTGTCCCAAAGAACTCGTGCATGATTAACAGTTTGGAAAAATAAATGTTGTTTTTGCTTTTGTACAGCTCGGTTTTGTGCTAACCCAGTGGTCTGCTGTTTAATAGTGGCAGGTCCAGGGTTAAGGTGAATATCTCCTGCCAGAAGTAGCAGAACTAACAGAACTTTAACTGTATATCCTCTGCCATATTGTGATTTTTGCTTAACAGCCATGTTTGCCTTAATTTGGAAGTTTTTGCTCAGGGCTTTTAAAGACCACATAGAGTGTAGGGTGAGATGTCCAAGCCCAAATCCATACAGATAAAACTTTTTAACTTCACCTTTGGTTGAGTTTGTCGGAAAATCCTTCTTGTTGCAGGTCCAGACACACAAAGACAAAACGAAGAGGAAGTAGAGAAGTAGAGAAGGCTTATTAGTGGTGCCCATCAGCCCACTTTTTAATCCGGTGGCAGCCATCTTCAGTCCTTCTTGGAAAGAAGGAAAAGGAAAATCTGTGGATAGTAAAATAAATTCTTCTTATATCGCCAGAATCTGATCCGATCGTCCTCGAATCCAGCTGGGCCTCAGCTAGCCAACTAGCCCCTTCCGTTGCTGGTCTCGTTGCTCATAGTCGCCGTAACTGGTCTCCCGTCCCGCTCCTCCAACCGAGTCTCGTCACACACCGCCGCTGCCACCGAGCTCCGCTGAGGTCACGGTAAATCCTCCGCTAGGCACCGCCACCTACCGTCGTCTGCCTGGGTGAAATCTCTGCTGAGCCCCGTCAACAAATAGCCGCTTGCCTGGTAGTATCTCCGCTGGGCCTCGCAGCTGGGCTTCGATTCAGGCTGGTGTAAGGTGGAATGACTGGCGCCAGCATTAAGCTAACTAGCGTTAGCTTAGCAATCGCTTCGGGTAGTCTCGTCGCACACCGCCGCTGCAGTCACGGTAAGTCCTCCGCTGGGCACCGCCGCCTACCTCCGTCTGCCTGGGTGAAATCTCTGCTGAGCCCCGTCAAACAAATAATAGAAACAAATAACTTGAGACGGCCTCACTAATTTGTAACTGTTTTATATGATTTGTATGTCATTGTAAGTGTATTTGTGATTTTTTTGCTGCCTCTTGGCCAGAATTTCCTTGAAAAAGAGGTTTTTAATCTCAATGGGGGTTTTTTCCTGGTTAAATAAAGGTAAAATAAATGTTCCTTTTCTGAAATGTGGTCTTACTTTTTCGCTAGATGTAATGAGACACAAACCTTCCAAAAAGTTAAACTTTTGTCTCATCAGTCCACAGAGTATTTTCCCAAAAGTCTTGAGGATCATCAAGATGTTTTCTGGCAAAGCTGAGAAGAGCCTTTATGTTCTTTTTGCTCAGCAGTGGTTTTTGTCTTGGAACTCTGCCATGCAGGCCATTTTTGCCCAGTCTCTTTCTTATGGTGGAGTCATGAACACTGACCTTAACTGAGGCAAGTGAGGCACGCAGTTCCTAATTTTGGTCGGCTGGCCACTCCTGGGAAGGTTCACTACTGTTCCATATTTTCGCCATTTGTGGATAATGACTCTCACTGTGGACCGCTGGAGTCCCAAAGCTTTAGAAATGGCTTTATAACCTTTTCCAGACTGATAGATCTCAATTACTTTGTTTCTCACTTGTTCCTGAATTTCTTTGGATCGGAGCATGATGTCTAGCTTTTGATCTACCTCACTTTGTCAGGCAGGTCCTATTTTTTTGTAACTTAGATTTTTATTCATTTTTCATCATATATAATGCATTCAGATCACATTCTACATTTAAAACACAAAGGGGTTAGGGTAGGGAAAAAGAAAAAAAATAAAAATAAAAAATAAAAAATAAAAAAAATAAAAAATAAAAGGGGGGGGGGACAAATGTTGGAGCATCAAGTTTTTAGTTTCCATCTCTTAATTCTTCTGGTTTTTTCAGTGTCTTTGGTTATTCTTTCAATTTCTGCCTCGTTGTTGCACTTTGTAGTGTGTCCATTTCCGCCATTTTTTCTCCCATATTCCTTCTTGCATTCTTCGTCGATATGTTAGTTTTTCCATCATACGTATGTCCTCAACAATGTCAGCCCATTGTTCTTGGTCAGGAAGAACTTCTGATCGCCATTTTTTTGTGATAGTTTTTTTACATGCAATCAACAAGATTTTAACTAGATATCTGTCCTCAGCCTGTATAACATTGTCTTTTTTAAGATCACATAAGTACATCAGGTTACAGTTCATTGGTATATTATATCCTAATATCCTCTGTATTGTCACATGCATAGATTTCCAAAATGATGATATTTTGTAGCATTTCCAAAACATATGTGAGTGGTCTGCATTTTGAGCCCCACATCCCCTCCAGCATAAAGATTGGGTATTTGTATATTTTCCTTGAATCTGTGGTGTAATGAAAAAGCGAATCAGGTTTTTCCATCCAAATTCCCTCCATGCCCTTGAATTTGTTGATGTGTGTTGTGTTTTCCATATTTCCTGCCAGCTTTCTTCTGTTATGTTTAAATTGAGCTCTTTCTCCCATTTCTCCTTTATATAGTTACGTGTATGATTGTTTGTCATAAGTTTCTGATATAGTTTTGAAATAATTCTTATTTTATTTCCTGCATATGAGCTTAAAATAAGTTGTATAATCTCGTTCACATCTGTTTGGAGGTTATGCCTAATCTTCTTCATATAGTAATCTCTCATCTGCAGATATCTGAAAAATTCTGATCTTTCTAATTTAAATTTTCTCCTGATATTTACAAAGCTCCCGAGATCTTTTTTTCCGATATTGCCCCATGCTGTGATTCCCTTGTTCACCAGATTTTTGTATCCCCTATCTTGTTTTGCCGGTTCAAACTGACTGTCAAATGCTACCCATTTCAATAGTTTTATGTCTTCCCTTATATTATATTTTTGTACTATTTTATACCACAGTTCTAAAGTAAATTTAGTGATTGGGTCTATTTGTTTGATTTGCTTATATGCATCTTTATCCCCTATTATGCTTTGTACTGGGAGTCCCTCAATTTCCTTTTCCATTTCTTTCCATTTTGCCTCATATCCCTCGTCGCACCAACATATGATATATCTTATTTGTGCTGAGTAGTAATATTCCTTTAGACTCGGTAGGCCCATGCCTCCTTTCTCTTTTGGTAATTGGAGGGTTTTATATTTCACTCTTGGTTTTTTACCTCCCCAAACAAATCTCGATATCATCCTGTCCCACTTTGAGAATTGGGCATCTGGAATCTCTGTTGGTATAGCCTGGAAGAGGTAAAGTAATCTAGGTTGTATGCTGATTTTGACTGTCTCAATTTTTGAATTCAGATCCATATTTAAGATTGACCATCTATCAATATCTTTTTTTATTTCTTGTTCCAGCCTATCATAGTTTGCTTTATATATTTTGCTTAGGTCTTTAGGTATGTTCACTCCAAGGTATTTTATTTCTTTTTGGTTCCAGTTTAGTTTGATCTTATCAGTTATCTGGTTTAGAGGGTTATAGTGGAATGTCAGTATTTGTGTTTTTGTTATGTTTATCTTGTATCCTGATAATTTTCCAAAATTTTCTATCAAGTTCATCATTTCCATTATTGATTTATCTGGTTGTTCAAGGTAAACTATAATATCGTCTGCAAATAGCCCAATCTTGTGTTCCGCCCCCTTTATTGTTACACCTTTTAATTTCTTATTTTGTCGTATAGCTTGAGCCAATGGTTCTATGAACAGAGCAAACAAGGTAGGCGATAAGCAGCATCCCTGCCTAGTTGATCTTTGTATATTTACTTTGTCTGTTAAGCTACCGTTTATCTTGATTCTTGCCACAGGTTCTTGATATAGCGTCCTTATGCATTGTACTGATTTTTCGTTAAATCCAAAGCGCTCCAGTACACTATATAGGAATTTCCAGTTAACCCTGTCAAATGCTTTTTCTGCGTCTAAACTCATTATTACTGCGCTTTTCTTTTCTTTATGTATTTGGTTAATTATATGTATTGTTCTCCTGATATTGTCATGTGTTTGGCGTCCCTCTATGAAACCAGTTTGATCATCTTCTATCAATTCCGTCAAGAATGTCTTTATTCGTTTACATATAATTGTTGTGTATATTTTATAATCTACATTTAATAAAGAGATTGGTCTATAGTTTCCGCATTGTTCTTTATCTTTCCCTGGTTTTAAAATAACTGAAATGATTGCTTCGTTCCATGATGGAGGTATTTTGTTGTTGTTCAGCGTCCAATTAAATGACTTTAGGAGTTGTGGCGTGAGTTCTTCTATAAACAGTTTATAAAACTCAGAAGAGTATCCATCACTACCTGGTGATTTACCGTTTTTAAGTGACTTAATCACATCTCTGATCTCTTGTGTTGTTATTTCTGCTGTTAGTTTTTCATTTTGTTGATTTCCTATTGATGGCAAGTCCAATGTGTCTAGAAATTTTTTGATATCTTTAGTATTTGTTTCTTCAGGTTGCGAGTATAGTTCTTGGTAGAAATTATGGAAAATTTCTTCGATGTTTTCTGGGTTAACTGTGGTTTTATTTGTGGTGGGGTCTTTAATCTTGTATACATTATTCATTGTTTGTTGTTTTCTTAACCGTTTTGCCAGCAGTTTTGTGGCTTTTGGCCCCGTTTCATAATATTTTTGCTTTAGATATCTATTTTTCCTTTCAATTTCATCCATTTGTGTTTCTTTTATCTTTGTTTTTTCTTCTTTAATTTCTTGATATATTTTTGGATCATTTGTGCTTTGATGTTTACGTTCTAATTCCCTCAGTCTCTCACATCTTTGTTCATACGCTTCCAGTTTAGTCTTATTTGCTTTTCCTGTTTCAACAATTAATTTACCCCTTAACACGGCTTTTAGTGCGTCCCATAGTATTGTTGGGTCCACTTCTTCATTGTCATTCTCTTGGATATATTCGTTTATGTTTATTTTTATTCTTTCTTTCATTTTCTCATCATTTAACAGTCCTACGTTAAGTTTCCATGTTGTTTGTCGTTTTCTATTGTTCAAATATATTTCCATGTATATAGGATTATGATCTGATATTTCTGCCCCTCCAATCCAACAATTTCTCACCCTGTGTCTGTCACCTTCATTCATAAGGAAGTAATCTATTCTAGAGTGTACTTTATGGACTGCTGAATAATGTGTATAGTCTTTTTCGAGTGGGTGTAGGTCCCTCCATATGTCTACCATACCCATTTCTGCCAGTGAGGTTCTTATGAACTTTGTTACATGTTTTTTTGTCTTCTTAACACTTGTTGTGTCAACTTCATGATCCATGACAGCATTTAAGTCTCCTCCACAAATTAGGACTCCTTCACTGTGTGTTGCTATGAGATCAAACAGATGTTGAAAAAAACCCTTGTCACTTTCTGGTGGGGCATAGATGTTCACTAATGTAATCTGCATACCATCTATTCTTCCCTTTATTATTACATACCTGCCTTCTTTATCCTGGATTTCCTGCTCACTTTCAAATTGTATTTTGTTTGAGATTAGTATCATAACCCCCCTTTTTGCTCCTCCCTTAAATGAACTGTAGTAGGAGTTCTTATAGCCAAATCTCTTTAGTTTCACATGTTCTGTCTTGCTCAAATGTGTCTCTTGCATAAATATAATTTCAGCTTTTTCCTTCTTGAATTTTCTTATTATTCTTTCCCTTTTAACAGGTGAGTTCAGACCATTCACGTTTAGTGTCATTATCTTAAGATTTTTACCCATATTCATGTTTTTCCATTTTTTTTAACTTGTGCTCCTAGCCCCTTTAACAACAAAAATAACACATATTTATATAAAAACACATTAAAAAATCTCGACCTCCGTACTTTGGGCCTTTCTTCTGCCCACTGGTCCCTGTTGGTGGGTGGGGGGTTTGTCTTCACAGAGTGAAGGGCCCTCCCTAGACTTCTAATTACTATCAAAGTAATAGTCATAAGTCTAGAAATGTCCAACAAATATCACTTAAACCTCTCCTAGCCGTCTGTTTCTCTTTTACCTTGTCTTCTTGGCCTTCATTTCTTCTGTGCTTTTCTTAATCTTTGTTATGATCTAGGCTTTCAGTTGAAAGCCTTGTAGCTTGTCCTGGGCCCGCTGCTCTACGTCTCTCCCCCTTCTTCCGCCGTTCACTCGCCTCCACTCCGTCTGTCGTGGTGCGTTCAGGGCCGCCACTGCTCCAGCCGTCTCCTTCGGCACGCTCACCTCAAGGCCCCGCTCCATCATATCCCGCGCTGCCTCTTCGGCCGTGTTGTAGGTTCTTGTGCCTTCCTCCCAATGAATCCTCATTTTCGTTAGCGGCGTTTGGAATCTAATTTTTTTCTCTTTCAGCGTTTTTTTAATATTGGCATATTTCTTCCGCTGCTGCACGATTTCTGTCGGGTAGTCATGGTCAAAAAATACCTGTTTGTCGCCGATTCGTATCTTTTTTTTCCATGCTTGCGTCAGGATTCTTTCCTTTATGTCATATTTCACAAAGTTTACCACAACTGACCTGGGTGGAGAGTTTGTTTTCGGGTTCTGTGCCGGTGTTCTGTGCACCCGTTGAATCTGCAGATCCGTTTCTCCGGGTATTTCCAGTTCTTTTTTTAAGAACTGATCCATGAATTTTGTCATCGAGTTGCCTTCAATGCCCTCCGGAATTCCAAAGATGCGCATATTGCTTCGTCGGGATCTGCTCTCCAAGTCGTTTATTTTCTCCTGCATCCTCTGCGTTTGCGTCGTCAGGGTCTGTAGTTGTTCGTTTGCCTCGCTTTTCCAATCTTCTAGTTCCGAAATTCGGGTCTGCGCTTCTGTCATACACGCCCGCTGGGAGCGCAGCTCCTCCATGTTTTCCGTTAATTTACGCTCCATTTCTCTTCGGAGGTCCATGATTTCCTCCTTAATTTCTTTTTTCAGTTCCTCCTTAAGAGCCGCTAAATCCTGTTGTAGCTGTCGCTTGAATTCTCTTAACTCTTCACCCAAACTGGCGATGCCAGCGTTCATGTTGTCGAGTCTGGTGTCTTCCATTTTCTCTGCTGTAGACATCTTGCTTTTTTGGGCTTTGCGTACAGCGGTTTTTCCTGCGTTGTTGGAGAGGAATTCTTCAATTTTACCCTGTTTTTGTCCTTGTGCCCGGTTCCTTCGTGTTTTCATCCCTTAGTTTATTGATCCGTTTATGTCGAGTTGGCCATTTACCGATGATTTTTAATCCGGCTAGGGAGAGCTCTTTGTTTAAGTGTTATGTCTCTCCGCCATCTTCCCGGAAGTCTCCAGGCAGGTCCTATTTAAGTGATTTCTTGATTGAGAGCAGGTGTGGCAGTAATCAGGCCTGGATGTGGTGAGAGAAATTGAACTCAGCTTTCCAAAGATGTGAAAAATCACAGTTAATTTATGTTTTAACAGGGTAGGGGGCAATTACTTTTTCACACAGGGCCATGTAGGTTTGGATTTTTTTTTACCCTTAATAATAAACACCTTCATTTAAAAACTGTTTTTTTGTGTGTGTGTGTGTGTGTGTGTTAACTTGTATTATCTTTGTCTAATATTTAAATTTGGTTGATGATCTGAAACATTTAAGTGTGACAAACATACCAAAAAAGAGAAATCAGGAAGGGGGCAAACACTTTTTCACACCACTGTATATATTCTTTTACACTTCTTGGTGACTATGACTGACTATATTCTGAATGAGGCTTCAGGAAACTATGTATCACTTTATAAATCACTGGATTGAAAATTTACTTGTACCTATACAAATTAAATCCTGGAATCCACTTGGGGTGCTCACTTGGTCAGGGGTCCACTTCACCTGATCCCTCTTGCAGTTATGCTGCTAATGCTACCACAATTGCTATGAACAAAATAATAAGTCACATCTGCTCTGCCACAGGTTTTAATGTCATGTCCCATCATGTAATGCTACTACCCATCTCTAATGTCTCTCAGAAACTGTGTCTTCACCTAATAACTGTACAACAGTTTTTTGAAATAAGGGCTGACCCAGCTAGCTAGCTGAGCTAGCACAGACTAATAACAATTGCAAGTTTATGAGCTTTTACTGCACATAAACAAGAAAAAAAGTTGGTGAAATAAAACAAGATCACAGACTACAGAATCTACCTGTTAACTTAAAGGCCAAATGTCCCGTAACAGGGTCCTTAAAATGTCTTGAAACTAGATATAAAAGGGAACCGATCCGTTCGGGTCTTGGTGCATATGCTTCAGTAACGCCGGAACATTCGTTAATTTAAAACTGCAGCGCTTGGCCTGACGTTACCACTCAGGGCCCCCGGAATCGCCTGGGGAAGAAGGCGGAAGTGACGAAACAGATTGTACCCTAGTTTGATGCTTGGGGTATCCCGATTGATTGTTTATATGGAGACTAGAAGATTGAAGTGAGCAACAAGAAAGAAAAAATTGGATATTTCACCCATACCGTAAAACGGGGCTATAAGGGACAGCTGGGTAATAAGGGACACTTTTCTGAGAAATGTTTTCATACCTGTCAAGTAATACGTTTTTGCCGTATTTTAATACGGTACGGGGAAAATGCAATTTTAGCAAATACGGGCGTATTGCCATTTCTGTACGCCCAAAAGAAAAATATACGGGAAAAAAACTTAGTGAGTGTGTTGAGGAACACGTCGTGTGTGTGACCCCCACAGCTAGGGGGCTGGCAGAGCGCTCAGCGTGAGCTATTCTCACTACAGTGAGAAGTGTGGACTCAATCATTAGGCTGACGGCCTCACACTTTCTACTGTCTTGCGGCTCCGGAACAGAGAGGAATCGCCTTCCAAATCCAATGCATCACTAGCAGAAGTGATGGTTTGTCATTTTTTTGTGGCAGGGCACAATCTACCCCCATTGGTGGCAGATCACTTCTGATCTGCCACGATCTGCCACTTCAGAAATGCTAGAGCAGGGGTCTCCAATCATGTGCCATGGAGGGCCAAGACCCTGCAGGTTTTCCCTCCAGCCAGTGTCTTCAACTGCAGATTTCACTGAACTTCTTCCCACTGATTGCTGATAAGTGAAAACACCTGCTGAAGAGACTGGGTAGAAGAGAAAACCTGCAGGGTCTTGGCCCTCCATGGCACATGATTGGAGACCCCTGTGCTAGAGTCAGCAAAGGCTGCTACTTGGAACTATAACAAGCAGCATCAGTGAACATTTTCTTGTTTCAAGTTCATCCAAGTGCATCAGTGTAACAAAGCTGACAATTAAAAACTCTTTAATTCCAAGTGTATATACAGTATCTAGCTGACAATTAAGAACTATATTCAGAATAATTCTTAGTGTACTTTCAAATTAAGCAATCTATCCATCCATCTATCTTCTACCGCTTTTCCGGAGGTCCGGGTCGCGGAGGCAGCAGTTCAAGCAGAGAAGCCCAGACTTCCCTCTCCCCAGCCACCTGCTCCAGCTCTTCAGAGGGGATACCAAGGCGTTCCCAGACTAGCTGGGAGACATAGTCTCTCCACCGAGTCCTGGGTCTGCCCCGGGGTCTCCTCCCAGTGAGACGTGCCTGAAACACCTCAAGTGGGAGGCGTCTAGGAGGCATCCTAATCAGATGCCCATACCACCTCAACTGACTCCTTTCAATGTGGAGGAGCAGCGGTTCTACTCTGAGCCTCTCCCGGATGACTGAGCTCCTCACCCTATCTCTCAGGGTGAGTCCAGCAATCCTACGGAGAAAGCTCATTTCAGCCGCTTGTATCCGCGATCTCGTTCTTTCGGTCATTACCCAAAGCTCGTGACCATAGGTGAGAGTAGGAACGTAGATTGACTGGTAAATTGACAGCTTTGCCTTACAACTAAGCTCCCTCTTCACCACAACAGACCGGTACAATGTCCGCATCACTGCAGATGCTGCTCCAATCCGTCTGTCGATCTCTCGCTCCATTTTCCCCTCACTCGTGAACAAGACCCCAAGATACTTAAACTCCTCCACTTGGGGCAGGAGCCTGTCCCCAACCCGGAGAGGACAATCCACCTTTTTCCAGCTGAGGACCATGGACTCGGACTTGGAGGTGCTGATTCTCATCCCAGCCGCTTCACACTCAGCGGCAAACCGTCCCAGCAAGAGCTGTAGGTCATTGCTGGATGAAGCCAACAGGACAACATCATCTGCAAACAACAGAGATGAGATCCTGTGGTCACCAAGCATGACACCCTCCATTCCCTGGCTGTGCCTAGAAATCCTGTCCATAAAAATTATGAACAGGATCGGTGACAAAGGGCAGCCCTGGCGGAGTCCAACTCTCACTGGGAATGACTCCGACCGAGTGTTGGCAATACGAACCAAACTCTCACAACGGTCGTACAGAGACCGAATAGCTCATAACTTAACCTCTCGGCGCCACACCAGTCGGCTGCCTTTTGCAACAGCGGCTCGATTCCGAGTTTTTTTTTCCCTTCCTCTCTCTTTTGATCACTTTTTTTTTTTCACCCCACTTATATCACGGACACACAGACCGTCCCAAATGTCTCCTGAGCCGGTGGACGGAGCCACTGTTTATAGCAGGATTCGATACAACAGGGAAGAGCTGCTAGCATTTAACCGCCACCCGGTCCCACTGGAAAAACTCGACATACCGAGAGAACTGAGGCGAAAACGCCGCGGCTGCCGGGCTGGAGTAAGGCGGAGGACAAAAAATATAAGGTACAGACCCTCCCTTCCATCTGTTGTCATGGGAAATGTACGGTCGATACTGGGAAAGTTAGATGAGCTAGCGGCTATCTCCCGTTATGATAGCACTTACCGGGAGTGCTCTCTCCTTTTGTTTACTGAGACGTGGCTAACTGAACTAGCAGCAGATGCTAACATTGAGCTGGAGGGTTTTCACATGATATGAGCTGACCGAACACCAGAGAGTGGCAAAACTAGGGGCGGTGGAGTGATAATGTATGTTAACAACAACTGGTGCAGACCGGGACATATCACTGTTAAACAACGACACTGCAGCAAAGACATTGAGTTGCTAGCTGTTAGCATGAGGCCTACATATCTCCCGAGAGAACACTCACACGTGATCTGCATTGTTGTTTATGCAAATCCGACGGCGAACGCTGGGACAGCGCGTGACGTCATCCATTCAGTAACCAGCAGGCTGCAGACAGAACACCCAGATGCTCTTCTCCTCATCTCAGGCGATTTCAACCACGTTTCACTGTCTCCCATTCTGCCCACTTTCACCCAGTATGTCACATGCCACACTAGAGACAATAAAACACTGGATTTGTTCTACGCAAACACTAAGGAGGCGTACACCTCATCACAACTCCCCCCACTTGGGAGATCGGATCACAACTTGGTTCATCTCCGACCGGTGTACAAACCCCTAGTGCACAGACAACCTCCGGCCATGCACACTGTGGAGTTATGGTCTGAGGAGACAATGGACACTCTAAAGGACTGTTTTGAAGCCACTGCCTGGAAGCAGCTCTGCGATCCACATGGTGAGGACATCGATGGCCTCATTCACACCTTCACGGGCTACCTCAGCTTCTGTGTGGACAAATCCGTTCCCACCAAGACCATACGACGTCACTCAAACAACAAACCCTGGATCAACCCTGAGATAAAAACACTTCTGAGAGAGAAGAAGAGGATCTTCAGGTCGGGGAACAGGGAGATGCTGAAGTCCGTACAGAGGGAGCTGAGGAGAAAGATCAGAGAAGGCAAGGACAGCTTCAGGAAGAAGATGGAGGACAAGCTGCAACAGAGCGACATCAGCGGGGTCTGGAGAAACCTCAAAACCATCTCGGGGCTCCAGAATACCTCCCCCCAGGCCACGGGGGGCAGGGAGTGGGCGAACAACCTGAATCTGTTTTTCAATAGATTTGACCAACCGCCCTCCCCCCTGTCTGCACAACAACCACTGCTGCCTCTAAGAAATCAAGTCCTGCTACCCACTCCCCACTCCACCGACACCCCCCCCACTCCCAACACACAGCCCCCCATCCTGACCCTGACCAAGACCCAGGTGAGGACGGAGCTGAGGAAGATCAAGGCGAGGAAGGCGTCGGGACCGGACGGCATCAGCGCAAAGCTCCTCAAGTCCTGTGCAGACCAGCTGTGTGGGATTGTGACATATATCTTCAACATGAGCCTGAAACTGGGGAGGGTACCACAGCTGTGGAAAACATCTTGTGTGGTACCTGTACCAAAAACTTCCCACCCCAAAGACCTGAACAGCTTCAGACCGGTGGCCTTGACGTCCCACATGATGAAGACCCTGGAGAGACTGCTCCTTGCTCATCTCCGCCCCCTGGTGGAACCAGCGATGGATCCACTCCAGTTCGCCTACCAGCATGGCATTGGGGTGGAGGATGCGGTGATCTTCCTCCTTCACCGTTCTCTGTCCCACCTGGAGAAGCCCGGGAATATGGTGAGGATCATGTTCTTTGACTTCTCCAGTGCTTTCAACACCATCCAACCGATGATCCTGAAGGACAAGCTGCTGCGCGCAGGGGTGGACCAGCACCTGTCATCATGGATCCTGGACTACCTCACGAACCGGCCTCAGTTTGTGAGAACCCGGGACTGTGTTTCCGACACGATCATCAGTAGCACGGGGGCCCCCCCAGGGAACGGTGCTGGCTCCCTTCCTGTTCACTCTTTATACTGCGGACTTCTCACACAACACAACACATTGCCATCTACAGAAGTTCTCTGATGACTCTGCGATCGTTGGTCTCATCTCCAGCGGAGATGAAGCTGAGTACAGAGGGCTTATCCAGGACTTTGTGGACTGGTGCCATCGGAACTGCCTCCAGATCAACGCGAGGAAAACTAAGGAGCTGGTGGTGGACTGCCGCAGGCATGGGCAGCCCCTCACAGCACCAGTAAATATACAGGGAACAGACATTGAGATGGTGACATCCTACAAGTACTTGGGTATTCATCTGAACAATAAACTAGACTGGTCACACAATACTGACGCACTCTACAAGAAGGGACAGCGCAGGCTGTTCCTGCTGAGGAGACTCAGGTCTTTTGGTGTACAAGGGGCGCTGCTGAAGTCATTCTATGACACGGTGGTGGCATCAGCCATCACTTTTGGAGTGGTCTGCTGGGGCAGTGGCATTACTGCAGCCAATAGGAAGAGACTGAACAAACTGATTAAGAAAGCTAGCTCTGTCCTGGGGCAACGCCTTGATCCGATGGAGGAGATAGGAGAGAGAAGGACGGTGGCTAAACTGTCATCTCTGCTGGAGTCCGAGTTCCACCCTATGCAGGACATACTGGATGCACTGAGGAGCTCATTTAACAGCAGACTACATCATCCCAGGTGCACAACCGAGAGGTTTCGTAGGTCCTTCCTACCAACGGCTGTCAGACTGTACAACCTAAGCAGGCTGCTCGCAGAGATAGCAAAAAGACGTAACAAACTAATAGTTTTTTGAATGCAAAAGATGCAATAGACTTACACAATGGTCCTCTCCGGCATACAACTAGGAACATACCGGTCGCTATGGAGGGTGAGAATATGTATGGGCACATAATCATACCATGTAGGATAACTAAATAGACGGTTATGCTGTTTCATCCCACCTAGCAACAATGCTCTGCACTGTGTGTGTTTATATATTTACATATTTATTCCATCTAGCTACAATGCTCTGCACTGGGTGTGTTTATATTTATATATCTATATATTTATTCCATCTAGCTACAATGCTCAGCACTGGGTGTGTTTATATTTATATATCTATATATTTATTCCATCTAGCTACAATGCTTCGCACTGTGTTTTTATATATCTACATATTATTCCATCTAGCTACATTGCTCCGCACTGTGTGTGTTTATATACTTGCATATTTATTCCACCTAGCTGCAATGCTCCGTACTGTGGGTGTTTATATATTTACATATTTATTCCATCTAGCTACAATGCTCTGCACTGTGTGTTCATATATTCATATATTTATTCCATCCAGCTACAATGCTCTGCACTGTGTGTCTGTGTGTGTGTGTGTGTGTGTGTGTGTATATATATATATTTTATAGTAATATGTACATATGTATATTAGCTGCTCTTGCTTGCTTGTTTTTTTTCTTGCCTTCTGATTGTTGCTCTGAGTGTTGCTATCCCTGTGCTGTTGCAATCCTGGAATTTCCCCGTTGTGGGACTAATAAAGGCTTATCTTATCTTATCTTATCTTAACAACAAGCCCGATACCCCATACTCCCGAAGCACCCCCCACAAAAATCCACGAGGGACGCGGTCAAATGCCTTCTCCAAGTCCACAAAACACATGTAAACTGGTTGGGCAAACTCCCACGAACCCTCAAGAATTCTCGAGAGGGTAAAGAGCTGGTCTGATGTGCCACGGCCAGGACGAAAACCACATTGCTCCTCCTGAATCCGAGGTTCGACCAACGGCCGGACTCTCCTCTCCAGTACCTTGGCATAGACCTTCCCAGGGAGGCTGAGGAGTGTGATCCCTCTAAAGTTGGAGCACACCCTCCGGTCCCCTTTTTTGAAGAGAGGAACCACCACCCCGGTTTGCCATGCCAAAGGCACTGCCTCCGACCTCCATGCAATGTTGCAGAGGCGTGTCAACCATGACAACCCAACAACATCCAGGGCCTTGAGGTACTCAGGGCGAATCTCGTCCACCCCCGGGGCCCGGCCACCAAGGAGATTTTTAACCACCTTGGCGACCTCAGCCCCTGTGATAGGCGAGTCATCCCCTTCGTCCCCAAACCCTGCTTCCTCTGTGGAAGGCGTATCAGTGGGATTGAGGAGATCCTCGAAGTATTCCTTCCACCGCCCGACGATATCCCCAGTTGAAGTCAACAGTGTCCCATCCGCACCATATACAGTGTGGACAGGGAGCTGCTTTCCCCTCCTGAGCCGCCGAACAGTTTGCCAGAATCTCTTTGAAGCCGACCGAAAGTCTTGTTCCATGGCCTCACCGAACTCCTCCCATACCCGGGTTTTTGCTTCAGCAACCACCCGAGCTGCATTCCGCTTGGCCTGCCGGTACACCTCAGCTGCTTCGGGAGTCCCACAAGCCAACCAAGCTTGATAGGACTCCTTCTTCAGCTTAATGGCTCCCCTCACCACTGGTGTCCACCACTTGTTTCGGGGGTTGCCACCACAAGATGCACCGACCACCTTGCGGCCACAGCTCTGGGCCGCCGCTTCAACAACAGAGGTGGAGAACATGGCCCATTCAGACTCCATGTCTCCAGACTCCCTCGGAATGTGGTTGAAGTTCTTCCGGAGGTGGGAGTTGAAGACCTCCCGGACAGGGGCCTCAGCCAGACGCTCCCAGCACACCCTCACTATACGTTTGGGTCTACCAGGTCTGAATGGCTTCCTCCCCTGCCATCGGATCCAACTCACCACCAGGTGGTGATCAGTTGACAGCTCTGCACCTCTCTTTACTCGGGTGTCCAAGACATACGGTCGCAGGTCTGATGATACGATAACAAAATCGATCATCGACCTGCGACCTAGGGTGTCCTGGTGCCAGGTGCACATATGGACACCCTTATGCTTGAACATGGTGTTTGTTATGGACAGACTGTGGTTAGCACAGAAGTCCAATAACTGAACACCATTCGGGTTCAGATCGGGCAGGCCGTTCCTCCCAATCACCCCCCTCCAGGTTTCATTGTCGTTGCCCACGTGCGCATTGAAGTCCCCCAGTAGGACAATGGAGTCTCCAGGAGGAGCACCCTCCAGCACCCCAGTCACAGACTCCAAAAAGGGTGGGTACTCTGAAACATCATTTGGTGCATAGGCACAAATGATGGTCAGGACCCGTTTCCCAACCCGAAGGCGCAGGGAAGCAACCCTTTCGTCCACCGGGGAAAACTCCAATATAGAGGCAGCAAGGTGGGGCGATACAAGAATACCTACCCCTGCTCGTCGCCTCTCACCCGGGGCAACTCCAGAAAAGGCCAAGCTCCAGCCCCTCTCCAGGAGACTGGTTCCGGAACCGGAGCTGTGTGTTGAGGTGAGGCCGACTATATCTAGCCGGTATCGCTCAACCTCGTACACCAGCTCAGGCTCCTTCCCACCAGAGAGGTGACATTCCACGTACCAAAAGCCAGTTTAGAAAGCTTGGGATCAGTCCGCCAAGGTCTCCGCCTTTGACCGCCACCTAATCCACATAGCACCGGACCCCCATGATCCCTCCTGCAGGTGGTGAACCCACTGGATGGTGGACCCATGTAACTCCTTCGGGCTGAGCCCGGCCGGGTCCCATGGGTGGAAACCCGGCCACCAGACGCTAGCCTTCGAGCCCCTCCCCCAGGCCTGGCTCCAGGGTGGGGCCCCGGTAACCCCATACCGGGCGGGGTACACTGAATCCTTGATATACAATTTATCATGAGAGTCTGTTGGATCGTTCTTAGTCTGGCCCTTCACCCAGGACCAGTTTGTCTTGGGAGACCCTATCAGAGGCAAATTGCCCCCGGACAACATAGCTCCTGGGATCACTGGGGCACGCAAACCCCCCCACCACGATAAGGTGACGATCCATGAGGAGGAATTAAGCAATCTACCTTGTGCTAATGTAAATTTGAAAAATATTTTTGTATTTTTTTTTATTTTATTTATTTTTTTGTGCTCCTTGGCTTATTATTTTCACGTTACCAAAAAGTGGCTCAAGATTGTGTCCATAAAAGTGTACATTTGAATAAATATGTTTGAAATAGGTCATGTTGCAGTTTGTTTTGTTTTTTGTTTTTTTTTTGGGGGGGGGTCAGTTTTCTTTCATCTGCCAATAAATACAGTTTTTAAGTACTCAGTACAGGTGTGAAAGCCCCCCAATAAGGGAGGCATGAGGTATGCCTTGACAGGTATGTGTTTTAAGTGTAATTCTGCTTTTTTTATTTTGAGCAGGATGCAGAAAAGTGTCCCTTATTACTCAGGGTTATGGCCCTATACACACGATCCTGGGGATTTTAATATAAGTCATTTTCCACAATTACTTCCATTTCATCCTTGATTTTGTTGCTACAACTGAATGAGGAAAGAAAGGGTTCTACTGTAAGCTAGTGCCCCACTGTATCGTCATAATAATGGCTTCCGAAAAATCGATATTTATGGGGCGCCCTCGACAGACCCCCTTCGGCTTCTCAATTTTGCCGGTGGTTATAATTAATTTAAACATCACAGATTTCTTTTGGCTTACCATTCAACATTCTGGAGGCGATTAATGTCCAATTCAATGACATTTTCCACTGGTTCTGCTCTCTGGTCATCGTCGGAACTGTTGTCATCAGACAAAGCATCTGATTCCGTCTCGGACGGCTCGAACCTGTAAGGTTCTATGCCTCTGTCACTGTCTGAACCACTGTCATCACTATCTGGGGTGTCGTCTTCCCTGAATTCCAAGTCCGATTCACCAGAGGACAAAACTAAACTAATTTGTTCACAATCGCTGTCACTTTCCGTCACGATTGTCCAGTGTTGATAAGTGTGAATGTGGATAGGCAGGGCAGCCAGGGTGAAATTTGTGACGTCAACAACATGGCTGCGGTCTGGATTGGCTGTCACACACTGACAGCCGCTAGGGAGGCCTTCGCCTGGTGTATTTTGTGCAATTATGTAAATACGGGTGGGTGATATGGTCTCCGGTATGAATATTTGGTTTAAGCTATGTGTATTTTATCAAAATTCGTTGGCATTTGGAAAAAAAAAATTACGTGACATTTGGCCTTTAAGTGGTAAAATGACCAAAACAATGGACATTCATTAACTTACCCGGGATTATTAAACAGACATTCCTTGAAATGAATGGTGGTCTAAGGAGAAAATTCCGCTGTTTGGAACTATTCCTCACTCCATGACCCACGTGACTTCCGCCTTTCACAGTTTCTATAGAAGTCTACCAGAGTGTCGCAACTCTCATATTATAAGGTGCTGAGATAACATGGAACAGTACAACAGTCTGAGGAGAAGTGGGAGGACGTTATGTTCGTAATTTGATTTGGCGTTTTTATAAATACCCGTGTTTCTATATTTTGTCGGACACCACGCTAAATATGCTAAACATTTTAAAAAAATATATGGGGCTTCTAGTAGATCGGGGCCCCAAGCAGGTCGAGGCCTAAGGCAACCGCCTACCTTTGCCTAATGGTAAGTCCACCTCTGTCAGTTGTGATAATTAAGTGGATGGTGGTGAGCTGGAGAATGCATGGTGTGAATGAGTGATACCCATGGACATACATATATACAGTTACTGTAGGTCCATGTATATTTGGACACTGACACAAGTTCTGTTATTTTAGCTGTTTACCAAAACATGTTCAAGATACAGTTATATAATCAATATGAGCTTAAGAGTGCAGACTCTCAGCTTTAATTTTAGGGTATTCACGTCCAAATTGGAGTTACAGTTTAGGAATTACAACCATTTTTATACAAAAACTCCTCATTTCAGGGGCTCAGAAGTAATTGGACAGTTGACTCAAAAGCTATTTCATGGGCTGCATGGGCTATTTCCTCACTAATCCATCATTAATCAAGCTGGTAAAAGGTCTGGAGTTGATTCCAGGTGTACAATCTGTAATTGGAAGTTGTTGCTGTGAACCCACAACATGTGGTCAAAGGAGCTCTCAAGGAAAGTGAAAAAGGCCATCCTTAGGTGGACCAAAGAAGAAATTCATAAGAAAGATGATGGAAATGTTAGAAGTGGCCAAATCAACAGTTTGGTACATTCTGAGAAAAAGACCGCACTGGTAAGCTCGAGAACTCAAAAAGGCCTGGACGTCCATGGAAGACAAAAGTGGTGGATGATTGCCGGATCCTTTCCGTGGTGAAGAAAAACACCTTCACAGCATCCCTCCAAGTGAAGAACACCCTCCAGGAAGTAGGTGTATCAGTAGCTCAGTCTACAATTAAGAGAAAAATTCACGAGCGCAAATACAGTCAGTTCACCACAAAGTGCGAACGAGTAATCAGATTCAAAAATAGAAAGGCCAGGCTTGTCATGAACCGAGCCCGTGTTTCCTGTAGGTTTGGTTCTGACCGTTCTTGGTGGCTCAGGCTTTGGGTTTATTATGTTTTGTCATCTTTTGATTTCTCATTGTTTTCATGTCTGGGTGCTGTTTCTTTTCCATGCCTGTAGCCGCCACTCTGGCCGGCGGCTGTTGGGCAGCCGTTTGACCCACTTCCTGGTGGGCACTGTCTAACATTCACCGGTCCAACCATGCCCCCTCTCTCTCTGACAGTCAGCTGTTTGCCTCAGTAATTATCTGTCCCACGCCTCGCCCAGGTGTTTCCAATTTGTCACGCCAGTGGTGTTTGTATTTAGGCAGCGTTTTGCCAGTCAAACACCGCTGGACCATTGTACTCGATCACACGGTTGTAATTCGCCGTGTGACAGTCACGTCGGTGAAGGAGTGTTTGTGTGTGTGCTCGCTGGCAGACTTGGACTTCTTGGACTGTTCCTGCATGGTGAGTAAGAGCTGTTGGAATTTCTGTTTGCAGCTGTGCTGCTACACTTGTCTGTAGCGTTTCCCCTTGCAGCAGAACTGCTACACTTCTTCTCCCGTGCCAGCCGAGCATCCTGGAGGACTCTAAGTTTTACCCAAGCAGTCTATGTTATTTTGGTCTGTCTATTTTGTGTCAATAAATGTGTGTTTGGTGTGACCTGCACATAAGTCCATTCTTCCTTCTCCTCCTCCGTGCGTTGTGGAAAAGCGCACAAGGAGGTTCATGACAGAAAGGTCCAGCCCGAAAGGATTTAGCGGGTTACACCGACACATACCTTTTTCTTTTTGAATTAACGTCTGCGTACCCGTCTTGGAGCTATGTTGGACTTAGCTGGAGCATGAAGTTATCCTCTGTGTCTGGGTTGGGAGTGCTGCTGGGCTCTTATGGAGATAGGCGGGCTCATTGCCTCGGCGAGCACGTATTCCACCCCAGAGGATGTACTTTGGTATGTGGACCTGGCAGACGCAGCAGTGCAGCGGTGCCCTCAGCTCGCGGAGCATCCAGAAGGAGCTGAGAGGATAACCCGGTTGACAGCGCTGCGGCGAGAGTTCAGCAAAAGGGTGAGGAAGTCCTCTCGGAAGACTGGGCTTGCGCCAAAGGGAGGGTGCTCCTGGGGATCCATTGATCCAACCAAACCAGCTCCAGCCTCCCGCAGATGGCGTCATCCCGCATCAGGGCACCGGAAGAAGCTCCCCTCGTCTTCAGCGGCTGTCATCTCTCCAGTCGCGGAGAGGTCCTCCAGGGCTGCCCCAGCTATACCCACCTCCGCATCATCAGAGCCGGCTCCTCTACAATCCTTTGAAGGGGCCAGTGACACGGAGGGGGATTGACATGATGTCGGGCCCAGGGAACATGCACACAGGCTCGAATGAAATTCAAAAGCTTTATTGAACAACAAGAGGTGTTTGGATGCATGAGTGTGAGGTGTGAACGGATTGATGGATGACAGGAAGCGCCGAGGGCAGAACAGTGAGCCGTGCAGCCAGGCAATCCTAACGGCAGAGCAAAGACAAGGGTGAATAATGACCTTCACCACGCAGGGTTAACACACAAAGTGCTGTTTACTTGCAGGTGTCGAGGTGGCTGGCGTTGGCAAGTCGCAGAACGCCTGCCTGGAGGACAGCGCCCTGGTGTGCGCTAGGCGAAGCGAGGAAGGGATGGACGAGGATGGGGCGAAGGAGAGAGGAATCCGCCGCCTGGAGGATCCACCTGTGCACAGGGGAGAATACTGGTGAGCAGGTAAGGGAATGACAGCTTACGTGCATGAGGAACGACGGTGCAGGCCGGGAAGGAATGGTTGAGCGCTGGAATTGGGAGCGTAGACGAGCAGACGGCTCCAGGCCGAGGCTCCAGGCAGAGCAGGTTAAATAGTTGTAGGCTGATGAGGCGCAGGTGTGCACGCGGCTGAAACAGATGACAGGCGAGAGCGAGTTGTGACAGGGATGACTGCCAACTGCCTGCAGCTGTCAACATCGGGAAATGGGATGACAGGCAAGTGTTTTTTCATTCCACTCAGTTAAATCACAATCATGACAAGGCTACACTTTGCCAAAAAAAAAAAATCTAAAGAGCCAGGCCAGTTCTGGAACAGCATTCTTTGGACAGATTAAACCAAGATCAACCTGTACCAGAATGATAGGAAGAAGAAACTATGGAGAAGGCTCATGATCTTCTCTAAAACACACTGTAAACCCTTTTATTCACCGCGAGAGTTCTCCTCATTTATTCTGGTCGGAATTTATATCTCGCCTGCTGCTTGTACAACGGAGGCACTGCAGCACCTCGCTGACCAGATAGCAGAGGTGGAGGAAAAACATCCAGACTCTCTGCTTATCATTCTGGGTGATTTCAATAGAGCTAATCTCACAAATGAGCTTCCTAAATACAGACAGCATATTAAATGTCCCACCAGGGACACAAATACACTTGACCACTGTTACACAGTTTTAAGAAATGCCTATCATGCCGTCCCCCGTGCAGCTCTGGGTTTTTCTGACCACTGCCTGCTCCATCTTATTCCAACATACAGACAGAAACTAAAAACTTCCAAGTCTGTTGTAAGGACTGTGAAGAAATGGACTGAGGAATCAAAGCTGAAGTTACAAGCCTGCTTTGACTGCACAGATTGGAGTGTTTTTGAAGCTGCAGCCATTAACTTAAATGAACTCACTGACACTGTGACATCATACACCTGTTTCTGCGAGGACATGTGTGTGCAGACCAAGACCTTCTGCATATACAACAACAATAAACCCTGGTTCATTCCTAAACTGAAGCAGCTACGTCAGACCAAGGAGGAGGCCTACAGGACTGGTGACTGGACTCTGTACAAGCGGGCCAGAAACATGCTGACGAAGGAGATCAGGCTTGCTAAGAGGAGCTACAGTGTGAAGTTACAAAAAAACTTCTCAGCTAACAACTCTGCTTCTGTCTGGAGAGGCCTACGGAATATCACCAACTACAGGAGACCATCCCCCCACCCTGCGGAAAACCTCCAGCTGGCTAATGACCTAAACAGCTTTTACTGCAGGTTTGAAAAGAACCTACAGTTCTCACCTCCCACCCACACAAAAGGATTATCTGCAGCCCCAGGAACTCCATCCCTCCTCCACTCTGACCTCCCACCAGCACTAATGATCTGTGAAGAGGAGGTGCGCCGGGTCTTTCAGAGACAAAAGATCAAGAAGGCTGCAGGACCTGATGGTGTGTCTCCGTCCTGCCTGAGAGTCTGCTCCAACGAGTTGGCCCCCATCTTCACCCGGATCTTTAACAGATCACTGGAGCTGCGTGAAGTGCCTTCCTGCTTCAAACGCTCCATCATCATTCCAGTTCCCAAGAAACCCTCTATTACAGGATTAAACGACTACAGACCTGTTGCCCTGACCTCTGTGGTCATGAAATCCTTGGAGAGATTGGTGCTGAACCACCTGAAGGTCATCACAGGCCCCCTGATGGACCCACTGCAGTTTGCCTACCGGTCAAACAGGTCAGTGGATGATGCAGTGAATATGGGACTACATTACATCCTGCAACACCTCGACTCCCCAGGGACGTACGCCAGGATCCTGTTTGTCGACTTCAGCTCAGCGTTCAACACCATCATCCCAGGCATTCTTCATCAGAAACTCCTCCAGCTCAAGGTGACCCCCTCCACCTGCCAGTGGATCTCCAGCTTTCTGACTGACAGGTGGCAACAGGTGAAGCTAGGGAGATTTACATCCAGCTCCCGAAAAATTAGTACTGGCGCCCCCCAAGGATGTGTCCTTTCCCCACTGCTCTTCTCCCTCTACTCCAACGACTGCACCTCAGAGGACCCTTCGGTGAAGCTCCTGAAGTTTGCGGACGACACCACAGTCATCGGTTTGATCCGGGATGATGATGAGTCTGCATACAGGCGGGAGGTGGAGCAGCTGATCCTCTGGTGCAGCCAGAACCATCTTGAACTTAACCCAGCCAAAACGGTGGAGATGACTGTGGATTTCAGGCGACACCCCCCTTCATTCCCCCCACTCACCATCCTCAACAGCACAGTGTCCACTGTGGACTCCTTCAAGTTTCTGGGTACCACAATCTCCCGGAACCTGAAGTGGTCCTCCCATATTGACACTGTCCGGAAAAAGGCCCAGCAGAAGTTGTTTTTTCTGCGTCAGCTCAAGAAGTTTGATTTGCCTCAGGAGCTGCTGGTTGTCTTCTACACCGCCATCATCCAATCTGTCCTCTGCTTTTCCATCACTGTCTGGTTTGGATCTGCCACTAAACAGGACAAGACCAGACTGCAGCGGATCATTAAGTCTGCGGAGAGGATCATTGGTACCGACCTACCCCCCATTGAGAACTTATATCGGTCCATAACCAGGAAACGGGCGGGAAACATCTGTGCTGACCCATCACACCCCGGCCACAAACTGTTTGAACTTCTATCTTCTGGTCGTCGTTACAGATCACTGAAGGTCAAAACCACCCGTCACAGGAACAGTTTCTTTCCTCAAGCCATCACTCTGATGAACTCCTAACATTCACCTAGTCCTACCTGTTGCTGTACTCATGACTTTTCATCCATTATTACATTGCACATAACTATCACACTGCTTTTTACTTCATTCACATTATATCACTGAATCTGAGTCCACATTGAAATACTGTGTGATTGTATATTTTTTCATATATTTCTGCAAAGTGTGGTTAGTCAGAGTAAATAACTGCATATATTCCTGTATACTGTATATTTGCATCCTTTTATAGAAACGTGGACAGACTGTAATTTACTGTACATACTCTGGTTGTCATTGAATCCTTATTTAAATCCTTCACCTGAACAACGAGAGCAAGTTTTTAGCCAAAGTCAAATTCCTTGTATGTGTTGTGCATACTTGGCCAATAAAGCTGATTCTGATTCTGATTCTGATATATATACTGTTTGCTCAGACTCAGCCAAAATGCAGCAAAGTTGATTGGACAGTGCTTCCAAGTACAGATGGACAATGACCCAAAACATACTGCGAAAGCAACCCAAAAGTTTTTTAAGACAAAGAAGTGGAATATTCTGCAATGGCCGAGTCAATCACGAGATCTCAACCTGATTGAGCATGTATTTGACTTGCTTAAGAAAAAAATTAAGGCAGAAATACCCACAAACAAGCAACAACTGAAGACAGCTGCAGTCAAGGCCTGACAAAGCATCACAAAGGAGGAAACCCAGTGTTTGGTGATGTCCATGGGTTCCAGACTTCAAACAGTTGTTGCCTGCAAAGGATTCTCAACAAAGTATTAAAAATGAACATTTTATCGTAATATTAATTTGTCCAATTACTTTTGAGCCCCTGAAATGAGGAGATTTTGTGTGAGATTCTGCACTTTAAGCCCATATTGATTATCAGCACAGTGACTATTTGTCAGCCTTTAAATAGGCCGACTGACTGATTACAAGTTTGTAGACGCCTGTGATGTTAATTAGAGGACACAGCTTGGTTGAACATGTCCCTATGGTCACATTATTTTCAATCTTTTCTAGGGGTACCATCATTTATGTCCAGGCCTGTTTCATGAGTTTGTTTTTTAAAATAATTCTGCTGAACCACAATTCAAAAGCACTGTCTGATTTTCATTGGTTAATTTTCATAGAATTTTTATTTATTACTGTAGGAGCATGCTCAAATAACGAGGCTGAGTTTCAGTCATAAACCAGCTTTATTTGACAGAACGCAGCTCCTAGCATTCTCAAAGCAGGAAAGAGAAAGAATCATACATCAACACCCTTTTATACATTTCCAGCATCAGAATTCAAGTCACATGGTGTCTTCAGTCAACATACAGTTACAAAGCATCCCTTTGAAGCTTCACCATTGTCTCTCATTTCCTGATGAACCGGAATACCCTCCGGGGCGTCTTCTGTGGGACAAAGAGACAAATCTCACACTTCCTTGTTACCTCCTGTAGATTGAGTCCTCAGTCCTTGCAGACGTGACACTCCACAATACACATTCAGTCCTGTCTCTGTGGCAGCGTGAGCCCACAATGTGTGTTGGCCACATTACCACTTTTGTCAGATTCAAGTTATTTCTGTGACCATTGTAGGTTTTTCTTTCATTAACAGAGGGGTACCAACAATTTTGTCCACGTGTGTACTTATGGACCTAACTGTGCATGAGGTAAGGGTGGCACTATTGTCAGTCTCTAATACCAAATATGAAACTGAACATTAATAAACTACACTCTAAACGGTTCTTCTTGAAGAGCAGTTGCTGGCCACAAGACCATGTTTTGAAGGCTTCAGCCTCAATCTTCAAAATATCACATCTGTTTTTATTAACAGAGCTAAGTTATACTGCAATTACCAAAGTAGATTCATTACTACAACATATTTTTCACTTGCCTTATCAGTCTAAAACAGTATAGTTTATGAAAGAATCTTTAAAACACAGCAAAGTTTCAGGAGGAACCCCTTGAAGGGTCTTTTTTTTTACAATGCACTGGTTAGGCTCTGCATGAAACCACTGGAAACTAAAGGGTTCTACTTGGAGCTATGTGGGTTGGTGAAGGTTCATGATGGTTCTCATTTTTAGATTTAAAATGAAATTCTTCACTCCTAAAGGGTTCTTAGTGGAAGGAATTTTTAGGTTCTCAGTAAAACCCTTGAAACATCAAAGGTTCTTGACAGAACTTCTTAAATGGATTACAGATAAAACTATTAAAAAAAACATAAAAGGGTTCATGGTGGCTCCTCCCAGGTGGGTTATAAGTAAACCTGTTGATAATTTGGTTTCAACAAAACAAGGTTTCAGGTCAAAGTCCTAGTGAGGGTTCTACATGAAACCATTCACACATATTTTTAAGTAAAGCCCCTGTGTAGAACCTTATGAGAAGGTTCCTGATGGAATCTTTATAAAAGGGTTTTACCAGGAATTAAAACGGGGGGGTCCTGTAGGGACAAACTGAAACCCCCTTTTTTTAATCATGATTTGGCTAATGAGGACCCAATAGCAGGCACAGAGACCAGAGTTCAAAGGCAAGGTCTGTATTTATTGCAGGAGTAACAGGCTGTGCACTGCAAAAAATGAAATCTTAGTAAGGTAAAATATCTTAAATCAAGGGTATAATGCTTGTTTTTTGTCTGGCAAGATAGTTCTTCTTGTCGTGCAGTTTTCTGTAAGAAAATTTTTCTTGCTATTGTGGGACACATGTGTATCACTTTAAGCTTCACATCTCAGAGAGAACAAAGAACTGGGTCTCCTTGGAGATAACAGGAGGATGTGAAAATTTAGTCTTTGGTATGCAAGAGACGGCCTTGGGGGATTTCCTGGTCTGCCAGAGACTATGAGGAGGATGTGATAGGATTTAAGAGAAGGTGCATTGTTACTTGGGATTAAATGCAATGTTGTGGGGAGCGTGAAATAACGAGGCTGAATTATTTCTCAATTCAGGTTTTAATGCAGCTTTCACATCCCCAGCGATCTCTCAAGAACAGAAGAGAGAGAGCTGCATCAGAACCCCCACATTTATACATCAACAACAAAGGAAGAATCACACATCCCTGTCAAAACCCCGCATTGACAATAACTCTCCCCCGAGTCCCTTAGTCTTCCGCCTGGCCCCAGGAGGTCAGGAAGTCCTTTCAGCTCCTTATCCCGGTACCTCCGTCCTCTTGCCGTTAACCACAGGCGGTCCAGACATATTGTCCCATCGTAAGACGTGAGGTCAATCCACATATGCAATCCTAAGCATCTCACTTTATACTCATACATATGTAGGCAAAAATACATGCGCCACAATGTGACTGTAAGCTTTGAAGGTCCTGGATATATAAAGGACGAATGTCTGTGTTTTTCCTCTTTCTGCTTTGCTGATGTTGGAAGATGTGAATAAACCTGACTCGTGAGATAAACTCGTCATTTTCACATTTCCACACTATAAGATTTTTTTTCTTGTTTTAAACAATTTAATTTTGATTTAAGTAAAAATTTCTGTCAGTGCAGTAAGGAAATTTTACTTATCAAAGTGCTTAAAAACAAGTATATTATTTTTTTTTACCAGGAAACTTTTACTTGTGCCCATTTAAGGGCTGACCCTGTGTGTGTTCTCAGCCAGGATCTATAGCATTTTTAATTAAGGATCTGTACTTATATAGCACTTTTCCTAGTCTCAAAGACCACTCATTTCAAAATCAACAACTAATCTAACATGCACGTCTTTGGATTGTGGAAGGAAACCAGAGCACCCGGAATAAGCCCACACTAGGGCTGGGCGATATGGCTTTTAACATGCATCGCGTTACATTTAGGGTTTTATTGCAGTCAACAATATATATCGCAGTATCTTGAGATCACCTCCAAACCAATGTATAAATGTAAAACATTTGCATAAAATGACACCAACATGATAACAGAAACAAATCCATGTATTGCATTGTTTTAAATTGCATATGGGGGGGTGGGGGGGGGGGTAAAATCAAGTTAAATTTGGCAAACTTTATTGAACCAGTCAGACAACCCCATTCCTAAACTTGCAACAGATCAGAATAAATAATGGTAGACCTTCCTGTTATGACCTGGAATGAAACCATTACAAACAAAACATTAAAAAAAAAGGACTCAGCACAGTAAAAAGTGCATTAAGCAAGAATTCTAGACAAAGATATTTTAAAACCATATAAATTAAAGTCCACTTTTTCTAGTTGGTCATGTTTTTAACAATAAGGGCCATGTCTCTGGCAGTATAATTTGTGATTGCAGTTGTGATCGCTTTCTATTTTGCACTTTTGTTGTATGGGATAAATTTTCCAAATGAAGAAGCCACATAGTCATTTTCTTGGGGCTGGTTCCTTTATTTTATTTTATTTTTTAAATTTTATTTGTAGGGGTTACCTGAAATGTTGAGAGTGATTCTTAATGCATTTTTCATATTATAGTGGATGACATCTCAATGGTGAAATAAATTTGTGGTCATGCGACATAATTTGCACAAAACTTCATTTTGTTCAGTTTTCACCTTCAGAGCTGGCCCTTTTTTCTCGTGTCGTTCAAGTCTGCTGCACTGTAGCCCATGTGTGTGTGTGTGTGATATTTCACTTTTCCCCTTTCCCCGCACTCTGCTAGTGCTGCCAGATTGTGCATAAAAAAACAAGTGTCTCTACTCCATGAAAACAGGCTCAAAAAAGAAGCAGTTCCTAAAGAATAAAATTGCGGGAGAAAAAATTGCAGAAGAGAAAAGAAAAGAGAAGAGAAAATTGCGGGAGATTGACCTAGACAAAACAAAAAATCTAATCATAAGCTGCATATACAGAACGCCGGGAACTTGCATTGAGACATTCAGAGATAAATTAGTCGAGCTGTACAATAATATTACTAGTAAGAAAATGGTAGCAATTTGTGGAGATTTCAATATTGATCTACTTAATCCACATCAACAAAATGTAGTTACAGAGTTCATGAACTCTATGTACAGCATGAGTCTATATCCCACAATAACACATCCCAGTAGAATCACAGCTCACTCTGCTACACTTATTGACAACCTGTTTGTCAATGTTCTCGACAAGAAAATAGAAAGTGGATTATTGATAAATGATATAAGCGACCACTTGCCAATCTTTGCACTTATCCATGGCCACACGGGGCCCAACCCAGAAAAAATCTCAAAATCGTTCAGACACAAATCACCAAACGCAATCAGTTCTTTTAAAGAGGACTTGCTGAAGCAAGACTGGACAGAAGTCTATGTATCAGATGTAAATGAAGCCTATGACACATTTACAAACATTGTAACCACTCTTTATGAAAAAAACTGCCCATTAGTTAAAAAAAAGCTTAAACACAAATTTACTGACAAACCATGGCTAACCAAAGGACTACAAAAGGCGTGTAAAAAGAAAAATTTATTATATAAAGCTTTCATAAAGAAAAAGGACAAAAGAAGCAGAGCAGCAGTATAAAACATACAAAAATAAGTTAACATATATAATAAGATGTAGTAAAAGAGACTATTACAGTAAAGAACTGGAAAAAAACAAAGACAATATTAAAAATACATGGACAATAATCAACAGTATCCTTGGAAATAAAAGCAGAAATACCAGCTACCCAACTAACACTCCAAAAAATAATAAATCGACTCCGAATGTGAATATAGCTTCACCTGCAGATGAATCTAATAATTTTTTTGTTAACATTGGACCTAAACTGGCCCGAGAAATACCCACTACGGTGCCAACAGGTGATTCAATATGCAATAACACTGCTGTAAAAGACACCATCTTCATAAAGAACACAGACGAAAGAGAGGTCATTGAAATTGTTAAATCGTTCAAAAGTAAAACATCTACTGACTGCGATGGTATTGATATGCCAAAATATGTCAAAACTGTTATCGAATGCATAGTGAAACCACTGACGTATATCTGTAACCTGTCTCTCCAATCAGGTATATTTCCCAATGCAATGAAAATAGCTAAAGTAATTCCGATTTACAAGACAGGCGACAGAGGGGAACTCTCCAACTACAGACCAATTTCACTATTACCGCAATTTTCCAAGATACTTGAAAAAATATTCTATGAGAGAATTGACAACTTCATACTGAAGAATGATTTATTGTGTGAGCAGCAATATGGGTTCAGACACAAAAGGACAACAGCATATGCCTTAATGGAATTTACAGAAAAAATATCAACAGCCATTGAAAATAAAGAGTATTCAGTTGGAATATTCCTGGATCTTAAAAAAGCATTTGATACAGTAGATCACAATCTATTATTAAAGAAACTACAAAATTGTGGTATCAGAGGGGTAGCACTGTCCTGGTTAAGAAGTTACTTAAAGAATAGATATCAGTTTGTATGTGTTAACAACAAAAACTCAGAGCTACTGAAGGTCACCTGTGGAGTCCCACAGGGTTCAGTTTTGGGACCATTATTATTCAATATGTATATAAATGATATATGTAAAGTTTCAGAAAAAATGGACTTAATATTGTTTGCTGATGACACTAACCTGCTATGCAGTGGAAACAACTTGGAACAACTTCTGGATACACTCGGAAAGGAATTAGGAAAGCTGAAACTGTGGTTTGATTCAAACAAATTAACGCTCAATTTAAGCAAGACAAAATTTATAGTCTTTAACAACCATCACAACTACCCAGTACCCAAACTCAGTGTAAATGGTGTAGAGATTGAAAGGGTATCTGAAACTAAATTCCTTGGAGTAATAATTGATAACAAACTGTGTTGGAAGCCACATATTAATTATATAAAAGGTAAAGTATCCAAATCAATTGCAATATTACACAGAGTGAAAAATTTGCTGAATCAACCCACACTATACACCTTGTATCATTCATTAATACTCCCATACATGACATATTGTAATGAAGTATGGGGAAATACATATAAAACAAACATATATCCAGTCTTTATGCTTCAAAAGAGAGCTATTAGAATAATAAACAAAGCAGCTTACAGGGAACCAACAAACCCACTTTTTCTTAAACAAAAAACTCTCAAGTTGAAAGATCTGATCGACTTTAAAACCGCAATAATAATGTTCAAAGTGAAGAATCTATCACTGCCCGCAAATATCCAAAAGTTGTTCCAAACAAGGGAGAAACGATATCACTTCAGAGGAACATGTATATTTCAAAAGCCTACAGTGAGAACAACTACCAAGCAACACTGTATTTCAGTGCAAGGTGTCAGATTATGGAACGATTTTGGACCTGAATTAAAATCATGTACAAAGCTTGGACAATTTAAACAAAAACTAAAGGAAGAAATACTCCAAACATATTTACAAGACGACATGTAAACTCACATAAGGATTGACATTTCCAGCCTGTGTTGTGTTATAGCTTAGTTTTTCTTTTTTCTCTGTGACACTATGTCTTAGATTTGTTTTTGAATAGTAACCGCTTAACTTAGACTAGCTCAGTTTTCTTTTTCTCTCAGTCATATTTTGTCTTAGCCTTGTTCTAAATTGTAATCGCTCTTGTCTTGTTTTCTCTTTTTTCTCCTTTGAATTCTTGGATGGAATATGGGTGGGCAATATAAGCTGCGGCTTCAGCCATCACCCATTTCGGATAACTCACGTGGAATTGTAGAGTAGAAGGAGTCTTTGTCTAATTTGACCTTGTTGCTATATTATACAGTTTCTTTTAACCTGTAATGTACTATCCGAAATAAATTCATTCATTCATTCATTCAAAAGCAGACCTGGCAACGACCCTGAAATGAAACACAGTGGGGAGGCAGGGGAAAACGCCTGAGTGCAGCTCTATGGTGCAGCTGTGTGAGAGGAGAGAGAGGCTGACAACCACGAAAATGCTCAAGCTTTGCGATAAAAACTTTTTTTCTCTCGCACATAGTAGAATGTATCAATATAACAAACATATATATATTCGTTTATACGTACGTATATAACATATATAATATTCCACCGCAGAACCACATTTGGACAAACAGCTTTCTCTATAAAGGGCAGTCACATCTGGAACACAATGCCAAATGAAATTAAAATAATAACGGACTTTAAAACATTCACTAAAAATGTTAAAAACTGGCTGAAAAATAAACAAGAATGTACTCATGTATGAATTAATTGTCTGCAAAGTGAGAGTGAATGAAGGGAAGGAATAAATGTGTTTGTTTATAGTGAGTGAGGGAGGGAGGGAGGCCTGAATTAGGCAAATGTGAGTTATGTTATATGTGTTAAATGTGAGTCAGGCTGTTATATTTGTGTATTTATAATATTTATAATATTTATGTTAAGTGTGAGTCAGGCTGTTATATTTGTGTATTTATAATATTTATAATATTTATAATTGTGTATTTATAATTTTTCTGCATTGATGTATGTGGTTATTGTGTATATTTTTTATTTATTTTTTTTTCCCATCTTTACTTGATTCTTTTTTCTAAAGCCCATCCAGGGACAAGAGTTGCAAATTAGCTAATAGCTATACACTCTATGTGCAACACATCAGATTGATTGTCTTTGATTAATTGTCTATGTTTATTGCACTGTCCCTGTCAAATAAACTAATCTACTACTAATATTTGTTGTATCACCCAGCTCTAGCTCATACAGTTTGCAACACATGCAAACGCCACAGAGAAAGGTCCCCACCACTACCAGCCTGGGGATTCAAGCCAGGAACCTTCAAGCTATGAGGCAACAGTGTTAACCACTGTACTACCATGCTAGTTCTACTTAACACTTTTTTGAAATGATTTGATATGATATGATATGATCTGATATGGACGAGCAGCCTGGTAATAAAATGCAAATTTGTGAAACCATGTCACATGGAACAAAATGCCAGCTGAATTGTGGGGATACACAAAGTTCTTTTTCATTTGGTAAAAAAGGGCACCTCCATGGAAACTGATCAGGTCAAGGTCATGTTCTAAAGTTCTGAATGCATCTCAGTCCTGACTGAGAGACAAATTCATGCATGCATGCATTTAAAGGAGACTTAATTAGCATTAAACTGGCATAATATGACTGTAACTAATGACTGAAAACATTAGCTTGTATGGGACCTAGTTAATGCAATTCTCCATTCAGACTGAATGGCACAGGAGGAGACGCTTTAAAGCTGTTAATTAGATATGCCAGACAGCCTCTGGTTTTCTCCATAAGAACGCAGGATAATATGCGTTCTCCTCCGGGTTGCATAATAATGCGCTGACAGGCTGGGTGACAAAGGGAATTGTCAATGTATGTCTATGTGTTGTAATGTGAACCCCCAGATCGTGAGGCAAGTGTATGGTATAAAAGAGAGATGCCAGCGACCTGGATTGATTCTTCTTGTTAACTGATGTTAGAGAGAGAGATTAACAAAGTCTGCTCTGCCCACTGCCTTGCCTGCTCCTTCCTCTCTCTACACTGGTGACCTTTGACACAGAATGGAACTCGACACAAACACCCCGGACACGACCCGGTCTGCAGGCGCCAGCACCACATGCGCAGTTTCGGTCAGGCTCCCAGACTTTTGGCTACATGACCCGAAGTCTTGGTTCCTCCACACCAAGGCCCAGTTCGCGCTCTGTGGAGTGACAGCGGATGACACCAAATACTACTACGTGGTTGCAGTGCTGGACGCACGCACAACAAAGCAGGTGGCGAGCCTGCTCCACCAGCCCCCAGCCCACGACAAATATGACGCTCTCAAGACCGCGCTGATCCGGCGCTACACGCTCTCGGACTGCAAGAGAGCAGAAAGGCTCCTGACGCGCTCCAAGTTGGGAGACGGGTCAGCGGTCGAGTTAATGAAGAAGATGCTGGCATTAACAGGCACAGATGACGGGCATTTCCTCTTTGCCCACCTTTTCCTCTGGAACCTCACGATAGCGGCCCGAGCAATCCTTGCCAATTCGCCGCTGCTGGCCACGCACAACTACCGGGCGCTGGCACAAGAGGCAGATCAGATTATGCTGGCAACCAGAACCTTTGCTGTGAACGCAGCGGCGTCGGAACTCAGCGAGACGGCCAGTGGGGGCGAGGAGCCAGCAACAGTGGCCGCAGCGGAGGCCAAGAAGCACCGGAGGGACACGCTCTGCTTCTGTCATCGCCGCTATGGAGAAGACGCACGCCGATGCGTTCCACCGTGCCAGTTCAAGCACTCAGGAAACGCCAGAGCCGGCAGTTGGTAGCAGCTGCGACCGCCGGTGATACAAACAAGCTGCTCTATGTGACAGACTCACGCTTGGGGAGACAGTTCTTCGTGGACTCTGGCTCCCAAAAGAGCCTCATCCTGCCGTCCTACGCAGACCGGCTGGCGGGAAGTAGCGGCCCCGAGCTGATGGCCGCAAACAGCTCAGACATTAAGACTTTTGGTGAGAGGACACTGACTATATCTTTGCACGGCCGTATATACCAATGGACATTCGTCATAGCGGCATGTAACTTCCCCATTTTGGGCACAGATTTTTTTATGTGCACACGGACTATTAGTCGATGTAGCTAACAGATGCCTGATTAATGCAATGTCTTTTGATTCTCTGCCCTGTACAGCTAGAGGAGCCGGGTCCACAACACTAACCAACATCACAGCTCCAGGGGGTAAGTTTCACACACTACTCACCCAGTTCCCAGCACTCACGGTTCCGACGTTTTCAGCGGCTGTCACTAAACACGGGGTGGAGCACTTCATTACCACCACGGGGCCACCCGTTTTCGCACGACCTCGGCGCCTGGACACAGCTAAACTGGCTAGTGCGTGCGAGGAGTTTGCCAACTTGGAAAGGCTGGGCATCATCAGGCACTCAAACAGCCCATGGGCATCCCAGCTACATATGGTGCCTAAAGCCGAGGGATCGTGGCGACCATGCAGAGATTTCCGCAGATTACACAACAACAAAGCTGAGTTCGACCATTCACCTTTTCCTCATCCTTTTCCAAAGGTATTTACATACATAAAATTTTGGCAACGAGAATAAACCATGGAGGCATGTGTCGCACCCCTTTGCCCCTTCCTGGAGCTCCCAGGTGAGCCACCCGTGCCTTGGCCGCGTTGATTTGCAGCCTTCCAGAGTTATATCATCACGCTCGACCTAGGTGAGCTTGATATGTTGACAGCATGTGCACTTTTGGTGCATAATCTGGGGGTTGAGGGCCAGTGTGTCCTGCGCACACTCGGGGCTTCGGACTCATTTGAAGATGTAGTCAAACTGCTGGTGAACCATTTTTACACCCTGCATAGCGTAATGGTCCAAGGGATTAGGTTTTGACAACAACACCAGCGAGTGGGCGAGCCTGTCCACCAGTTTGTTGCCGACCTGTGGCAGCTGGCTAGTGAATGTCGTTTCGGGCCATTGGAGGAAGAAATAGTATGTGACCAGCTGGTGGAGCACATAACCAGCGCTGTTTTATGAGCTAGACTACTCAAGGCACCGTGTGGCCTGATGCTAGCTAGGGCTGTCGAGCTAGCTCGGGCTGTCAAGCTAGCTCTTCAAATAGAGACCGTGGACAAGCTAACATCGGAGCTAAATTGGCGCCAGTCACAACGGCAGCTGGAGCTTCCAGCCGCAGCATTAGTAGTCGACCCAGATAGTGATGATAGCATGGACGATGACACAATAGAAACCAATGCTACCAGCCATAGGTCTGCCCCAGGAAAACCCTTGTGTATGGGTTGTGGGTCTGCGAATCACCGATATAAGGCCAGGGACTGTCCAGCTGGAGAGAAGCGCTGTAGCAAGTGTGGACGCTTGAACCATTATGCCAGGGTGTGCAGTATGTCCGAGCCGAAGAGCCCATGGAGAAAATCAACTTCACACGCCCCAACAACTGTCCATGCGATGTCTCCGAGTACCACCGAGTACATGTTCTGCAGGGTGATGCTGGATAGTGAGGAGGTACCGCTGCTGGTCGACACAAGGGCAGAGGGATTGTTATTGAATTGGGCCACGGTGAGGAAATTTTTCCCCTACTACAGAATAAGAGGTAACCCAGTGCCGCTCTACGGTTATGGAGGTGGCAGGCTGCGCACGGTTGGAACACTGGAGTTGACGGTTCGGTACAAGTCGGCAGCGGTGGCTGACTTCACGTTCCACGTGACGGCCCGAGGCAACAACATCATGGGCTGCGACCTGTTTTATGGACTGGGGCTTGCCATTAAAGGCAACGCTGAGGAAGAGTGGACGGGTTGTGGCCAGTGGAGCCATCCAGTTCTGATGGTGGAGGACAATGCTGTGTGGGACAAAGATTTACTGGGCACCATGGCGGTCAAACAGGACCGGCCTTACTCAGGCTCGACGCAGGAGAGTCTCAGTGCCGGTGCTTGGGGTATGGTAGGAGAGGGTACCAAGCGTGGCAGCGAGGCGCCTGCGTCGAGATATCCCCAGATTCCTCTGGAGCTTGGCCACAGAGGGCTTGAGGATCTGCAGCTACAACAGCGACCACTACAGCAGCTTTAAAAGAGGTCATGCCAGACCAACAGGCACCGAGGGACCGCATGTCATTTGGCACCATTGCAGGCCAAGCAGAGCTCCTCTGAGAGTTACAGATCTGGTCCAGGCTCAAGAAGAGGGACGTCCACGGCAGATATGGGCCAAATGACAGCCAGAGGACCACCAGGAGTGGCTATGCATCATGGCTAAGCAGGGCGCAGCCAACTTCCAGCTGTCGGACAGCTCATGAAGGCACGTCAACGAGCTGTGGCGTGCCCAGAAGGAGGCTTCTGATGGCGGGTCCGGATGAGAGAGGCGGTAGGTGGTGAGGAGAAGAGGCACTCTCGTCTATGAGGTCAGCTGCGGCCCTGAAGGCATGCCGCTCCCAGGGGCGGGTTTACTGAGGGGCTGCCCTGGGTCTCCCCATAAGCCGGTTCTACCCCTTTCTGCCAGAAGGACAGCAGTGTGGTCTTGAAAAAAAATTATTAAAATAATTCTAATGTTCATATTGTGGGCAACCCCCACAGCCTACGGGCAAGCAGAGCGCTCAGCTGGAGCAATTAGCAGAACAGTGAGATGTATGGACTGATATCAATAGGCAGCCTCTCTTTGTCTAATCCTGGCGCCAGTAATCTTGCTATTGATATGTGTGACTCTCATGTAAATGTCCCATGCATTCCTGCTGTACTGTGATGCTAATGTGCCATGCATGCATTGTCTAGCTGGGTATATAAGTGAACTGAATATCGCTTGCTAACTCTCTTTGACCACTCTTACTCACTTTTTGATCACACGCATTGCCTGTTTGCTGACTAGAGACGCAGGGCTCGCTCCAGCGCGCTTCCACAGCGCTGGAGTGAGTCTCGTGATGGTGGATGAATAAAACACCCTTTTAAACTTCAATTCGCCGTGTCCTGCCTGCACTTATTCTGTGCCTCCACACCGGGTTCCCTTATTTCATCCGCCACACCGGTGACCCCGAAAGAAAGAACACGCTGACGACGAACGAACGCAGCCCCCCACGGTGACTCCGATGACAAACGAACACAGCTGCCTGACGCAAATGGACTGCCCTCCCTTCTGCCACGTGGGAGACCTCGACGCAGAGCCAACACCAGGCAAACTCTCCAGAGATCATCCACGACCAGGAAAGCTGCAGAAAGCGTCATGGTGCGACCCTCGCCTGAGATCGGGACATCCACGCTGGGACCGGCCGAGGGACACAGAACGTCTACTCCCTCTCACCGCTCCTCCGCATCCACACAAGCGCGCACGCACCTCGTCCTCCCTCCACGACGGCTACCTCCAGGGCCGAACGGAGAACGCAGCGCGTGGACCAGAATGCACCATGACCCGGCATGAGCGAACAACAGCAACAGCCAAGACAGGGAGGACCATCGGCGCCGACGACGTTGATTTCCATCAAGCTCCCTGACCCTGACCCACCTCTCAACAGCGGACCACCCACACACCGAACCCCCGCACGCACACCGGGGGGTTACGAGGACAGCGCACCATGCACGGGACAATACCGGCTCCACAGACCGCCATCGTCCTCCGCCGCTGCACACGCCCAAGAAACATGGCCGACCGCCATCCTCGGAACCTTCAGGGCTGCTCACACACCTGAAGCACACACGCAGCCCGCACACAGGAAATTTTGTATGGGTCTCAGCCACGGCGCACAATGGGAATTCAGCCGTCAGCTGTCCCCGATGGTTTTAGGGCTGCGCCCGCACCTAAAACCAACCCGCCAAGTCCCTCAGCTTTTGTTTTTTTCTCACAGCCGCTACGCATCCTCGCAGGACTGAGCCGCGAGAGCAGTCAGAGACAATTTTTTTCTTCTCACAGCCGCTGTGGATCTCCGCCACGTTTAACGGGACAGCCCCTCAACATCGTGGATCCACATGCAATTTTTGCGCGGCCCAGACAACTTTGCCATCCCGGGCCGGCACTTGCTACCCCCACCCCCCCCTCCCTCCACCTCCGCCTGCACAGAGCTTTTCCCGCAGCTCGCTACCAAAGCCGGACTATCGAGGCCTCAGCCCCCTGCTGAGCCCTCTGGGGGGGAGTGGTGTGGGTGACCCCCACAGCCTACGGACAAGCAGAGCGCTCAGCTGGAGCAATTAGCAGAACAGTGAGATGTATGGACTGATATCAATAGGCAGCCTCTCTTTGTCTAATCCCGGCGCCAATAATCTTGCTATTGATATGTGTGACTCTCATGTAAATGTCCCATGCATTCCTGCTGTACTGTGATGCTAATGTGCCATGCATGCATTGTCTAGCTGGGTATATAAGTGAACTGAATATCGCTTGCTAACTCTCTTTGACCACTCTTACTCACTTTTTGATCACACAGCATTGCCTGTTTGCTGACTAGAGACGCAGGGCTCGCTCCAGCGCGCTTCCACAGCGCTGGAGTGAGTCTCATGATGGTGAATGAATAAAACACCATTTTAAACTTCAGTTCGCCGTGTCCTGCCTGCACTTATTCCGTGCCTCCACACCGGGTTCCCTTATTTCATCCGCCACAATATGTTTGTTTGTTTGTTTAAAAAAAAAAGTTATTGTTCTGGGGGTTTTATTACTATAGGAAAACGGCAGTAATTTTAAGTTATTAATGGACTGTTATTTATTTTATAGGTGGCAGAATAATCCACCTTGCCATGTGGGGTAGGACGGAAGTCCACCCATCCTCCCTAGTTTTAGGTTTTGCTGTGTGAATGTGATAGGCCATTTAACGGTTTCAGTTTTCGTTTTCGGACAACGTATGAAGACATTTCAGCTTGTTTCTGATTTGAGGCAGGTCACCACAAAGTGACTGGAAAACCAGGTCTGTGTCTCTGCATTAGCATTGCAATTACATGCACACTTCCATAATAATTCCATCAGGCAATCCCTGACATGCCAACACAAAGCCACAGCCTTGCCGATAGTTCAGTCATCGTTAAGGCCCCTGCGTGAATGTGGGCTTGTCAGTTGAACAGGCTGAACAGGAAGGAGAGAGAGAAAGTCAGGGCCTCTTTGGGACATGTCCTACTCATACAGAGAAAAGCCTTAAATGCTAAGGTACACCTCTGTACACTACTAGTCAAAAGTTTTGACACACTTACATTCATTTTCAATGGGTAGATGTGTTCAAACTTTTGATTGGTACTGTAGTTAAAGATAAATATAAAGAACAGATACTGAATCTTCTCTCCCTGTGGCAGATGTACATTCACACAAAATACAATGAATAAAACACTTGCTTTACTCTCCTTCTGTGGCAGACAGATGGGTAAAACCAGCTATGATGACAAATTTCTTCACAGCCAAAGAAGGCTTGCTCACTGTGACAAGTGTGTGACTGCTGCTGCTTCTTTCCCAAAAAATCAACTGCATTTGACTGAGGTTTGACAAACAAACAAACGCATGCAGCGTAAATCACAGATACAGCTACTTTCAGCTAACGGTCTGTCAAGGGGGTCTCAGGGCAAATCCTTTGTGGATTTAACACTAAGTATGTTAGACAGGTGGGAAGATTAGAGGCGTGTCCATCTCCATCTGATCCCCCATGACAATAGTTACAGTAGTTGGAGATGTAGATAAGCTCAGGTTTACAGTGTCTCCTGCTTAGTTTGAGCTAAATCCAATTCAGGTTTAGGCTGTCTTTTCTGAGAGGGACCTGATTCTGTGGAGTAAAGCCAGCCCTTTGGGGATTTGAGATGATACTGTAATCGGAGTTGTTTCAGAAAACTATGGCTTTATAGGGACTATTCATGACAATGTGTACAGCAGTGTTTTTCAATCGAGGTGCCCCGGCACACTGGGGTGCCTTGACAGATCGTCAGGTGTGCCGTGGTAAATTGTCTAATTTCACTTAATCGGTCTGAAAAATGATGGACTCGCATCGCTCCGTTTGTGCGAATGCAGCCGCTGAAGTCGAAACCACCAGACAGGGTTCGCCCTGCATGGGGTGGGGCTACCTTCTGCGGCTTCTACAGCCACACTGCAGCTGTTACAGAAATCCCAGGGAAACACCATCATGCTTGTGCTCATGGCAACATCCGAAGTGGTGCACAGCTGGGAGGATGCCTCTGCTTCCTCCAGAGACTATATCTTGGTGTCTGCTGTTTCTGGCACCCAGTGGACCGGTCTCCAGTTTCATGACCTGCCAGCCCTTGGTGGCATCCCAGTGGGATGTCATGAGTGGACACAAACCTTGGATGCGAAGCTCTGGTTCATCATGTTGGATTGTAAGTTAACTTTGTCTGATGTCTTTAAAACAAACCAGGGAAAAGTGTTTCTAGTAACATTTGAGGAGAAAAATAATAGATGCAGTTAATAAATCTGTTATTTGACATCAATAACCACCGGTTTATTGATTTGTTTTGTTGGTTCAGTTTGTTTAGTCACAGCTCCTTGTTTGGCATGGGATATGAATAATTATTTCCATCAAAGGGGCTTTATTGTGACTATTATTATTTTTGGTGAGAACCGTTTATAGTGTCAGGTGACTATAGGTGTCAGGTGACAGACATGCTTTATTCCCGGTTTGTGCCCGCGGAATGAAGCACTGTTTTGAAATTGTATCTACCGCCGCTCTGGCTGCCTCTGATGGTACATGTTCACCTAGGCGTCTGTTGACAGAGGGTCCCCACACCTCCTCCGCGATTCTGCCGAGAGTAGTCTGTGCTGGGAAGAGGGGGGGGGGTCGCATCACCTGGGACCGCATCCACGTTGGGCCCACATGACGCCAGTTATGGATGTGATTTCCGTGATCCTTTGATATCACGTAAAAACAATAATACTCTGTTACTGAACATGAAAAGTTTCACACACATCCATTGCCTCCCTCCTTGTGATGGTGTTACCCAAACAGACACGAATAGGTTTGAAAGATAAGAACATTGTTGACATTAAAAAGTCAGAGGAATTCTGTAGTGTGGAATTATATTTTATGCCCTCAGTTTGAAACAGTTTTTTCTATACTGAAACTATAGTGTAGAGGTGGACTTTCTGTGAGATTTTGTTTTAAATGTATGTAATTTAGTTTGTGTTCTCCTGTAAAACTTTACATTTTTAGGATTTAAGTTGTAGATTTTAGAATTTTAGAGCCATTTATTTGGAGTCAACAAACACATTTAGTTTTCTCCTGTATTATGATTAAATTATTACAGGTTTTGTATGAAATTGTGCAAATGTATTTGATTTTTTTAATACATATTGATATTAATACAGAGTTAAAAGCAGCTAAAACTTATTCTTAAAACATCTTAATCAAATAATGTGTAAAAGCAAATCATATTGGCCTGCCTGCAGACAACTGTGGACTTCTGAAAGACTGTCCATGAAAGGACGGCAGTTCTGAAAAGAACATTATACAACAATTAGTTCCGAGTGAGCAATTTGATTGGACAATAAGGATTCCAGGAGTTACTAAAATCCATGATAATTGCACTCCAATGTTTCACTGGATGTATCATTCTGCTTCAAAGGTGTTCATGAAACCGTTAATTACTAACACTAATTTACTGTCAACTAACTCTCAGTGACAATTGCAATACTGTGTTGAATACCTTAATTTCCCCAGTGAGGTGCTGTTTGAAAAGATTTGTCATCTGACCCAGAAGTTTCACACTTTTGAAGAAAGCTTTATTCATCTTACAGTCTGCCCTTGTATAAACATCGTGAAGCTATTTCACGTCTGTTTAAAAAAAAAATAGATAGTGCTAGAGCTGGATTTACTGTCTTGATTAACAAACCACAATACCTTTGTGGTGATGGACTCTTTGTTTCGTCTGAAAATGCGAAGAAAAGCCAGTGGCGTGTGCTAAATCACTAGCATGCTAACTACTAGCCAGCCACTAACTACCGGCATTGGCTACGTTTTGATCTCAGGTTTTCTGCAGTACTGACTCAACAGGTATATGTTTTATAAACACATTACATTTGCACTTGACAATATTTAATTTGTTTACATGTGTGTGAAATGACAATAAACATCTTCATGCTGATTTACAATAGATGTTTAGCAACAGTTACTGGCTACATTTAGAAGGGACTATTTTTTTTTCTCAGCTGCACAAAATAACTGGTTTAACAATGAAATAATATTTTGTCCAGTATTGCTGTAATTTAGTAAATTGTGCTTGCAGAACTGTTGTATAAAAGCAATATTACACTCGAGGTTGTTACAGTATCATGAATATACTAACTACGTACATGTGTGATACATCTAATGCCCTACGTCTAGTGCTACGCGGAGGGCATTAGAAGTGTCACACCCACAGTTGCTATATTCATTGATACCATACTCCCTCTCGTGTAATATTGCTTAATTTTAAGATAAATTTGTCCATGTGACTCGCCACATTTCTCTAAAATTTGTTTTATTAAAAAATGTTGGAAGTAAATTCATGGTCATTGCAGACACTTTGCTTTACAGCACCAAGTTGTCACGCTGTAGGAGGAAAGAAATCCTGACTAGAAAAAAAAAGGTGCATCAAGAATAATTTCAGAATCAAATCAAGACCCTGAATCATAATTGAATTGTGGTGCTTAATGATTCCCACCTCTAGCTCAGACCTCAGCTGTGAAGGAGGACTGACTTTTCGGACTTCTTGCAGTTTTAGTTGGTGACCCCTAACCATTACTCCAGGAGTGTATGTCCCTAACCTTAACAAATAAATGTGTATTTACTTCCAAAAGGAAGTGAAAAGTAAAGGAATAAGTCAAGGTGAACACCGACAGGACTACATCTGAACTGAGGTTTGTTACATGAGCCCCCAAAAACCTCTGTATGAGGATTTGAGTACTTCAGAAATGGTGAAGGAGGTGATGCTACGGGGACAGTTGCACACATGCTTGTGTGGCCATGATAAGAGGTTGCATCGTGGGCTGTGGTGTTGTTAACATTGAGAGGTGTCATGTGACAAGGATGTCATGTGACAAGGAGGAAGACCCTCATCCTTAACTATCCAAGTAGTTTTAGTGCCCAACCTGAAATGTGTTAATTCATTTCCTAAAGTGATGAGCAAGTCATCGCTTCACTCCGCACGTGGTTAGGACTGCGGCAGCACAGCAACTCACCCTTGGCCGGGGGATCCTGGGTTCCATCCCAGCCCCCGACCAACAGTGATGTGTGTGGAGTTTGCATGTTCTCCTCGTGTCTGCGTGGGTTTACTCCGGGATTTCTCCGGTTTCCTCCCACATGCCAAAAACATGAAAGTTAGGTTAAGTGGCATCAACTGGGGATTCTAAATTGTCCTTAGGTATGACTGTGAGAGTGAATGGTTGTCTGTCTCTCTGTGTTGGCCCTGCGATGGACTGGCGATCTGTCCGGGGTGGACCTTGCCTCTCGCCCAAAAGATGGTGGGATAGGCTCCACACCCCCACACCCCCGTGACCCAAAAAGGATTAAGCGGAAGAAGATGGATAGATGGATGAGCAAGTCAAAGTGAGACTTACAGTAGTACAGACAACTGAAAAAGGGGAACAAAGGATTGCATAATTTCATTCTCTGCATGAGACCATTTTATCCTTTACTCTTCCATACAGTTTCTTCACACAGTCATCAGCTATGTACCACCCCAGAGTCTTGCATGGCAACAGCTCTAGTAATATAAATTCACAATGCAATGTACTGTTTGAATGTCAGTTGATCAAATCTGTGCCTGTTTGGGCAACCTTCTTTTAACATTAACAAAATCTGCTGTCAGTCATTGTGATGGGCTTAGAGGAGTAGGAAAGGGACATAAAACACCAGTGTACTCATGATGGGGACATAATTACTCAATCCTTCTCTGAGAGAGCCAAACTTGATTGTCCTCTCAGTCCGACGGAGTTAAGCGTCACACTGGGTGTTATGTTGCTACAGCAGCTCCAGCAAAAAAAAAAAAACTCTGCGTCACAGTCCCAGTTCAAAGTCTATTTCACAGTCTAAGAATAGCTGATGACACACGGTGCATGTTAATAATCTGTGAGAAACATGGGGAGGTGACAGAAGCTGATTGAGGAATGTCCGAGTTGTACCACGGTGAGAGTCATGTTTATATCTGGAGCAGTGCTAAACACGGACTGTGTCGCGCATAGTGCACTTCAAAGCCAAAAGGCAGCAACTGTTTTGCGGTGTTGCTGGAAGCCAAAAGCATGTAATCCACTTCTTAGAAAGTGGATATACTGTGACGCTTATGCTCATTCATGGCTTTTGACCTTTTAATTGGCCAAAATTTGATTGGAAGGGCTTTCCTTCCATGACTACAATCATTGTTGTTCTACAGTGATTCATGTGTGCATGTTTGTGTTTCCTGAATGAGAGACACTCAAAAAAAAAAAAAAAAAATCGAAGTCCAGAGGCTCAGAGGGTTACAGAGGTGTATTGTATCTACACTAGATGTAACATTTATATTTGATCAGCAGACCTTAAAGAGAGGACTGTAAAGGTGACCCGGGGGGTTAGATTACACAGATCTGCACTGTCAAACAAGTACAGACAAGTGCTGAGGAGGGAAACAACAGAACACACACACACACACACACACATTTAATCTTCTTATATTTTTGTTTGACAATATGAAGTCTGAAAAATAAGACAGGGCCACTGACATCAGTCTCTTTCCACATAAAAAATCTTAAAAAAAAACAAAAAAACTGTCCTACATCCAGGCTCCCTCCAAAACAGATTAAATGGCATGTAGAAGTACCAACCTTAACTCTTTCCTGTTTCAGAACACTCGTTCAATTCAATTCAACTTTATTTATATAGCGCCATTTCACAACAACAGTCATCTCATAGCACTATCAACTGTAGGGGGGACCCCCACAGTTGCAGAAAGACCCCAGCAATCAAGCGATGCTTGATCGTTACATTTTTTTTTCCCCCAACAGTAGGATGTAACCCTAAATGACCTCTCCAAATCAGTTTGACGTTTTTGTTTTCTGAACCAAGGAAATACAGGTTGGAAAGTGTGGATCATCCTTACCCAGAACTTATCCAGGACTTATTGTCTGACATTTGGACCCTGTGGTAAAAAGGGGGAAAAAGATATAAAGAAAGAACTTTAGAACTGGATAACAATATCTTTTATTTATTACCATTCTTTGATATCATGTTACTAGATAGAACATTGAAGTGTCTGTTTCTGTTAGTGATATTGATTTTGGCATTTCCTCAATGAACTGTCTGTCTCTCTGTGTTGGCCCTGCAATGGACTGGCAATCTGTCCAGGGTGGACCCTGCCTCTCACCCAAAGATGCTGGGATAGGCTCCAGCCCCCCCGCGACCCGAAAAGGATTAAGCGGAAGAAGATGGATGGATGGATGTGTAGAGAATGCATTCAAGGATGAGGCTGAGTTTATTTCTCAGGTTCAGCTTTATTAAGAGAACACATTCTCTAGCAATCTCTAAACAAGAAAAGAGACCGAGCAAAGAAATACCACACTCTTATACTGCCTAAGTCACATGGTGCTTTAGCAAACATACAATCACATGGCATTTAATTCCCAGTCACAATGCAACTCTTTGATGTCCGTCTCCTATCCCTCGATGTTCCGGGAATCCTCCTGGGGCATCCTCTCTGAGACAAAGGCCAAAACTCGCACCTCCTCGTCATCTCCTGTAGATCTCTGCAGACCCAGACCTTCTTTGTCCCGCGAGACGTGAAACCCCCAATACACATACAGCCATACATTTGTGGGAAATATGAACTCAATATATGTGCCACATAACCCCCCCCCCCCAAACGTCTAGTAAGGGACAGAACATAACCAGAGATGCATGACAAAAAACATCACCGCATATCACAAATCAGTCCACCAATTGCTTGGGTTTTAACCTCCTTCCATATCTGCTGTAAGCCGGCTTTGTTCCTTCTGCCCCGACTTGGTGCATCTGTGAATCAGAATTGTTAGCACATCTCTGTGAGGGCTGCGAAGAATGCCTTCTCAGCGGCCTGCCACGGCGGGGGGCCCTAGCCAACTGCACGTGCTCATCAGCCAGAACAAAAGCGGGTTTGAGTCTGTTAATGCAGATCAACTCTTTTCTGCCTCCTAAATCAAGCAAAAAATGTTTCTCTCCTGTTTCCAACACTCTGAACGGCCCGTCGTAATGCGGTCACAAACCTGGGCGCTGGGCATCGTGTCTAACAAAAACAAACTCCGCATTTTTTGTAACTTAGATTTTTATTCATTTTTCATCATATATAATGCATTCAGATCACATTCTACATTTAAAAAACAAAGGGGTTAGGGTAGGGAAAAATAATTTAAAAAAAGAAATAAACAAAATAAAAAAAAAAAATAAAAAATAAAAGGGGGGGGGGACAAATGTTGGAGCATCAAGTTTTTAGTTTCCATCTCTTAATTCTTCTGGTTTTTTCAGTGTCTTTGGTTATTCTTTCAATTTCTGCCTCGTTGTTGCACTTTGTAGTGTGTCCATTTCCGCCATTTTTTCTCCCATATTCCTTCTTGCATTCTTCGTCGATATGTTAGTTTTTCCATCATACGTATGTCCTCAACAATGTCAGCCCATTGTTCTTGGTCAGGAAGAACTTCTGATCGCCATTTTTTTGTGATAGTTTTTTTACATGCAATCAACAAGATTTTAACTAGATATCTGTCCTCAGCCTGTATAACATTGTCTTTTTTAAGATCACATAAGTACATCAGGTTACAGTTCATTGGTATATTATATCCTAATATCCTCTGTATTGTCACATGCATAGATTTCCAAAATGATGATATTTTGTAGCATTTCCAAAACATATGTGAGTGGTCTGCATTTTGAGCCCCACATCCCCTCCAGCATAAAGATTGGGTATTTGTATATTTTCCTTGAATCTGTGGTGTAATGAAAAAGCGAATCAGGTTTTTCCATCCAAATTCCCTCCATGCCCTTGAATTTGTTGATGTGTGTTGTGTTTTCCATATTTCCTGCCAGCTTTCTTCTGTTATGTTTAAATTGAGCTCTTTCTCCCATTTCTCCTTTATATAGTTACTTGTATGATTGTTTGTCATAAGTTTCTGATATAGTTTTGAAATAATTCTTATTTTATTTCCTGCATATGAGCTTAAAATAAGTTGTATAATCTCGTTCACATCTGTTTGGAGGTTATGCCTAATCTTCTTCATATAGTAATCTCTCATCTGCAGATATCTGAAAAATTCCGATCTTTCTAATTTAAATTTTCTCCTGATATTTACAAAGCTCCCGAGATCTTTTTTTCCGATATTGCCCCATGCTGTGATTCCCTTGTTCACCAGATTTTTGTATCCCCTATCTTGTTTTGCCGGTTCAAACTGACTGTCAAATGCTACCCATTTCAATAGTTTTATGTCTTCCCTTATATTATATTTTTGTACTATTTTATACCACAGTTCTAAAGTAAATTTAGTGATTGGGTCTATTTGTTTGATTTGCTTATATGCATCTTTATCCCCTATTATGCTTTGTACTGGGAGTCCCTCAATTTCCTTTTCCATTTCTTTCCATTTTGCCTCATATCCCTCGTCGCACCAACATATGATATATCTTATTTGTGCTGAGTAGTAATATTCCTTTAGACTCGGTAGGCCCATGCCTCCTTTCTCTTTTGGTAATTGGAGGGTTTTATATTTCACTCTTGGTTTTTTACCTCCCCACACAAATCTCGATATCATCCTGTCCCACTTTGAGAATTGGGCATCTGGAATCTCTGTTGGTATAGCCTGGAAGAGGTAAAGTAATCTAGGTTGTATGCTGATTTTGACTGTCTCAATTTTTGAATTCAGATCCATATTTAAGATTGACCATCTATCAATATCTTTTTTTATTTCTTGTTCCAACCTATCATAGTTTGCTTTATATATTTTGCTTAGGTCTTTAGGTATGTTCACTCCAAGGTATTTTATTTCTTTTTGCTTCCAGTTTAGTTTGATCTTATCAGTTATCTGGTTTAGAGGGTTATAGTGGAATGTCAGTATTTGTGTTTTTGTTATGTTTATCTTGTATCCTGATAATTTTCCAAAATTTTCTATCAAGTTCATCATTTCCATTATTGATTTATCTGGTTGTTCAAGGTAAACTATAATATCGTCTGCAAATAGCCCAATCTTGTGTTCCGCCCCCTTTATTGTTACACCTTTTAATTTCTTATTTTGTCGTATCGCTTGAGCCAATGGTTCTATGAACAGAGCAAACAAGGTGGGCGATAAGCAGCATCCCTGCCTAGTTGATCTTTGTATATTTACTTTGTCTGTTAAGCTACCGTTTATCTTGATTCTTGCCACAGGTTCTTGATATAGCGTCCTTATGCATTGTACTGATTTTTCGTTAAATCCAAAGCGCTCCAGTACACTATATAGGAATTTCCAGTTAACCCTTTCAAATGCTTTTTCTGCGTCTAAACTCATTATTACTGCGCTTTTCTTTTCTTTATGTATTTGGTTAATTATATGTATTGTTCTCCTGATATTGTCATGTGTTTGGCGTCCCTCTATGAATCCAGTTTGATCATCTTCTATCAATTCCGTCAAGAATGTCTTTATTCGTTTACATATAATTGTTGTGTATATTTTATAATCTACATTTAATAAAGAGATTGGTCTATAGTTTCCGCATTGTTCTTTATCTTTCCCTGGTTTTAAAATAACTGAAATGATTGCTTCGTTCCATGATGGAGGTATTTTGTTGTTGTTCAGCGTCCAATTAAATGACTTTAGGAGTTGTGGCGTGAGTTCTTCTATAAACAGTTTATAAAACTCAGATGGGTATCCATCACTACCTGGTGATTTACCATTTTTAAGTGACTTAATCACATCTCTGATCTCTTGTGTTGTTATTTCTGCTGTTAGTTTTTCATTTTGTTGATTTCCTATTGATGGCAAGTCCAATGTGTCTAGAAATTTTTTGATATCTTTAGTATTTGTTTCTTCAGGTTGCGAGTATAGTTCTTGGTAGAAATTATGGAAAATTTCTTCGATGTTTTCTGGGTTAACTGTGGTTTTATTTGTGGTGGGGTCTTTAATCTTGTATACATTATTCATTGTTTGTTGTTTTCTTAACCGTTTTGCCAGCAGTTTTGTGGCTTTTGGCCCCGTTTCATAATATTTTTGCTTTAGATATCTATTTTTCCTTTCAATTTCATCCATTTGTGTTTCTTTTATCTTTGTTTTTTCTTCTTTAATTTCTTGATATATTTTTGGATCATTTGTGCTTTGATGTTTACGTTCTAATTCCCTCAGTCTCTCACATCTTTGTTCATACGCTTCCAGTTTAGTCTTATTTGCTTTTCCTGTTTCAACAATTAATTTACCCCTTAACACGGCTTTTAGTGCGTCCCATAGTATTGTTGGGTCCACTTCTTCATTGTCATTCTCTTGGATATATTCGTTTATGTTTATTTTTATTCTTTCTTTCATTTTCTCATCATTTAACAGTCCTACGTTAAGTTTCCATGTTGTTTGTCGTTTTCTATTGTTTAAATATATTTCCATGTATATAGGATTATGATCTGATATTTCTGCCCCTCCAATCCAACAATTTCTCACCCTGTGTCTGTCACCTTCATTCATAAGGAAGTAATCTATTCTAGAGTGTACTTTATGGGCTGCTGAATAATGTGTATAGTCTTTTTCGAGTGGGTGTAGGTCCCTCCATATGTCTACCATACCCATTTCTGCCAGTGAGGTTCTTATGAACTTTGTTACATGTTTTTTTGTCTTCTTAACACTTGTTGTGTCAACTTCATGATCCATGACAGCATTTAAGTCTCCTCCACAAATTAGGACTCCTTCACTGTGTGTTGCTATGAGATCAAACAGATGTTGAAAAAAACCCTTGTCACTTTCTGGTGGGGCATAGATGTTCACTAATGTAATCTGCATACCATCTATTCTTCCCTTTATTATTACATACCTGCCTTCTTTATCCTGGATTTCCTGTTCACTTTCAAATTGTATTTTGTTTGAGATTAGTATCATAACCCCCCTTTTTGCTCCTCCCTTAAATGAACTGTAGTAGGAGTTCTTATAGCCAAATCTCTTTAGTTTCACATGTTCTGTCTTGCTCAAATGTGTCTCTTGCATAAATATAATTTCAGCTTTTTCCTTCTTGAATTTTCTTATTATTCTTTCCCTTTTAACAGGTGAGTTCAGACCATTCACGTTTAGTGTCATTATCTTAAGATTTTTACCCATATTCATGTTTTTCCATTTTTTTAACTTGTGCTCCTAGCCCCTTTAACAACAAAAATAACACATATTTATATAAAAACACATTAAAAAAACTCGACCTCCGTACTTTGGGCCTTTCTTCTGCCCACTGGTCCCTGTTGGTGGGTGGGGGGTTTGTCTTCACAGAGTGAAGGGCCCTCCCTAGACTTCTAATTACTATCAAAGTAATAGTCATAAGTCTAGAAATGTCCAACAAATATCACTTAAACCTCTCCTAGCCGTCTGTTTCTCTTTTACCTTGTCTTCTTGGCCTTCATTTCTTCTGTGCCTTTCTTAATCTTTGTTATGATCTAGGCTTTCAGTTGAAAGCCTTGTAGCTTGTCCTGGGCCCGCTGCTCTACGTCTCTCCCCCTTCTTCCGCCGTTCACTCGTCTCCACTCCGTCTGTCGTGGTGCGTTCAGGGCCGCCGCTGCTCCAGCCGTCTCCTTCGGCACGCTCACCTCAAGGCCCCGCTCCATCATATCCCGCGCTGCCTCTTCGGCCGTGTTGTAGGTTCTTGTGCCTTCCTCCCAATGAATCCTCATTTTCGTTAGCGGCGTTTGGAATCTAATTTTTTTCTCTTTCAGCGTTTTTTTAATATTGGCATATTTCTTCCGCTGCTGCACGATTTCTGTCGGGTAGTCATGGTCAAAAAATACCTGTTTGTCGCCGATTCGTATCTTTTTTTTCCATGCTTGCGTCAGGATTCTTTCCTTTATGTCATATTTCACAAAGTTTACCACAACTGACCTGGGTGGAGAGTTTGTTTTCGGGTTCTGTGCCGGTGTTCTGTGCGCCCGTTGAATCTGCAGATCCGTTTCTCCGGGTATTTCCAGTTCTTTTTTTAAGAACTGATCCATGAATTTTGTCATCGAGTTGCCTTCAATGCCCTCCGGAATTCCAAAGATGCGCATATTGCTTCGTCGGGATCTGCTCTCCAAGTCGTTTATTTTATCCTGCATCCTCTGCGTTTGCGTCGTCAGGGTCTGTAGTTGTTCGTTTGCCTCGCTTTTCCAATCTTCTAGTTCCGAAATTCGGGTCTGCGCTTCTGTCATACACGCCCGCTGGGAGCGCAGCTCCTCCATGTTTTCCGTTAATTTACGCTCCATTTCTCTTCGGAGGTCCATGATTTCCTCCTTAATTTCTTTTTTCAGTTCCTCCTTAAGAGCCGCTAAATCCTGTTGTAGCTGTCGCTTGAATTCTCTCAACTCTTCACCCAAACTGGCGATGCCAGCGTTCATGTTGTCGAGTCTGGTGTCCTCCATTTTCTCTGCTGTGGACATCTCGTTTTTTTGGGCTTTGCGTACAGCGGTTTTTCCTGCGTTGTTGGAGAGGAATTCTTCAATTTTACCCTGTTTTTGTCCTTGTGCCCGGTTCCTTCGTGTTTTCATCCCTTAGTTTATTGATTCGTTTATGTCGAGTTGGCCATTTACCGATGATTTTTAATCCGGCTAGGGAGAGCTCTTTGTTTAAGTGTTATGTCTCTCCGCCATCTTCCCGAAAGTCCCCAACTCCGCATTTTTTAAAGCCTTTGGCACAAAAACGTGTGGAAAACTGTGATGAACTGGGCCAGGAAGGGTATTTGATCCTGTGTCGCTCTGCAACAGCTAAGCGGGGGGCAATTTGGTGCAGGGTTGTCGGGAAGAAATTCCCCTGGCAAACGGAGGGGTTGTGCAAAAACTAATTCAGCCGGAGAAGCCTGCAAATCCTCCTTAGGTGCGGAACGCAACCCCAATAAAACCCATGGAAGTTTATCCACCCAATTTGTATCCGTAAGGGACGCTCTGAGGGCTGCTTTCAATGACCTATGAAAGCGTTCGCACAAACCGTTAGCCTGGGGGTTATACGCGGTAGTGCGGTGAATCTTCACCCCTAGGCTGTGGGCCATCAATGACCAGAGTTCGGAAACAAATTGGGGACCTCTGTCAGACGTTATGTCCGACGGAACTCCAAAACGCACGACCCAAGCTGTTAAAAACGCGCGTGCAACGTCTGCTGCTGCAGTTGACGCCAGAGGAACCACTTCTGGCCAACGCGTGGTGCGATCCACCATCATCAAAAGGTGTGTACACCCCTGCGACAACGGAAGGGGGCCCACCAAGTCAACATGCACACGATCAAAACGCTTAGCCGAGATGTGAAAAGGCTCCAAAGGGGCTCTAGTGTGCTTATGTATCTTGGCTCGCTGACACGCCACGCAGGCTGCTGCCCATTCCTTGACCTGTTTACGCAACCCCAGCCAAACAAATTTTTCCCCCACCATTTTAATCAACGCGTGCACCCCCGGGTGCGCCAGGGAACGGATTGAGTCAAAAACGCGGCGGCACCACGCAGCTGGAACCACGGGGCGGAGACATCCCAGATTAGAGGGGGCATACCTATCTGCTGCACCCTGTGCTCCAGCCTTAACCCTGTTGGTCGAGACTGGAGCGCGCGCACGTTCGCGTCGCTATCCTGCTCTGCGGCCATGGCTGCATAATCCAAACCTACACGGACCGGGGCTGCGAGCGCTTCCGCTCCACAACCCTGGCCCGCAGCCGCGGCCGCTGAGACTGCCCCCACGGGGCCTGGCGCTGCTACCGCGCGCAAAAGACAATCTGCCACTACATTATGTTTGCCCGCGACATGCTGAATATCGGTGGTGAACTCCGATATCGCGGCCAGCTGTCTTTGCTGCCGGCCTGACCAAGGCTCTGAAATCTTGGCCATTGCGAACATTAGCGGCTTGTGGTCCACAAACGCAGTGAAACGGCGCCCCTCCAGCCAGAACTGGAAATGGCGGATGGCCAAATGCAGGGCCAACAGCTCCCTGTCGAATGCGCTGTATTTCCGCTCGTTATCGCGCAAGGTTCTGCTGAAAAACGCCAGCGGCTGCCAGCTCCCTGCCACAAACTGTTCAACGACCGCCCCCACCGCTAAATCGGAAGCGTCCGTGGTGAGCGCCATGCAGGCCGTTGGCACCGGGTGCACCAACAAAACGGCGTTCACCAGGGCTGATTTGACTTGGGAAAAAGCGCGCTCCCGCTCCGGGGACCATTCGATCTTATTTGCAGGTTTTTGTTTTTTCAGTGCCGCGTACAATGGTTGCATGAGCTGCGCTGCGCTTGGGAGGAAGCGGTTATGAAAATTAACCATTCCCAAAAATTCTTGCAATGCTTTGACCGTCTGAGGTTGGGGAAAATCTGCTATTGCACGTACTTTATCGGGCAGAGGAACCGCTCCTTCTGGGGAAACGCGGTGCCCCAAAAAATCGATTTGCGCCACCCCAAACTGGCACTTCGCTGGATTAATTATTAACCTGTGCTCTGCCAGCCTCCGAAAAACCGCTGAGAGGTGGCTTTCGTGTTCGTCTTCGGACGTGCTGGCTACCAAAATATCATCCAAGTAGACGAACACGAAAGGGAGGATGCGTAAAACTGCATCCATCATGCGCTGGAAAGTCTGCGCAGCCCCCTTGAGTCCAAACGGCATACGCAAAAACTCAAAAAGCCCAAAAGAAGTTATTACCGCTGTTTTGGGTATGTCCTGAGCGTGGACTGGGACTTGATGGTACCCGCACACCAAATCTATTTTAGAAAAAATGCGCGCCCCCGCCAAATGCACCGAAAAATCTTGGATGTGTGGAATCGGGTAGCGGTCGTGTGCTGAAGCATTATTCAACCTGCGGAAATCACCACAAGGCCGCCACGAGCCATCAGCCTTGGGGACCATATGCAGCGGTGAGGCCCAGGGGCTGTTAGAGCGTCTAATGATGCCCAGCTTTTCCAGGTTGGCGAATTCCTCGCGTGCTATTGCCAGTTTAGCTGAGTCCAAGCGCCGAGCTTTTGCAAAAGCGGGGGGGCCGGTGGTAGTTATAAAATGTTCCACCCCATGTTTAGCCACCGACGCCGAAAACGTTGGGACTGTGAGTGTTGAAAACTGAGTGAGTAGTGCTTGGAACTTACCACCCGCAGCTGTGACGTTGGGCTGTGCAGTCGACGGGGCCACCCGGGCTGTACAGGAAATAGAATGGAAAGACAGTGCATTAACCAGACGTCTATTAGCAAGATCAACCAATAAACCATTCAAGCACAAAAAATCAGCACCTAACATGTTATGACTGACTGCCGCTACGACGAAAGTCCACTCGAATGTCCGACCGTAAAAAGACAGGGGGAGGGTCTTCTCCCCGAAGGTCTTGATCGTCGAGCCGTTCGCCGCCAACACTAGGGGTCCGCTGGAAGGCGCCAGCCGGTCAGCGTAGGAAAGTGTGATGAAACTCAGCTGGGAGCCTGTGTCCACCAGGAACCGTCTCCCTGATTTCGCGTCCGTAAGGTAGAGCAGCCTGTTCTTCACGCCGAGAGCTGCAGCTGCTACCGGCTCGGTCCCGGCGTTTCATGAGCGTCTGAACTGGCACGATGGAATGCACTTGTGTGCCCTCTCGGCGAAACGTCGATGATAAAAGCAGAGGACGTCATCCTCTCCGTGTCTCCTGGCCTCAGCCGCTGCTGACATCAGCGAATCTGGTGCTGCAGCCTCTGGCCCCCTGCCATCTCCGGGTGTTGTGCTCAGCTCCGCTGCCGCCGTCGTGGCCGTGTGGTGTCTATGGGTGTCGGCGAGTCGCTGTGCCTCCTGGCCTAGCTCGTGGTAATCTCGGTTGGTCAGCAGCTGTGAACCGGCCAGGGTAACTCTCACCGCTGGCGGTAGTGTCCTGAAGAAAAGATGGGCGAAGATAAAGCCGCCATCATCATCGCCCCTCAGGCTCAGCATCCTCGCCATCAGGTCCGCAGGCCTGTCTGTCTCGCCTTCAGTCAATGCCAGGAGCTCCTCCGCTCGCTCTCCCAGCGAGGGGGTGAAAGCACGGATGAGAGCGGCTTTCAATGCGCCGTACTTGTCGTCGTCTGGTGGGTGTGTAACGGATGCCAACTAGTACTGTTCGGCGTAGAACGTTAGTAAACCTCCCTCCCAAAGCCTCATACAGTATCGGTAGCGCTGAGCTATCGGTCGGACCTTTAGCTCAGCGCGATCGTGCTGTGTCTCCCATGCTCGAACTGTGTAGTTGACTGGTAGGTCGCGGGTTCGTGTCCCGTGTGGGGCGAACTGCGCAGGATGATCTCTGTCACACTGGTGCCGTGAACCCGGCATGGGAGTGAGGTTTAGGGGGGAGAGTGTAACGGATGCCAACTAGTACTGTTCGGCGTAGAACGTTAGTAAACCTCCCTCCCAAAGCCTCATACAGTATCGGTAGCGCTGAGCTATCGGTCGGACCTTTAGCTCAGCGCGATCGTGCTGTGTCTCCCATGCTCGAACTGTGTTAGTTGACTGAGAGGTCGCGGGTTCGTGTCCCGTGTGGGGCGAACTGCGCAGGATGATCTCTGTCACAGGTGGTTAGTCAGGCTCTCCACCCGCTGGACTGTGAGGCTGTCCAGCTTTGCGACTACATTGTAGAACTTCGTTGCATCCGCCGAAATTCCCCGAAGATGGAACTGCGCTTCGATAATGTTGAACCAGGAGCGCGGGCTATGCTGCCAGAAATTGGGCAGCTGGATTGCGGTAGCTGCGTTAGCCTGGCTGGCTCCTGATGAGTCCGGCGCGGGAATGTCATTCCCGGCCATAATTTGTCGTCGGGTCACCAGTGTAGAGAATGCATTCAAGGATGAGGCTGAGTTTATTTCTCAGGTTCAGCTTTATTAAGAGAACACATTCTCTAGCAATCTCTAAACAAGAAAAGAGACCGAGCAAAGAAATACCACACTCTTATACTACCTAAGTCACATGGTGCTTTAGCAAACATACAATCACATGGCATTTACTTCCCAGTCACAATGCAACTCTTTGATGTCCGTCTCCTATCCCTCGATGTTCCGGGAATCCTCCTGGGGCATCCTCTCTGAGACAAAGGCCAAAACTCGCACCTCCTCGTCATCTCCTGTAGATCTCTGCAGACCCAGACCTTCTTTCTCCCGCGAGACGTGAAACCCCCAATACACATGCAGCCATACATTTGTGGGAAATATGAACTCAATATATGTGTCACAGATGGATGTTTACACAGTAAAAGGCTGTATGCTTTATTTCAGCTGAATCATTACTGGACAGTCTTGAAAGAATAGAGAAATTGTATAGTCCTTGGGTTTATATTTTTAGCAATAAATAAAGTGTTCTATATAAAAGAAAATTATACTTAGCAAAAACAAGATAATTCATTAAAAAATGTTTTCTGTCCATCATGTTATCTGTAATAGTACTTCTACCAGTCAACTTGTGTACTAGTAATTCACTATTTTGAGAAAATACTAGTTTCTACTTAACTTCTATTTGTTATTGGAGGTTATATTTATTGTTTAATATTTTACAGAAATTAATGACCTAGTGTAACCTAGACAACACCATAGCATCCACCCCAACGGATTCAAGCTGTGGCTGGGTCATACAAAAGACCATGTAAAAATGACACTTCTAGCTTGGTGCTCAGCATAATAGAGCTGGTTACCCAGTTGCTATAATGGGTTTCTGTCATTTACCCCATTTCAACCAACAGTGCACGAGCTCTAAAACAAATCAAAACATTAGTCCCAGTGGGTATGTGGGCTCTGAGTGCTTTCACCTACAGACTTTAGTTCATTTCAATCAAACTCGAGTTCGTTTTCTCTGTTAGTGCAGTTTGTTTTGTCTGGTGAGAACACGGTAAGTGCACTCAGGTGTGCATCAAAACAAACATGCCGAGACCACCAGAAAGAGGTGAGCTTGATTCGAATCAACTGGCGAACTCTGGTGTGGTCCTGCAGGTGAGAAAGGGACCGCACTAAAACAGGACCAGCAGCAAACGGTAAAACATTTTATGCCACTGTACATACCTGATGGATCTTTGAAAATATCTGTGGCTGAGCATGTCACCGTTCTGGAGGATTAATGAACATAGTATGTTATTTTCCATCCGTAGCCACCCTTCATTTTCAAACTGTACGATTTGCCAAAAGTGGTATATGCATGTATATAATAAACGATAACCAAGGTGATGAAAATCCCCCATAGATTATGCTACAATTTGTATTATTTTCTCCCCAGAAATACATAAATGTGCAGTATCCTACCTCCTGTATTTACCTTTCCTGTTCTCGTGACAAAAAATCTGACCAATAAGATCAGAGAATGTTCTGACGTAAGTCTTGCAGGATTTAACGTGATGGAATTTGGTCCACTTGAATTTTTGCCTGTGTGAAAGGGAACCAAACCAATGAGAAAATGATGCAAAGCAACAAACTTACCAACTGATTCGGACCAAAGTAAACAAATTTCGGTGTGAAAGCACCCTAAAATACACATTCATCGATTACTGTTGTTAGTCTTACTATTAGCTTTCTTTCCTCCGACAGCCACCTGTCGATGCTTTGGTAGGTTCCGCCACAAACAAGCTGGCTTGTCTTTCAGGCTTCTGCCGAGTCCCATCACCAGCCGCCAGGTCTCTTATGATTTTTCCTGCATCTCGCACATGGGCCCCTGGGGATGGGAGCCAGTCGAACAGTAGGAGCAGAACTCTGCACCACAGTGAACCCTCTCTTGAAGGCCCTTATGATGGGTGCCTGATTGTCTCCTCTCAGTGGAGGCCACAAAGGAACCATGGGAGACTCGCCACCTAGGACGGGAGAACCTTGATTGATGAAATGCAACAAAAAAGTGCGAGGAGCCATCCCACTGCAGATGGAAGAAGAGGCGTTGATAGTTGGGGCTACGGTTTTGTTTGAAAGTGGTGCTTTAGTGCAACAACCAGTGATGGATAAAAATCCGGACTTCTCCTGGAATAAGAGGTACCAGAATAAAGGAGAACCCTAACGTGACTGCATTTTATTTTGTTTGTTTTTTAAGCATTTACATTGGTAGCAACTCCACATATGCAAACTAGAGGGCACTCAGACAGCATATACTTCTGCCAAGGTCCTATCTCGCAATGTTAAAGAAGAAAAAAAAGTGATCCAGAATCTGCATCCTGATCCGGCTCACCTCCAAAATCCAAAATGGCATCATTCATAGCCCAAGGGCAACCGCTGGTGGAAATTTAATCAAAATCAGCCCAGTAGTTTTTGAGTAATTCTGCTAACAAAAACAGACAAGCATGACAAAAACATTACCTTCTTGACAAAGATCATGCTCAAAAGCACGAAAATGAAATTTTCATCATGTGTCACCTACGTCATTCTGTTATTGGCAGTTTTAAGGAAACACTAGAAAGAATGATAGAATCCTTGGTTGCTGCTCTATTTAGTCAACCAGGTGAAAGTCAATTTAAGCAAGACAAAATTTATAGTCTTTAACAACCATCACAACTACCCAGTACCCAAACTCAGTGTAAATGGTGTAGAGATTGAAAGGGTATCCGAAACTAAATTCCTTGGAGTAATAATTGATAACAAACTGTGTTGGAAGCCACATATTAATTATATAAAAGGTAAAGTATCCAAATCAATTGCAATATTACACAGAGTGAAAAATTTGCTGAATCAACCCACACTATACACCTTGTATCATTCATTAATACTCCCATACATGACATATTGTAATGAAGTATGGGGAAATACATATAAAACAAACATATATCCAGTCTTTATGCTTCAAAAGAGAGCTATTAGAATAATCAACAAAGCAGCTTACAGGGAACCAACAAACCCACTTTTTCTTAAACAAAAAACTCTCAAGTTGAAAGATCTGATCGACTTTAAAACCGCAATAATAATGTTCAAAGTGAAGAATCTATCACTGCCCGCAAATATCCAAAAGTTGTTCCAAACAAGGGAGAAACGATATCACTTCAGAGGAACATGTATATTTCAAAAGCCTACAGTGAGAACAACTACCAAGCAACACTGTATTTCAGTGCAAGGTGTCAGATTATGGAACGATTATGGACCTGAATTAAAATCATGTACAAAGCTTGGACAATTTAAACAAAAACTAAAGGAAGAAATACTCCAAACATATTTACAAGACGACATGTAAACTCACATAAGGATTGACATTTCCAGCCTGTGTTGTGTTATAGCTTAGTTTTTCTTTTTTCTCTGTGACACTATGTCTTAGATTTGTTTTTGAATAGTAACCGCTTAACTTAGACTAGCTCAGTTTTCTTTTTCTCTCAGTCATATTTTGTCTTAGCCTTGTTTTAAATTGTAATCGCTCTTGTCTTGTTTTCTCTTTTTTCTCCTTTGAATTCTTGGATGGAATATGGGTGGGCAATATAAGCTGCGGCTTCAGCCATCACCCATTTCGGATAACTCACGTGGAATTGTATAGTAGAAGGAGTCTTTGTCTAATTTGACCTTGTTGTTATATTATACAGTTTCTTTTAACCTGTAATGTACTATCCGAAATAAATAAATTCATTCAAAAAAAAAAAAGTCCATCATTGCCCTTAATTTTGAAAACAGCCATCAAAATCACTTTCACGCCTCACTGTGCTTGAGCAGGCATGGTGTGTGTGTGCACCCCCCTCTCCACTAGCCCTTTTTGGCGGGGAGATTAGGGAGTTAATCCAGTAGATCTCAGGGAAAAAGCCTTGCCTGGTGCCACAATGGATTTCACTCAGCCCACCAGAAAGAGGACTGACCTGCTGCCGATACACATCTTGACCCCTAGCGGAAACACATGCCACACGCACACGCACAGACTGAGCACTTCATCAAGGGCACCATATTACATTACGTACCTATTAGATGCATGCTATGAATAACCTAGCATGTCGTGAAAAAATTAGGACACCCCATTAAAATATTCAGTTCTTTATTAAGAAATGTTCACATATCTATGTCTAACCTTGTTTTTGTTTTTATTTGCATTTTTTTTAACATTTATTTTAGCCATTTGAAGTGGGAATGAATGTGGAGGTGTCCTAAAAAAAAGATGGGGGGTACCCTAATTTCTTCCTCACTGTTTGTTTAGAATTATATTTTACAGAAAACTTGAAAAAAGTCTTGAACTCATTTTTAATTGTTTAGTTGTATTACATGAATCTCCCAGTATTTTAAACACTGATATTAAATATCCATATGTTCAAATATGTAAAAAAAAAACATCAACAAAAACCACACACACAGGCTTATACAGGGTATCCTAATTTTTTCACATGACTGTATTTTGGATTAATATTCAAAACCGTCATGTCTATTTCTGCTTTCTACATTCCTGCCATCATATTTTATGTAATATATTGGGATTGTACAAACAAAGTGCACTGTACAAATAGTTTACCATTTCAAAATCTACTGCTTAAAGACCAGTGTGTACCACATCTTAGCAGAGAGACCCTATTTTTTTTAATGACACCACCTGTAGTCCTAAGGAATTACTAATTTATTCATTTAATCTTTACGGAGTGAAGCATCCTGGTGCCTTATAGTTTCATCCACTGCACTAAAGGTATAAATGCTGCATGACAAAACAACCTTTGACCTTTCCAGAGGTAGGCTGTCCTTTTTTTTTATTGCCACTAATTAAATAGAAAAAAAAAGCTCAGAAGTGCTGAGACTTTGCAGCAGACAAATTATATTACATAATATGCAAATGGGGCATTTGACTAAGCAGCTGAACAACTCTTATCAAAGGTAAATATTAAGATTTTCTATTCATGCCCACAAAGACTGTTTTCATTCATCACCCCTTTCTGTCCTCTTTAAGAAAAGTTCCTTCCTGTTGTTTAGTAGGTATTTTTTTTTAAAAAAACCCTATAAATTATCACTTACCTGTTTCAACCCCAACCTGGAGACTGCCTGCCATAATATAAAATGTACTAAACAGAAGAGAACAAGATTAAACCCGGATATCATATGAATCTTATTTCAAAATAAAGCATTAACCTAAAAAGAAACGTGGAGAGATAGTCATTTTCTCTATCATGTGATCATGTAATATTTTTCATGAAATATAGCTGAGGCTCGTCGTGGGTACGGAATGTGTCTGGAGCCTCTCCGGTGTCGCTCGCTGAAGCGGACTCTTCATCCATCAGCTTGGTCGTAACCTCCATAGCCTGCCGAGCGAGGATACAGAAGCAGTCCGGCCCCCCTCTCTGCCATCCAAGGTGCTCCGCTGTGCCACATTGTGCGCTGTGTCTGTGCCTGGCCCCTGCTGCTGTACTTTGGGGCTCTCAACATGCTCATTCTTGCATTTCTCTGCCATGCTCACCATGCTAGCTAACTTCGTGTCTTTTGGCGCCATTAGCATCTCAACCCACAGCTTTGTGCTACGTGTGTGTTCGGCAAAGTAGCTAGCAAGAAGCTCAACAGCATCTGCATATGACTCCATCTCCCCTAACGTGTAGAAAAGTCTCTGACCTTCTACGTTGAGTTTGTGAGCAAGAAATGCTCGTCTCCTTACTCTGTCGAGTTTACCCAGGCCCAACGCTGCAGTGTAGGTCTCAAAAGCTTCCAAGCAGCAAGGCCATAGTACTGCAGGTTCCCTTGGACACTCCAGGAATGGCCGTAGAGGTGCCCCGCATGATCCCATGGTTTAATCCTCAGTCACCAAATGTTGTGTCCACAAACCTGGTACAAAAAGAAGCAGACGAGGAGGTTGCACTGGAACACAGCTTTATTGTATAAATGGTTGCACTACAGGGAACACACTGAGGTGGAGCCATCGTGGGCAAGAGGACGCCCAAATGGCGGATGCCCCATAATATAGAGTGGTGTGATGACTGGAAGGCGGCGTCATCACACCACACTTCAAAATAAAACCCCTCATAACAAGTTCTCCCCCATTTCTATCAGTTTGTGAATTCTGCAGCAAGACAAGAGAATACATCGGACTTGATATACAATAACATCAAGAAAGGATTTAAGGCAACACCTCACCCCCAGCTTGGCTCCTCTGACCATTCTTCTATCATGCTAATTCCCGCATATAAGCCCCTGTTAATCAGAGATAAGCCCTCAGTAGTAGCTATGTTTACATGGACACAAGTAACCGGATTAAAAGCCTGATCGGAATAAAAATGCTTCATGTAAACACGCCAATCTGAATATTCTGACCCGATCACGTTCATTTGGATCAAAATTTCATTCCGATTAAGACAGGTGGGTTATGCCAATTGTTAATCCGAATGGTGTGCATGAAAACACTTTTTCTGAAGGTTGGGCAGAAAATGTTTAGTGCGCATGTCTGTACGTCAGCCACACATCAATGTGACTTATTTCCGCCTTTACAGCAGCTAGCGGGAGACATAGCTGGAGTAAAACAAAACTGGTCTGTATTGTCCTGCTGTCTCCCTTTGTTCGTCATATGCAGAAGTATATACTTGTAGTGTGGACCTCAGGCCTCAGGTTATTTCACAACTTAGACAGAGACAATGAATACACATGGGAGAACAGTGGGAGTGGGGGTTGAATGAAGTGTGGTGTAGATGTCCTGCTGTTATTAGGAAGTGCCTTGAATCTTGTGAAGTGTAACTTGATGTAGGGAGAGAAGGATGTTGAATGAGACCAGTCAGTCTGTTCTGTGCTCGTGATGTAATGAGTCATTCTGTTCAGTGCTCGTGAGATGTGAGTGTGCAATAAATCATTTGAAATGAATCTGCCTGTGATTTCACACACTCCACACTGGTGACCCAAGACGTATTATGGAACACGAGGCAAGATGCCCGGTCAGGAAGCTACAGCGAGGTGGCAGCCATCCCACAGACAGCCTGGACTGGAACCTCCAGCCACGCGTGTGCCGTTGCAGTCAAGCTACCGGATTTCTGGCAGCACAACCCGCGCTCTTGGTTCCACCTCACCGAGGCCCAGTTCGCCCTCCGGGGAGTAACGGCAGATGACACCAGATTCTACCATGTGGTCACAGCGCTCAACGCCCGCACAGCTCAACAGGTAGTGAGCCTGCTCGATCAGCCGCCAGCCAGCAACAGATACGAGGCGCTCAAGGCTGCGCTCATCCAGCGCTACACGCTCTCAGACTGTGAGAGAGTGGAGAGGCTCCTGACGCGGACCGAGCTAGGAGATGGTTCGGCCGTAGACCTGATGGAGAAGATGCTGGCGTTAAGGGGCACGGACGACGAGCACGTTCTGTTTGCCCACCTCTTCCTCTGGAACCTTCCGACAGTAGCGAGAGCGGTTCTGGCCAATTTGCCACGGCTGGCCGCGCGAGACTACCGTGCGCTAGCCCAGGAGGCAGACCGGATCATCATCATGTCGAGTTTGTGTGGCCGAGCCTACACAAACAAGTTAAAGAGTGGGCTGCAGCCTGAGTGGCGTGCCAACGAGCCAAGGTACACAGACACACGAAGGCTCCCTTGGAGCCGTTTCGTATTCCAGCTAAGAGGTTCGACCATGTTCACGTGGACCTTGTGGGCCCCCTCCCGCCATCACAGGGGTGCACGCACCTCCTGACAATGGTGGACCGCACTACGCGCTGGCCAGAAGCGGTTCCGCTGGCGGCAGCCACGTCCGCAGACGTGGCGCACGCTTTTTTAACAGCACGGGTGGCGCGTTTTGGCCCTCAATTTGTTTCCGAACTCTGGTCCGCAATGGCCCGCAGTATTGGGTGTTACAATTCACGGTACAACTGCGTACAACCCACAGGCCAATGGGTTATGCAAGCATTTTCATAGATCACTGAAAGCAGCACTCAGGCCTTCATTGACGGATGCAAATTGGGTAGACAAGTTACCGTGGGCTTTATTGGGGTTGCGCTCCGCGCCGAAAGAGGATCTGAAAGCTTCCCCGGCAGGGCTCGTTTTTGCGCAGCCACTACGGCTGCCCAGGGAATTTCTGCCAAATAATCCCGCGCCCGGCAGCTCCCCTTCTCAGCTTTTGCAGTGTAGCGCAAACACAGGCACGCTGCCGGGACCTGCCCACCACAGTTTTCCGCGTGTTTTTGTGCCTAAAGCTTTGAAGAACGCAGAGTTCGTGTTTGTCAGACACGACGCCCACCGTTCTCCATTGCGCCCAGCCTATGATGGACCGTTCAGAGTGCTGGAAACAGGGGATAAGCATTTTTTGCTAGACTTGGGGGGTAGGAGGGAAAAAATTGGCACAGACAGACTCAAACCCGCTTTCGTTGTGGCAGACGAGCAAGTGCTGTTGGCTGGGGCCCCTCGGCGTGGAAGACCCCCACGGAGAGCTCCCCAGGGAAACGATTCATCAGAGCAGCCACACAGGCAGAGTGAACCCCCCCTCCCCTCTCCACGGCTCACCCGCAGTCAGACACACTTCCAGCAGCCTCCCACCAGCACAGCAGCGCCACGGAGGTGGTAAAACCCAGTTGCAGCAGATATGGGAGGAGGCTGAAGCCGAAACAGCGTGTGGACTGATGTGCTATTGTTCTATCTAAGTTGCTGGGGGGGGGGCAGTGTGGGCCTCAGGCCTCAGGTTATTTCACACCTTAGACAGAGACAATGAATACACATGGGAGAACAGTGGGAGTGGGGGTTGAATGAAGTGTGGTGTAGATGTCCTGCTGTTATTAGGAAGTGCCTTGAATCTTGTGAAGTGTAACTTGATGTAGGGAGAGAAGGATGTTGAATGAGACCAGTCAGTCTGTTCTGTGCTCGTGATGTGACGAGTCATTCTGTTCAGTGCTCGTGAGATGTGAGTGTGCAATAAATCATTTGAAATGAATCTGCCTGTGATTTCACACACTCCACAGTAGCTTCATTATAGAGACCAGCAGAAGCAAAAGTACAGTCTGAATAACACAATACAGGTCCATTTCAAAAAGAGAACGACACAAAGCAGGGCTTGTTTACACAGAAAGTTACTTCTTCTTCTACTATTTTCAGAATGTTGAAATGTCGACGTGCGCATGTCAAAATGATTTAGTCTGTTCAAACATGTGACACATGGAAACACACGTCCTAATCGGATCAGCTTTTTCAGGATCTATGTAAACAGTAAATTTCTGATCTGAATTGTAATCAGATTGAAGAAATTTTGCCCATGTAATCGATACAGGAGAGATCTTGGTCTGAGGGAGCCATGAAAGCTCTTCAGGACTGTTTCAACAGCACGGATTGGAACATGTTCAGAGAAACAGCAATATACAATCAGCATATTGATGTGGATGAATACACCATGTCTGTGTCAGGATACATCCAGAAGTGCATGGAGGATGTGAGTGCCATCAGAACCATTATCTCCCAGGCCAACTGTAAACCGTGGATAACCGCAGAGGTATGGGCCATGCTGAAAGCACGAAATGTCGCTTTTAGATCTGGCGACTCCGCTGTTCTTAGAACAGCCAGAGCCAACCTTAATTGTGCTATTGTGGTGAACACTCAATGGACCTGTTGGACAGGTTCTGTGACTCGCATTTCAGGTCAGAACAAAGGCAGGAAGCTTAGCCTTGTTACGCAAGGCTGGAGACTGTGGGGGGTCGATTAAAGGATGCGTGGGAGACAGTGGAAGTGATATCATGGAGAGAAATGCATTGTGACTGTCTTTATTATGCAAGGTGGTCTGTGGGACATGTGATCTATGAGGTGTGAAGTCCCTGATATAAAATGACGAGAGTTGACTGTTTCATTCACTCTTTTCTCTGCTTTTAAATGATGGAGATGTGAATAAAGCTGACTCTGAAAAAGAACGCTGCCTCGTCATTTTCACATCTCCCACACTGGTGACCCCGAGACGTATCATGGAAGAAAGAAATTCCCCCCGGGCCAGCCGCGTCAGGAGCCCCCAGCCAAGCGAACGCCACTACAGTCCAGCTACCGGACTTCTGGCAGAACAATCCGCGCTCCTGGTTCAATGCAGTTGAGGCGCAGTTCAACCTCCGGGGGATATCGGTAGATGTCACGAAATTCTACCACGTAGTCGCAAAGCTGGACAACAACACGGCCCAGCATGTGGAGAGCCTGATCGACCAGCCGCCGGAGAGCGACAAATACGGCGCGTTGAAGGCTGCACTCATCCAGCAATTCACCCCCTCGGTGGAGGAGCGAGCAGAGAGGCTCCTGGCGCTGACGGAGGGGGAAAACGACATGCCCGCGAGCCTGATGGAGAAGTTGTTGAGGTTGAAAGACTCTGACGATGATCACTTCATTTTCACCCACCTCTTCCTCAGGACTGTACCATCAGCAGCGAGAGCGGTTCTGGCCAGTTCGCCACTGTTGGCCCTACGGGACGACAGGAGGCCAGAGACAGCGGTGCCAGACTCACTGACGACGGTGGCGGCAAGGGCCAGGGAGCGTGGACCGGACGTCTTTTGTTTCTACCATCGCCGCTTCGCAGAGAGGGCACGCAAGTGTGTACCGCCGTGCCAGTTCGGGCGTTTAGAAAACGCCAAGACCGGGGGTCGGTAGCAGCCGCGGCCCTCGGGGAGGAGAACAAGCTGCTCTACTTGTTGGACGCACGCTCCAGGAGGCAGTTCCTCGTCGACACAGGCTCCCAGTTGAGTTTCATCACTCCTTCCTATGCAGACATACTGGCGGGTTCCAGAGGTCCCCTGGTGACAGCGGCGAACGGCTCGGAGATTAAGACGTTTGGTGAGAAGACTCTGCTTCTGTCTCTACACGGCCGTGCATATGAGTGGACTTTTGTTGTAGCAACAGTAAATTTCAATATGTTGGGGGCTGATTTTTTGTGCTCACATGGGTTGTTGGTTGATCTCGCTAACAGGCGCCTGGTTAATGCATTTTCTTTTGATTCTGTCCCCTGTGCAGCGCGAGTGGCCACGCCTACAGCACAAGCCAACGTCACTACAGCAGGCAGTAAGTTCCACACACTGCTCACTCAGTTCCCAGCACTCACGGTCCCCACATTTTCGGCAACAGTTGCTAAGCACGGGGTGGAGCATTTTATTACCACTACCGGACCGCCCGTTTTTGCAAAAGCTCGGTGCTTGGACGCAGTTAAACTAACCATAGCGCGCGAGGAGTTCGCCAACCTGGAGAAGTTGGGCATTATCCGATGTTCAAACAGTCCGTGGGCTTCCCCCCTACATATGGTCCCGAAAGCTGACAGATTATGGCGCCCTTGCGGGGATTTTCGCAGGTTAAACAACGCTACAGCGCACGACCACTACCCAATCCCACATATCCAAGATTTCTCGGTTCATTTGGCAGGGGCGCGCATTTTTTCTAAAATAGACTTGGTCCGCGGTTACCACCAAGTTCCAGTGCGCGCTGAGGACATACCCAAAACAGTGGTAATAACTCTGTTTGGTTTATTCGAGTTTTTACACATGCCATTCGGACTTAAAGGGGCTGCTCAGATATTCCAACGCATGATGGACGCGGTGCTTCGCGATCTCCCTTTCGTGTTCGTCTACCTGGACGATATTTTAGTAGCCAGCGCGTCCGAAGACGAACACGAAAAACACCTGGCCACAGTTTTCCGAAGGTTGGGAGATCACGGGTTAATAATCAACCCAGCGAAGTGTCAGTTCGGGGTGGTGCAGATCGATTTTTTAGGACACCGCGTCTCCCCCGAAGGAGCAGTCCCGCTGTCTGACAAAGTGCGCGCTGTGGCAGATTTTCCCCGGCCGCAGACAGTCAGGGCGTTGCAGGAGTTTTTGGGAATGGTGAATTTTTATAACCGTTTTCTCCCCCGCGCGGCGCAGCTCATGCAGCCGCTGTATGCCGTGCTCAAAAAAAAGAAACCCGCGGATAAGATCGAGTGGTCCCCGGAGTGGGACCAAGCATTCTCGGAGGTGAAAGCAGCCTTGGCAAAGGCTACGTTGTTGGCACACCCAGACCCAACGGCCCGCATAGCGCTCACCACTGACGCGTCAGATGTGGCCATAGGGGCGGTCGTGGAGCAACACTTAGCCGGGGTTTGGCAGCCCCTCGCCTTTTTCAGCAGGACCTTGCGCGATAGCGAATGTAAATACAGCGCGTTCGACAGGGAGCTGCTTGCTCTCCATTTGGCAATCTGCCACTTTCAGTTCTGGCTGGAAGGACGCGCTTTCACCGCGTTCGTTGATCACAAACCGCTAACATTTGCGATGGCCAAGGTCTCGGAACCGTGGTCAGGCCGGCAGCAGAGACAGCTGGCCGCGATATCAGAGTTTACCACTGATATTCAGCATGTGGCGAGCAAACTCAATGCAGTGGCAGATTGCCTCTCGTGCGCTGTGGCGGCCCCAGTCAGCGTAGGGTTAGATTATGCAGCCATGGCCGCAGAGCAGGTTAATGACGCGGACGTGCGCGCGCTCCAGTCTGGACCAACAGGGTTAAGGTTGGAGAGCAGGGTGCTGCAAGACAGTATGCCCCCCCTAATCTGCGATGTCTCCACTGGATGGCCGCGTCCAGTAGTACCGGCCGCGTGGCGCCGACCGCGTTTTTGACTCGATTCATTCTTTGGCGCACCCTGGAGTGCGCGCGTCAGTCAAAATGGTGGGAGAGAAATTTGTTTGGCCGAGCCTCCGCAAACAGGTCAAAGAGTGGGCAGCAGCCTGCACGGCGTGTCAACGAGCCAAAGTACACAGGCACACGAGAGCTCCTTTGGAACCGTTTCACATTCCGGCCAAGAGGTTCGATCACGTTCATGTGGACCTCGTTGGACCCCTCCCGCTGTCACAGGGGTGCACACATCTTCTGACAATGGTGGACCGCACCACGCGCTGGCCTGAAGTGATTCCGCTGGCATCAACCACGGCCAAAGAAGTGGCGTGCGCGTTTTTAACAGCTTGGGTGGCACGCTTCAGCGTTCCGTCGGACATTACGTCCGACAGAGGCCCTCAATTTGTTTCCAAGCTTTGGTCGACAATGGCCCGCAGCCTGGGTGTCACAATTCACCGCACAACCGCGTACAATCCGCAGGCTAACGGGTTATGCGGACGTTTTCATAGGTCATTGAAAGCGGCTCTCAGAGCGTCACTGACGGATACAAATTGGGTTGACAAGTTACCATGGGTGTTATTGGGGTTGCGTTCTGCACCTAAAGAGGATCTAGAAGCCTCACCAGCGGAGCTCGTGTTTGCGCAGCCACTCCGGCTGCCTGGGGAGTTTCTCCCAGATAACCCTGCGCCAAACGCCTCCCCGTCTCAGCTGTTGCAGAGTAACATAGAATCAAGCACACTGCCCGGCCCCGCGCACCACAGTTTTTCGCGCGTTTTTGTGCCTAAAACTTTGAAGAACGCAGAGTTTGTTTTTGTTAGACACGATGCGCATCGAACCCCGCTGCGACCGCCTTATGACGGACCATTCAGAGTGCTAGAAACAGGGGACAAGCAGTTTTTGCTAGATTTGGGGGGTAGGAAAGAGAAAATTGACATAGACAGACTTAAACCCGCTTTTGTGGTGGCAGAGGAGGAAGTGCTGTTGGCAAAGGCCCCGCGGTGAGGTAGACCACCACGGAGGGTTTCACACAGTAATGTTTCCCACAGTAATGTTTCCCCAGAACACCCGCAGAGACTGACAAAAGGTTTCTGCCCCCAGACGGTGAACCCCAGCTACAGCAGATTCGGCAGGAGGCTGAAGCCTATCCAGCATGTGGACTGATGTGTATTGATGCTATCACGGCATGCATGTGGTTATTTTCTTGTTGTTCTGTTTTTCTAAAATGCTGGGGGGGCTTGTGTGGTGAACACTCAATGGACCTGTTGGACCGGTTCTGTGATTTGCATTTCAGGTCAGAACAAAAGCAGGAAGCTTAGCCTTGTTATGCAAGGCTGCACGGTGGTGCAGTGGTTTAGCACTGTGGCAGCACAGTTTTACCCTTGGCCGGGGGACCGCGGGGATCATGAGATTGTGGGTTCGATCCCAGCCCCTGACCAACAGTGAGCTGTGTGGAGTTTGCATGTTCTCCCCGTGTTGCGCGGGTTTACTCCGGGATTTCTCCGGTTTCCTCCCGCATACCGAAAAACATGTAGGTTTAGGGCGCTCGCGCACGCAGCGACCAGCAGCCGGTGGCTTGTCACCAGACTGCAAACCAAGTCTACCTACGGGTACAAATAAGTAACAAAAAAAAAAAACAAAAAAAAAAGGCTGGAGACTGTGGGGGGTCGATTAAAGGATGCGTGGGAGACAGTGGAAGTGATATCATGGAGGGAAATGCATTGTGACTGTCTTTATTATGCAAGGTGGTCTGTGGGACATGTGATCTATGAGGTGTGAAGTCCCTGATATAAAATGACGAGAGCTGACAGTTTCATTCACTCTTTTTTCTGCTTTTAAATGATGGAGATGAGAATAAAGCTGACTCTGAGAAAGAACGCTGCTTCGTCATTTTCACATCTTCCACACTATAAGGAAAGCAAAACGTGCCTATAGTCTGAAGGTTCAGGGGCTCTTTCAGGACCCTATTAACACAAGGAATATGTGGCCAGGGATACAAACTATTACCAATTACAAAGGAAGCTCAACACCTTTAAAGGATGGCACAGTCTTCCTAAATGAGCTGAATTGTGGGGAGACTTGAATAACGAAACCGAATTGTCTTTCATTCCAGTTTATTCAAGAAATCATTCCACTGTCTGCTCTCATTCTTGAGCAGCGAACAAAGAGGGTGGACACACCAAAGTTCTCTCATTTAAACATTCTGACATCAAACCATTTCCCTCGCGGGGGAAATCACACATCTCTCTCAAAATCTCTTTATTCACATTCATTAGCCTTTTATTTACATAACTCCCCCTTCTCTCTTCCCGAGCCTCAGTGGTCAGGAAGTCTTCTGTCCCCTGTCCTCCGCAGGGGGTCCAGGCTCTGTGGCTCCGCACCGCAGGGGGCTGGCTCTCCTTCATGGTGGTTAAATCACATATGCAGTGTCCAACATATACATGTCTCACAACACAGCCATATAACCCCCCCCCCCCCAAACGATGAAGAACAGACTAATTCCTAAAATTAAATAGCACCTTACTCACTACTGAATAATCAACACCAACATTCAGTCTGTGCGCCGCTTGGGCTTCAGCCGTCTGCCGAATCTGCTGTGCGTTGGCCCCGCCTTGCCTGCGGTGCGTTTCTGCTTCGGCGCTGTTGACTGAGGGAGAGAGTGATTAATTGCCCTCTGCGGGGGCCTGCCTCGTCGAGGCGCCACCGCGACTGGTACAGACACGTCCTTCATGACAAAAGCAGGTTTTAGTCTGTCAATACTGACTGTCTCTTTTCTGTCTCCAAAATCCAGCACAAATTGCTTATCACCTGCCTCCAGCACTCGAAATGGCCCTTCGTAAGGCGGTTTGAGCGTTGCTTTTAGGGCTTCGCGCCTGACAAAAACGAAATCGGCATTTTTCAAAGCCTTGGGGACGAAAACTCGTGGAAAAGCGTGATGAGCCGGACCCGGGAGCGTGTCTGCCCCCGTGCCGACTAACGGTCCCGGAGCAGAGAGAGGTGGGGGCTCTGGGTGCTCTGGTAAAAACTCGCCCGGCAGCCTCAGAGTTTGTGCGAATACCAGCTCCGCTGGGGAGGCGTCTAAGTCCTCTTTAGGCGCAGAACGCAACCCTAATAAAACCCATGGAAGTTTATTCACCCAATCTGCATCCGTGAGCGATGCTCTGAGTGCTGCCTTCAAAGACCTATGAAAACGCTCGCATAAACCATTGGCCTGAGGGTGGTAAGCCGTAGTGCGGTGAATTTTGGCTCCTAAGCCGTTGGCCATCGCTGACCACAGCTCAGAGATGAATTGCGGTCCTCTATCGGACGTAATGTCCGACGGAACCCCGAAACGCGCCACCCAAGCCGTTAAAAAAACGCGAGCCACCTCCGCGGCCGTGGTCGTCGCAAGTGGGACCACTTCCGGCCAACGTGTGGTGCGGTCCACCATTGTCAAAAGATACGTGAACCCCTGTGATGCCGGTAGGGGGCCCACAAGGTCGACGTGCACATGGTCGAACCTTCTGGCCGGAATGCGGAACGGTTCTAACGGGGCTCTTGTGTGCCTGTGAATTTTGGCCCGTTGACAGGAAATGCAGGTTTTTGCCCATTCCTTCACGTGCTTGCGCAGGCACGGCCGAACAAACTTTTCCGCCACTAGTTTCACCGACGCGCGCACCCCCAGGTGCGCCAGTGAGTGGACCGAGTCAAAAACACGGCGGCGCCACGTGGCCGGAACCACCGGACGCGGGCGCCCCGTCGACACATCGCAGATCAGGGGGGGCATACCGGTTTGTAAACACTTGCTCTCCAGCCTCAACCCTGTTGGTCCAGACTGGAGCGCGCGCACGTCTGCATCCGCCCCCTGGTCCGCTGCCATGGCTGCGTAATCTATACCCACGTGCACCGGGGCTGCGCGCGCCACCGTGCCGCTCTCCTGCGGCGCGGTCACGGTGGCCCGTTCTGCCTCTGCGCGTGTTGGGGTCGTGAACGCGCGTGAGAGACAATCCGCTACTACATTGAATTTGCCCGCAACGTGCCTAATGTCAGTGGTAAATTCCGAGATTGCGGCCAGCTGCCTCTGCTGCCTGCCGGACCACGGGTCTGAAATTTTGGCCATGGCGTATGTGAGCGGCTTGTGGTCCACATAAGCGGTGAAGCACCGTCCTTCCAGCCAGAACTGGAAATGACGAATAGCCAAATGCAGCGCCAACAGTTCTCTGTCAAACGCGCTGTATTTTCGTTCAGCCGCGCTTAAAGATTTGCTAAAGAAAGCCAAAGGCTGCCAAACTCCGGCTACCTGTTGCTCAATAACGGCCCCTATGGCTAAATCTGAAGCGTCTGTCGTCAGCGCGATACGTGCTGCAGGGTCTGGGTGGGCCAGGAGCGCAGCGTCAGCCAAGGCTTTTTTAACCTCTGTGAACGCGCGCTCCCGCTCCGGGGACCATTCGACCGCCTGGGTCGGTTTTTGTTTTTTGAGCGCGGCATATAACGGTTGCATGATTTGAGCTGCGTGGGGCAGGAATCGGTTATAAAAATTCACCATCCCCAAGAATTCCTGTAGTGATTTGACCGTTTGTGGACGGGGAAAATCCGCTACCGCGCGTACTTTCTCTGGTAAGGGAACCGCTCCTTCCGGGGAGACGCGGTGACCCAAAAAATCGATCCGCTCGACGCCGAACTGGCACTTGGCTGGGTTAACTATTAAGCCGTGCTCTCCCAGCCTCCTAAAAACTGCTGTGAGGTGCATTTCGTGTTCGTCCTCTGAAGTACTCGCGACCAAAATGTCGTCGAGGTACACAAACACGAAAGGGAGATCGCGTAACACGGCATCCATCATCCGCTGAAATGTTTGCGCCGCCCCTTTGAGACCAAACGGCATGCGTAAAAATTCGAAAAGTCCGAACGGGGTTATTACCGCTGTTTTAGGAATGTCCTCCGGTTGGACCGGGACTTGGTGATAGCCGCGAACTAGATCAATCTTTGAAAAAATGCACGCCCCCGCCAGGTGCACCGAAAAATCCTGAATGTGCGGGATGGGATAACGATCGTGCGCCGTAGCGTTGTTTAGCCTGCGGTAATCCCCGCACGGTCTCCAGGAGCCATCGGCTTTCGGTACCATGTGCAGCGGCGAAGCCCACGGGCTCTTCGACCTACGAACGATGCCCAGCCTCTCCAGGCTGGCGAACTCCTTGCGCGCAATGGCGAGCTTAACTGCATCCAAGCGCCGAGCTTTTGCAAACACGGGAGGACCAGAAGTGGGGATAAAGTGTTTCACCCCGTGCTTCGCGACCGTCGCTGAAAAAGTGGGCACAGTGAGCGCTGGAAATTGGGTGAGGAGTGTGTGAAACTTACCACCTGCTGTAGCGACGTGGGTCTGTACTGGTGGCGGGGACACTCGAGCTGAACAGGGGAGAGAGTAAAAAGAGAGTGCATTTACCAGCCGTCTATTAGCAAGATCAACTAACAGATTGTGTGAACACAAAAAATCCGCGCCCAACATGTTGAAACTCACCGCCGCTATCACAAAAGTCCATTCATATGTGCGGCCATGTAAGCATAAAGGCAAGGTCCTTCTCCCGTAGGTGTTGATGTTCGAGCCATTTGCCGCTGTAGCTCCGCTACCGTGGGGTCCAGCCACCCGGTCCGCGTATGTTGGGGTGATGAAGCTCACTTGTGCTCCGGTGTCGATGAGGAACTCTCGTCCGGAGCGCGCATCCGTGATGTAGAGCAGCTTGTTGCGTTCTCCGAGGGTCGAAGCTGCTAGCGACCCCCGGTCTTGCCGTTTCCCGAACTCCTGAAGATGCAGGGCGGCACACACCTGCGTGCCTTCTCTGCGAACCTCCGATGGTAAAAGCAGAGATCTTCTCCTCCGCTGTGTCGTGCCCGCGCTTCTGCCGCCGGGCTATTGGCTCCCCCTCGTCGCGGCTGTGTTGCCGCCGTCGTCGGCCAGTCTGGTTCTGCTGCCTCTGGCTCCCCGCTGTCTCGGGTCGCTGCTGTGGTTGCTTGCCCGCCGCAGGCGTCCAGGATCCCATCTGCCTCCTGGGCCAGCTCCCGGAACTCCTCCAGGGTGTGACACTTTTTGCCGGCCAGCGTGCTTCTCGCATGCGCCGGGAGGTTGGAGAGGAAGATGAACTGAAAAATGAAATCATCGTTGTCCAACCCTCTCAGCTGTATCATCTCCTCCATCAGGGCGCTCGGCCTGTGTCCACCTTGGTCTAGCAAAGACAGGATCCTCCTCGCCCTCACTTCAGCCGAGGGGGTGAAAAACTTGATGAGGGTGGATTTCAGCTTGCCGTACCTGTCGGTCGCGGGTGGCTGCTCCACCAAGCTTTGCACGCACCGAGCTGTGCTGTTGTCCAGTTTAGCGATGACATGGTGGAACTTAGTGTCATCCACCGTTACTCCTGCGAGCGCGAACTGCTACTCTGCTTGCAGAAACCACGACCGTGGGTTATCCTGCCAGAAATCAGGCAGCTTAACGGCCACTGCGCTCGCCAGCTCTGAGCGCTGTGAGTCCGGGACCCTGAGAACTTCTTCGTTCATTCTCAACGTCGTCAGTCACCAATGTGGGGAGACTTGAATAACGAAACCGAATTGTCTTTCATTCCAGTTTATTCAAGAAATCATTCCACTGTCTGCTCTCATTCTTGAGCAGCGAACAAAGAGGGTGGACACACCAAAGTTCTCTCATTTAAACATTCTGACATCAAACCATTTCCCTCGCGGGGGAAATCACACATCTCTCTCAAAATCTCTTTATTCACATTCATTAGCCTTTTATTTACATAACTACCCCTTCTCTCCTCTCGAGCCTCAGTGGTCAGGAAGTCTTCTGTCCCCTGTCCTCCGCAGGGGGTCCAGGCTCTGTGGCTCCGCACCGCAGGGGGCTGGCTCTCCTTCATCGTGGTTAAATCACATATGCAGTGTCCAACATATACATGTCTCACAACACAGCCATACTGAACAAGCAATTTGGAAGGTTTGAGGCACAAAACCACACTTCAGACAAGCAGTTACCGAGACTCGAAACAAATGACATCTGCAGGACATTGAAGAAAATCAACATCAGAAAAGCAGCAGGACCCTATAACATTCCTGGGAGGGTGCTCAGGGAATGTGCAGAAGAGGTAAAAAAAAAAAAAAAAAAACGGACCTGAAAGATTCAATAAACCATGATGTTGATTTAAGGTGAAATTGCCCAGCCCCAATGTATGGTCAATACAATTACGACAATCTTGTTATTATTATTATTATTATTATTATTATTATTATTATTATTATTATGTAGTCATATAATATAGTCATATTGTTTTTGCTGTCATTTCTCTGTCTGTTAATAATAATAATAATAATAATCATAATAATAATAATGGATTGCATTTATATAGCGCCTTTCATTCAAATTTTCAAGAAAGGTGTGTAATGGCACATTGAACACATGATTAGATTTTGGTGATGATCTCAAAATGCATACCTCCGCTAAGGCTCTTATCTTCTCACAGTGTTAGCAACAATACTCCAAAACTCCTTGATGGATTTGGATGAAATTTTCACCAGAGGTGGTCAATGGCCCAAAGATGAACTCATTAGATGATGGAGGTGATCTGTGAGTGCATACCTCTGCCAAGGCCCTATCTTGCAATGTACAGATGGATGGCGATATGGACGGACAAAGGGATGGAGGGGAGGACAAAGGGAGGGAGGGACGGAACCTTAGTGGAGGTATGCACTCTCTGACTGCCCTAGTTCTAGTTCTGCTCTAGTTTTGTTATATTTTTGGGAAGTAATGGACCAACACATCAACCATACTAACATTTTGTATAGTCAGCTGAGATTGGGCTTTCTACAGCCACGGAGATCACTTCAGCATCGAGAAGCTGATGGATAAGCTAACTTAGGTGTTGTAGGTCTCAAAGTTTTTTTTATATAGGCTATTCTTTTATCTAAAAATAGGCCAGCACATCAGCCCACTAGCACCACAGCTATCTGACTGAGGTTGGTCTATAGTGCCTTGGAAATCACCTCGGCAGAGAGTGGGTGATAGATTTGTTTGGGTAGTGTTAGCAGAGTTAGCCATTCTCTAATTCAGAGTTGTTCTAGTGCTTTTTGTACCCCAGGGACCGGTCATGTTGTTTTGACTACTCACACGGCACAACCCTGACCCCAGTAACCCTTTTTTGGGCTTTATACATAATCATATGAATGAATGAATGAATGAATGAATGAATGAATGAATGAATGAATCTTTATTTCGGATAGATTAAAAGTACAGGTTAAAAGAAACTGAATAATATAACAAAGGGGGAAAGAAAATCCAACAAGGTCAAATTAAACAATAACTCCTCTGATTATACAGTTCAACATAAGTTATCCGAAATGGGTGATGGCTGAAGCCGCAGCTTATATTGCCCACCCATATTCCATCCAAGAATTCAAAAGAAAAACAAAACAAGAGCGATTGCAATTCAGAACAAAGCTAAGACAAAATGTGACAAAAAACTAAGCTACAACACAACACAGGCTGGATATGACAATCCTGATGTGATTTTACATGTCATCTTGTATATATGTTTGGAGTATTTCTTCCTTTAGTTTTTGTTTAAATTGTCCAAGCGTTGTACATGATTTTAATTCAGGTCCATAATCGTTCCATAATCTGACTCCTTGCACTGAAACACAGTGTTGCTTGGTGGTAGTTCTCACTGAAGGTTTTTGAAATATACATGTTCCTCTGAAATGATATTGTTTCTCCCTTATTTGGAATAACTTTTGGATATTTGCGGGCAGTGATAGATTCTTCACTTTAAACATTATTACTGCAGTTTTAAAGTCAACCAGATCTTTCAACTAGAGAGCTTTTAATTTAAGAAAAAGTGGGTTTGTTGGTTCCCTGTAAGCAGCTTTGTTTATTATTCTAATAGCTCTCTTCTGAAGCATAAAGACTGGATATATGTTTGTTTTATATGTATTTCCCCATACTTCATTACAATAGGTCATGTATGGGAGTATTAATGAATGATACAAGGTGTATAGTGTGGGTTGATTCAGCAAATATTTCACTCTGTGTAGTATTGCAATTGATTTGGATATTTTACCTTTAATATAATTAATATGTGACTTCCAACACAGTTTATTATCAATTATTACTCCAAGAAATTTAGTTTCGGATACCCTTTCAATCTCTACACCATTTACACTGAGTTTGGGTACTGGGTTGTTGTGATGGTTGTTAAAGACTATAAATTTTGTCTTACTTAAATTGAGCGTTAATTTGTTTGAATCAAACCACAGTTTAAGCTTTCCTAATTCCTTTCCGAGTGTATCCAAAAGTTGTTCCAAATTGTTTCCACTGCATAATTTGTTAGCTTAGTCTGTCTTCACCACCCCGAGCTAACAGCTAATCAGCTACATTAGCCTCAAAATGAAAGTGAGGAACTGTGGCGTAACATTATATAGCTCACATATTCCTTGGCAGAGACCCAGACATGAGGGAACTTTGAGCTCACAGTGTGTATTGACATCACGCCCCAAATGGACATTGAGTCTGGACCCCCTGCGGACTAGAGGAGAAGTGAGAAGATCTGAGAGTGAACCTGAAGAGACTGTCTGACTCCTAGGGTCAGACAGAGAAGCTGAGAGGACAATGGGAGGATTAGTTATGAATGGAATTCTGTGTTTGATGTGAATGTGATTTGTGTCTGTTGTAACAGTATAAAGGTATGTGGTTTATCTCAGCTCGCCCTCTTCATTCCCTGACTGAGAGAGGAGCTGTAGGACTTGATATGGAATAAACCAATACTGAAAAATCATTCAGTCTCTTTATTTCGAGTTTCCTACATTGGTGACCCACACGTGAGAAAAATGGAAAGACTTGGAGGTCGTCTCTCCGACTCCGAACCTGACTCTCCGGAGACCGCCCGCACTGGCGTAAACTCCATTAGACTCCCCGAGTTCTGGCAAGAGGACCCGCACTCATAGTTCCAACACGTGGAATCACGGTTCATGCTTTACGGGCTATCAGAGGATGACATTAAATTCCACAACGTCCTCGCAAGACTCGACAGACGCACAGCCCGGTGTGTGCGGAGCCTGGTGCAGCAGCCACCCGCTGCTGGCAAATACGACGCCCTGAAAGCCGCCCTCATTCGGAGCTTTGTACCATCGGCCGAGGTGAGGGCCAGAACACTCCTGGACCTGCGCGACAGAGAAGGACGCAGGCAGACCGTCCTCATGGAGGACATGCTGCAGATGATCGGGGCAGACAATGATGCGTTTTTATTTAAGCACATCTTTTTGAGGACCCTTCCAGCGCACATGAGAGGCTCCCTGTCCAGCATGAGGTGTTTGGACTGGCAGGACTTTCGCGCGCTGGCTTTGGAAGCGGAGCGGCTCCTGGACGCATGCGGCGAGCAGGAGACGGCAGCGGCAGCAGCAAACCTCAGCGCGGCGGCCCAGGGCGACGGAGAACCGGTGGCAGCAGAGCCGACCCCAGCGACAACAGCGGCAGCGCGGTCCTGGAGCAGAGGAGAGGACGAGATGTGCTCCTACCATCGACGATTCGCGCACAAGGCTCACAGATGCGTTCCGCCATGCAACTTCAGGAAGCAGGGAAACGCAAGAGCCGGAGGTCGTTAGCAGCTTCGACCCTCGGCGAACGGAACAAGCTGCTCTACCTGACGGATGCGAACTCCGGACGGCAATTCCTCATCGACACCGGAGCACAGAGAAGTTTCATAACCGCGACCTACGCGGATCGGGCGGCCGGTCCCCGCGGAGATGGAGCAACAGCCGCAAATGGCTCGTCGATCAAGACGTTTGGCGAAAGAACTCTGCGCCTGTCCTTGCACGGCCGCAGCTATGAATGGACCTTCATAGTAGCGGCGGTGCATTTCAACATGTTGGGCGCCGACTTTTTGTGTTCACATGGCTTGTTGGTAGATCTGGCTAATAGACGCTTGGTTAATGCACTCTCTTTTTGTTCTATTCCCTGTGCAGCGCGAGTGTCCCCGCCGTCAGTACAGGCTAACGCCGCCGCAGCAGGAGGTAAGTTCCACACTCTCCTAAACCAGTTCCTAGCACTCACAGTTCCCACGTTTTCAGCTAAGGTGGCGAAGCACGGGGTGGAGCACTTTATAACCACAAGTGGCCCACCGGTTTTTGCGAAGGCTCGGCGCTTGGATGCAGCTAAGCTCTCTATTGCGCATGAGGAGTTCGCCAACCTGGAAAGGTTGGGCATAATTCGCCGCTCGAAGTCCGCTTGGGCTTCCCCCCTCCACATGGTCCGTAAGGCGGACGGCTCGTGGAGACCATGCGGCGATTATCGCAGGTTAAACAATGCCACAGTGCAGGACCGCTACCCAATTCCGCATATCCAAGATTTTTCGGTGCATTTGGCCAAGGCGCGAATTTTTTCTAAAATAGACCTGGTCCGCGGTTGTCATCAGGTTCCGGTCCGATCAGAGGACATTCCCAAGACAGCGGTAATAACCCTTTTCGGGCTTTTTGAATTTTTACGCATGCCATTTGGCCTTAAAGGCACTGCGCAAACCTTCCAACGCATGATGGATGCCGTTTTGCGCGACCTCCCTTTCATTTTTGTCTACTTAGACGATATTTTAGTCGCCAGCGCCTCTGAGGAGGAACACGAAAGTCACCTCAGAACTGTTTTTCAGAGGTTGGGAGCGCACGGGTTGATAATCAACCCAGCCAAGTGCGATTTCGGCGCAGCACAGATCGATTTTTTAGGGCACCGCATCTCCCCAGAGGGTGCAGTTCCGCTGCCCTCCAAAGTACGCGCAGTGGCTGAGTTTCCCCAGCCACGAACGGTAAAAGCATTGCAGGAATTTTTAGGTATGGTAAACTTTTACAACCGTTTCATGCCTCACGCGGCGCAGCTCATGCAACCGTTGTATGTCGCGCTAAAAAAACAGAAGCCCTCAAATGCGATTGAGTGGTCCCCTGAGCGAGAGTGCGCATTCACTGAGGTTAAGAAAGCACTAGCGAACGCAGCACTGCTGGCTCACCCAGACCCGGCAGCCCGAATAGCGCTAACCACAGACGCGTCAGATGTGGCCATAGGAGCCGTGGTAGAACAGCAAGTCGCCGGGGCTTGGCAACCACTCGCCTCTTTTAGCAGAACCCTACACGATGCTGAGCGAAAATGTAACGCGTTTGACAGGGAACTGCTAGCGCTCCACCTGGCTATTCGCCATTTCCAGTTTTGGTTGGAAGGGCGGCATTTCACCGCTTTTGTCGACCACAAACCGTTAACTTTTGCAATGTCCAAAGTCTCTGAATCATGGTCAGGCCAACAGCAGAGGCAGCTGGCCGCAATTTCAGAATTCACCACCGATATACAGCACGTAGCCGGTAAATTTAATGTGGTGGCGGACTGCCTCTTGCGAGCGGTAACAGCACCTGTCCGCGCGGATGGGGGCGGTAGCGCCACAGACGCGGAGCGCGGTAACAGTGCGGACGCGCACGTGGCTCTGGTGCACGTAGGGATAGATTACGCGGCCATGGCAGCAGAGCAGGGCGAGGACACAGACGTGCGCGCGCTCCTGTCTGGACCAACAGGGTTAAGGCTGGAGAACGTAAGTTTACAAACTGGTTCACCCCCGCTTATTTGCGATGTATCCACCGGGCGACCTCGCCCAGTGGTGCCGGCCACATGGCGCCGTCGCGTTTTTGATGCGGTGCACTCCCTAGCACACCCGGGAGTACGTGCTTCGGTGAAAATGGTAGCAGAGAAGTTTGTTTGGCCGAGCCTGCGCAAGCACGTGAAGGAGTGGGCGAGAGCCTGCATGTCCTGCCAGCGGGCCAAAGTTCACAGACACACAAAAGTCCCTTTAGAGCCTTTCCACGTCCCGGCTAAGAGGTTTGATCATGTGCACGTTGATCTAGTGGGACCCCTGCCGCCCTCGCAGGGGTTCACACATCTCCTGATAATGGTGGACCGGACCACGCGTTGGCCGGAAGTAGTCCCATTGCAGTCTACCACAGCAGCAGAGGTAACTCACGTTTTTTTAACAGCCTGGGTAGCGCGGTTCGGAGTCCCGTCGGACATTACGTCCGATAGGGGCCCGCAGTTCGTTTCAGAGCTATGGTCAGCCATGGCCAGCGGCTTAGGGGCAACAGCTCATCGCACCACCGCTTATCACCCACAGGCCAACGGTTTATGCGAGCGTTTTCACAGGTCGTTGAAGGCAGCCCTCAGAGCGTCGCTCACGGATACAAATTGGGTAAACAAACTACCATGGGTTTTATTGGGGTTGCGTTCGGCACCCAAGGAGGATTTAGATGCCTCACCTGCTGAATTAGTGTTTACTCAACCTCTCAGGCTGCCAGGAGAATTCCTGCCAGCCCATGCAGCACCCGAGCGCCCCCCCGGTGTGGGGACCTCTAAGTGGCACGGGGGCAAAAATGCTCCCGGGCCCCACTCATCACACGTTTCCGCGGGTTTTTGTTTCCAAGGCTTTGCAAAACGCAGAGTTTGTTTTTGTCAGGCACGACGCGCAGCGTCACAGTCTCCGCCCACCTTATGATGGTCCGTTCCGAGTGCTGGAAACCGGGGAGAAATATTTTGTGCTGGACTTGGGGGGCAGGAAAGAGACAATCAGTGTTGACAGATTAAAGCCTGCTTTTGTGTTACGTGACGAACCTGTACGGCCGGCGGGGGTGCCTCGACGCGGCAGGCCTCCCAAGGGACAGCCTCTAGTTCCCCAGCAGGGGGCAAATAACCCTTCTCCCCCTCATTCCACAGGCGCACCGCAGGACGGCACAACACAGGCTGCGAAGCCTGCGTTCAGCAGATTCGGGAGGAGATTGAAGCCTAAACAACGGGCAGAGTGATGTGTATTTTGATCAACCCATGTAAATTGTGCTGTAGATCCTGCAAAGGCGGGGGGGATGTAAGGGTGTAATGTGTATGACTGCCCATTATGGACATGAGGGCGGTGTGTGTGTGTCCTTTCTTGACACAGTGTGTATGACTGTCCATTATTGACTTAAGGTTGGTGTATGTCCGTTCTTGGGCGTTTCGGGGGGAGTGATGTGGCGTAACATTATGTAGCTCACATATTCCTTGGCAGAGACCCAGACATGAGGGAACTTTGAGCTCACAGTGTGTATCTAATCGTTTTTCCCCGCTCAGCGACACACCCGCTGAGGAAAAAACTCTGATCATTGGCGACTCTGTAGTCAGAAACGTGAACCTAGAGACTCCAGCGGCCATAGTCCAATGTATTCCTGGGGCCAGAGCAGGCGACATCGAGTCAAATTTGAAAATGCTGGCTAAAAGTAACTGTAAATACTCCACAATTGTTATTCACGCCGGCATTAATGACATCCGTCTCCGGCAGTCGGAAGTCACGAAACTTAATGTAGAATCGGTGTGTGAGTTTGCCAAAACGATGTCTGCCACTGTAGTATTCTCTGGGCCCCTCCCCAATCTGACCAGTGATGACATGTTTAGCCGCTCGTCATCCTTGAACCGCTGGCTGTCTGTGTGGTGTCCTAAAAATGACGTGGGCTACATTGACAATTGGAGCTCTTTTTGGGGAAAACCTGGTCTTATGAGACGAGACAGCATTCATCCCACTTTGGATGGTGCTTCTCATTTATCTAACAATCTGGCATCTTTTTTATCCAAATTTCCAAAACCATGACTACTCAGAGTTGGGACCAGGAAGCAGAGTCGTAGTCTTACACGCCTCTCTGCAGCTCCTCTTCATCCGCCACCCCTCAGCTTAGCCCCTGTCTTCCCCATCAGAGAATCGTTGTCTGCTCCCTCCAAAGTAAATAAAAATATAATGTATAAGCATCCCAAAGTGATAAAGCAAAATATTGGTAAAACTCAAATTAAACATAAAGCCTCTAAATTGAATGATTTGGCCTCTGTTCCTCCTCATAATTTAAAAATTAAATGTGGTTTATTAAACATTAGGTCTCTAACTCCCAAGTCTCTGTTAGTCCATGATTTGTTAATTGATCATCAGATTGATTTAATTTCCCTTACAGAGACTTGGTTAGGACAAGAGGATTATGTTGGTTTAAATGAATCAACTCCCTCTGGTTATTTAAACTGTCAAAATCCCAGAAGTTCTGGTCGTGGAGGAGGAGTAGCAACAATTTACCATTCCAAATTACTAGTTAATGTAAAGCAAAAAACATGTTATAATTCCTTTGAGGGCCTGGTCCTCAGTGTTGGGCACTTTAGCAATTCCAGGTTAAACCCAATTTTATTTGCCATAGTTTATCGTCCCCCATCAACCTATTCAGAATTTTTATCCGAATTTGCTGATTTCTTAGCTGATTTAGTGCTGAAATCTGATAGAATAATTATAGTAGGGGACTTTAATATACATGTGGATGTAGATAGTGACTGCCTTAATGTGGCTTTTAATTCAATATTAGACTCGATTGGGTTTTCTCAGAAAGTAGGAAATTCTACTCATTACCTCCACCATACATTGGACCTTGTTCTGACATATGGCATAGAAATAGAAAATCTTGTAGTGTCTCCTCATAACCCTGTACTGTCAGACCATTGTCTGTTAACCTTTGATTTTACTATTTCTGACTATTTGGCTCCTAAAGAAAAATATTATCACAGTAGATGCCTCTCAGATGATGCTGTTTCCAAATTTATGCAGATTGTTTCCTCTATGCCATGTGTCAACACAACGGAAATAAGCTATAGACAGCTTGCTCCTTCTGTAATTGATAACATGGTGGATAGTGTTTCAGCTTCTCTGCATCAGACTCTAGACTTGGTGGCCCCCTTAAAAAAGAAAAAGTCTAATCAGAGATTTTTAACTCCTTGGTTCAACACAGAAACTCGTAGCTTAAAACAGAAGACTCGTCAATTAGAAAGAAAATGGCGTTCTACTAATTTAGATGAAATCTATTTAGCTTGGAGAAATCATCTTTTAATTTATAAAAAATCTCTTAGAAAAGCTAGAACGAGTTATTACTCTGCATTAATAGAAGAGAACAAGAATAATCCCAGGTTTCTTTTCAGTACTGTAGCCAGGTTGACAAAGAGTCAGGACTCTGTCAATCCTAGCATTCCCTTAGAGCTTACTAGTCAGGACTTTATGAACTTTTTCAATAATAAAATTTCATCCATCAGAGATAAAATCAATCAGATTCTTCCCACAGTTAACTTAAATACTGTAACTACTACAACTCCTTCTATTGATGTCTGTCTTGATGAGTTTACTCCAATCGACCTTTGTGAGTTAGACAAAATAGTTTCCTCATCCAAACCTTCAACTTGTCTTTTAGACCCTATTCCTACCAGGTTATTTAAAGAAGTCTTCCCACTTATTGGTAGCTTTATTCTTCATATAATCAATTCTTCATTAACTTTAGGCCATGTGCCGCAGGCTTTTAAAACGGCTGTAATTAAACCCTTACTCAAAAAGCCAACGCTAGATCCAGGAGATTTAGCTAACTATAGACCAATCTCTAATCTCCCTTTCATTTCAAAAATCTTAGAAAGAGTTGTTGCTACGCAATTATTTGACCACCTGCAGGGAAATGGTTTACTTGAAGAGTTTCAATCTGGGTTTAGAATCCATCATAGTACTGAAACAGCCTTAGCGAAGGTCACTAACGACCTCCTCATTGCATCTGATAATGGACTAGTTTCTGTACTTGTCCTTTTAGATCTTAGTGCAGCTTTTGATACTATTGATCATAATATTCTACTTGATAGATTAGAACACTATGTTGGACTTAATGGAACTTCGTTGCAGTGGTTTAGATCTTATTTATCTGATAGGTTCCAGTTTGTTCATGTAAATGAGGAGTTTTCTTTCAGCTCCAAGCTTAGTCATGGAGTTCCACAGGGATCTGTGCTAGGCCCTACTCTTTTTAGTTTATATATGCTTCCGTTAGGCAACATTATTAGAAAGCACTGTATACATTTTCATTGTTATGCAGATGACACACAATTATACCTGTCAATGAAGCCAGATGATACTAATCAATTAGCCAAGTTAGAAGCCTGTCTTAAGGAAATCAAAGCTTGGATGACTTGTAATTTCCTGCTATTAAATTCAGATAAGACTGAAGTCATTCTTGTTGGTCCAAAAAACCTTAGAAATTCCTTTCCAAATCAAACTTTCAGTTTGGATGCAGTTACTCTTTCTCTTAATAGCTCTGTGAGGAACCTTGGAGTTATTTTTGATCAGGATTTGTCCTTCAATTCACATATTAAATTTGTTTCTAAGACTGCCTTCTATCATTTGCGTAATATTGCCAAGATTAGGAGCATCTTGTCTCAGAGTGATGCTGAGAAGCTGATCCACGCTTTTGTTAGCTCGAGATTAGATTATTGTAATTCTTTATTATCAGGCTGTCCTAAAACATCTTTAAAAAGTCTTCAGCTGATCCAAAATGCTGCAGCAAGAGTTTTAACAGGTAGAGATCATATCTCTCCGGTTCTGGCCTCCCTTCATTGGCTTCCCATAGAGTTTAGAATTAAGTTTAAAATCCTTCTTCTTACTTACAAAGCTCTAAACAATCAGGCTCCTTTTTATTTAAAAGATCTGATACTACCGTATTATCCTAACAGAGCACTACGCTCCCAAAATGCAGGATTATTTGTAATACCTAGAATCTCCAAAAGTACAATGGGAGGCAGAGCCTTCAGTTATCAAGCTCCTCTCCTGTGGAATCAGCTGCCAATCTGGATTCGGGAGTCAGACTCGATCTCTGTTTTTAAGAATAGGGCTAAAACCTACCTTTTTGATCTAGCCTACAATTAGGGAGGGATCATGTGTTTCTGAACCCTCCCTTAGTTATGCTGCTAATAGGTTTAGTCAGCCGGGGGACCTCCAGTAATGCACTGGGCCTCACTCCTTTCCTCACTCTCTATGAAATATTTTTTTTTTTTGCTGGTCATTAACATTTGTTTGTTCTCTCCCATAGATTGAGTCCCCATCGTGCTGTTTGCTCTCTACATGTCTGTTCTTTTCTTCTTCTCTATCCCCTCACCCCCCAGCCAGTCGCAGCAGATGACTGCCCCTCCCTGAGCCTGGTTCTGCTGGAGGTTTCTTCCTGTTAAAAGGGAGTTTTTCCTCTCCACCGTCGCCAAGTGCTTGCTCACAGGGGATCGCCTGATTGCTGGGGTCTTTCTGCAACTGTGGGGGTTCCCCCTACAGTTGATAGTGCTATGAGATGACTGTTGTTGTGAAATGGCGCTATATAAATAAAGTTGAATTGAATTGAATTGAATTGAAATGGTTTGAAAATGGTCCTGAAATAATTAAAGTCTGGTGTAGTTTGACCAAAGCATGTCACTGACATTTAATTAAAACTCCAGGGAAATGTGTCATATGAGCAGAAAGTGCGTCACTTGTCCCCTTTAAAGGTGACGCTACTTTTACTCGAGTACAATTTCTGATACCCTGCCAATGAAGTCTTGCAAAAGGATGTTTTATTTTGAAAATTGCAACAGGAAGTCATGGTTTTATTTCCACTCAACGTCTTTAGTGGGTTAGCGGCGGGAGGAGCAGAGTGACAGCTGAACTGATCCCGGAGGTTCAGCTCTCAAGTCCAGCACCTTAACAACTACTAAGCGTGTTTTCAAGACAGGGGCCGACACATTTCGCCGCTTCGCCTTGTTTGTAGAGACCGGCGGAGAGTTGAAGTTTATGGGAGGACCTCTACCGTTAACCTTGCGGATATTTTTTGTTCCTTTTTCCCCAAACAGAGAGACAAGGATCCTTGTCCGGATGTGCCAGCAGCAGTGTTGGGTTTTTATTCGCCATTTCTAAAGACGGATACGGTTCGGCGTGTTCTTAGAAATCCTCTGGCCCCACTGACAGTGATAGTAGTTCATTAACCGCTTCAACCGGGAAGAAACGCGATCATGATTGTGTAATAAAGAGGGAGAGCCGCTGTAAACGGACGACCTCAGTATTGTGACACCGCTGGGATACGTCTGAACCCGAGCGAGGACGTGGTTTTAGCCAGGCTGTGGGAAATTTTTAACAGGAGGAGGGAATAGAAGGAATATTTCCATCCGTTTTGAGTGCTTGTGTGTGTGTGTGTGTGTGTGTGTGAGAGAGACCTAGTGCGTGTATGTCCACCTGAGCACTTCCACATACCAGGAAAACCTCCACAATGACGGGCAGCGGCATCCCTGCAGACATGGTAAGACGTCACTGTTTCACATCCACATCAGTTTTACACAGAATTCGGATCACAACAGCTTCGCTTTTCTGCACGAATAACGGTGATCACTACCTGTACCCCCTTCTCATTGGCATATCAGATGATCTTCAGTCCTATACACTGACTGGTAGCCTCCCAGCAAGTTTTTTTTAAGCATTTTACCCTACCTCGTACTGTATATACCCTACATTATGATAGGAGTAAGATACGGTGATACACAAAAATCCAAATGTAACACGCCAGCTTTTTGTTTTTCAAGTAAGAGCAAAGACTTTTTCTACGCTCGCAAAAGACTTATTATATGGATCATGTATCCACCAGACAGGTGTGGTGTATCAAGACGCCGCGTAAGAAGTAAGCGTTTGCAGCAGGTGTGCCTCGAGCTGGTTGCAGTATAATGTGCTGCTTTGTGACACCACGGTGGAGGAATGTCCACCAGATCAGCCAGTCCGTGCACACTAACGCTGTTTCTTTGGCATCTTGATTTTCCACACTTGTCAGACAGGTGACTGACTCACAGCGCTGTGAAAACCTTCCTGATTGCTTATATTTCTGCATATTTGTCACACTTAAATGTTTCAGATCGTCACATTAATTTTAATATTAGGCAAAGGTTACCTGTGTAAATACCAAGTGCAGTTTTTAAATGATTTCATTTAATTAAGGGAAAAAAGCTATCCAAACCTACCTGGCCATATGTGAAGAAGTAATTGTCCTCTAATAACTGGTTGTGCCACCTTTGGCAGAAACAACAGAAATCAGGCATTTGCGATAACTGGCAATGAGTCTTACATTACTGTTAAGAAAATTTTGGCCCACTCTTTGCAGAGTTGTTTTAATTCAGCCACATTGGAGGACTTGAACTTGACTTGAACTGATGGCCGGACATTCTCCTTCAGAATTTTCAGGTAGAGAGCAGAATTCATGGTTCCACCAATTACAGCAAGTTGTTCAGGTCCTTAAGCAGCAAAGCACCCCCAGACCATCACACTACCACCACCATGTCTGACTGCTGATATGATGTTTGTTATGACCCGAGCGTCGGTTCTTATCGCGCTCGGGTTAAAGTTATGTCTCGCTGCCCGCCTTGACAGCTGCGGGCGGTATTTTGGCCTCTCCGGGCTCTTATTGTGAAAGTGCTCGGAGGGGTTTCCGCCTGTCAACGGTCAGCCAGCTGTCTGTCATCTGTCATCAGTCCTGGGTTATTTAAGCTGTGTGCTAGCGTCAGTATGACGCAGCAGTGTCTGATCGCTATGGTCACTAACCTGATCGCATATGATCGTTATCTGATCGTTATCTTGTTCACCCATCGTCACGGATGCCTGGACTAACCTCACCTCGGCTACCTAAGGGCTTGACCGTCGTTTCACCGGCTTAGTAAGTGAGCTGTATAGCCTTATTTCCGTCGGTGTATCTTGGTGCTGTAAGTCCCTGCTTTAGCAGTCCAGGTGCAATTACTACCTAGCTTGTCTGTGTGTGACTGTTTCCTGCCCTGGACCCATAGTGTATTGTATCGCCTGTGCTTCCTGTTCGGCAAGGACTCTGTCATCTACTCAGCAGCTTGTGTAAACACTCTTATCACCGTAATAAAACTCACTGGTGGACTTGTGTGCGTCTTATTGGTAGCCCGCGAGGGCTACCATGACAATGTTCTTTTTATGAGATGCTGTTTTTCATTATACGCCAGATGTAACGAGATGCACACCTTCCAAAAAGTTCAACTTTTGTCTCTTCAGTCCACAAAATATTTTTTCAAAAGTCTTGGGATCATCAAGATGTTTTTTGTCAAATGCGAGACAACAAGACTTTGTGTTCTCAACCTGCTGTGGAAATTCCCAAAATAACGTCATGCTTAGATTTACATTATCCGACTGGGGGCTCACCTGAAAATGTCGTCTCAAGCCTCCAAAACTTCACAGATGATGGGTGTTTACATTGCTAGCTTGCTAGCTTGCTAGGACATCCGTGGCTGGAAACCGTGGGTAAATAACTCTAAAATCCTAATTCAGTTGAAGAGTTCCCAGTCCTCCTGTGTCCCGGTGAGTGAGTTTCATTTTCTAACTAATTTACTCTGCAATGGTGATAATTTTACTCCGGTGACAGAAGAATATCAAAGCTAGCTAGCGGACACAAACGCACGACCACACAAATTCGTGCATACTTGTGTCTTCCCATTCACTTTGTATGGAGTTGCGCTGCCTGTTCGAGTTTGGTGTGAACACACCTTTATTGTTGAATCATGGACCAGTGTCCAAACTGAGATAAGTGAGGCCTGAAGTTCTTTAGATGTTGTTCTGGGTTTTTGTTTCTCATCTGCTCTTGAATTTCTTTACATCACAGCCTGATGTGTTGCTTTTAGCCTATTCACTTTGTCAGACAAGTTCTGTTACAGTGATTTCTTGATTCAACAAGTCTGGCAGGAATCAGGCCTGGGTGTGGCTAGTGAAATTGAACTCAGCTTGTCAAAAATGTGGTTAATTGCAGTTTATTCATGATGTAACACTGGGGGCAATTACTTTGTCACACAGTGTCAGGTAGATTTGGATAGCTTTGTTCCCATTAATAAATGAAATCATCATTTAAAAACTGCATTATGTATTTACTTCTATTATATTTGTCTAATATTACAATTTGTTTGATGATCTGAAACATGTAAGTGTGATAAATACGCAACAATATAAGAAATCAGGTAAGGGGCATATACTTTTTCACAGCACTGTGTCTTGGCAAAGGACAAGTGCTCAAAAGTTGACCTTTTGTGTGAACAGCAAGTCTTTGATCTTTTGCTTATATTTGTAAAAAAAAAAGTGTGGAAAAAATGTGGCGTATTGTACCCGTTTTACACAGAGGTGGAGATCATTCAGAGTTCAAAAATTGGCCAGATCTCCCAATGATCTCTCAATGATCTTTCAGTGATATCCATGGTCACCACGGTCTCTTCATAGTTTTGACTTAGTCCAAATACACAAGACTCTCCCAAACATTTACACAGCAACTGCTTTTCAAAGCTTATGAGATTGTTGAGAAATCAGGCCACTTTGATCTTTCAATGGTCTCCCAATGATCTCTGTGTTGAGTATAGAGTAAATGTTAAAGCATTTTTAAATGGGTACTGGCTAGTTATTGATCTGCCTGGAAAATGCTGGCATCATTGAATAGCAAGTTTAAAAAAAATACAGATTACTCCCAAGCAAGCAGCTGGAGTCAAGTTATTGATTCTCATGTTGTCAAACTAAATGGAAGTCAGCTGCATTTCAGAAAAGTATATAAAAAAATAAATACATCTAAGACACTATAGCAAGTTTTTAAAATGTACTCTTTGGTGCTTTATATTGCAGGAAAATGACACTCTATAAAAATATATACAGTAAAACTAATGAATTGGCGTTGAAATCAAATGACAGACAGTGCTCATTAAAAAGTAGAATAAAAATGTGGGATCCCCTCAAGTTTTTAGAGGTTGTTTTTCTACAGCAGTTAATTAAAACAGAGGACTATTAAAACAAGTTTGTAAAGTCCTCTCCATGAGAGGCCTACATGTTAGAAATGAAAGGAAGACTATGTTAAAGCCTGGAGTTTTTAGGCTGCTGTTTTACTGTAGTCCTGTGAGCAGTAATTGCTTTGCTAATGCTTCAGCCCCATGTGCCATACCTGCTGATATGAGGACCAAACGCTATCTTATAAAAACTTCTCATGGGAACGTTATCTCTTGTTCCCATCACATAACTTAACAAGAGACATTACAGCTCTTTAATCTCTGTACTCACATGGTATATTAACTTGTTTTGCTGTGGCTCTTAACTGGGATAGCTATCATGAGCTCTCTCCATAAAGATTTATGTCGGCGTCCCGTGGGTGAACAATTCCACAAGTTAAAAAGAGTGTAAGGCACATTTAGTTGGATTTACCAAGTGTCAGGTGTAGCATTTCCCTCCAGTTTTACATCTGGCTTCTTTGCTGTCAGTGTGTGGTGGTGCTAAGAATACTTACAAGTCTAAGTATAGAGGGGATAAACCTTATAATATGCCCCCCCCCCCCCATGTTTAGATCAGCTATCCCAGCTGTGCCTATTCACATTTACCTGGAATCCCCTGAGTTGCAGGTCAATTACGTATATTGTCCGGATTTCGATAATACCGTAGGGCAAGCTAGATATGAGCCTGCCTATAATTTATATGTGGTCCGGTCAGTGTAGCACAGGGCAAGGAATTTATTTCCATGGTTTATGGACATAATCATAAGATGGATCTTTATTTTGCTGATGACTACTGGTTAAATCTATTGTTAAGGAGAAGTTTACAGTTAATGCATCAGTAATATTCTTCCAATCAAGAGTTTTTCTTTTTCTATTTAGAAGGGCTTCGGTCATGAGGCTTGTGAACTCTGGTTTTAAGATAACTTGTCTTTAAGCACATACTGAACCGCTGCCAGCTGCTTTATAACTCAGAGTAATGTGTGCTCAGAGAACTTCCCCGAAGAGGAAGTATCACATTATTATTGCTTCATTCTGTCAGCAGTGTCGGACCCAAGAGTTCCTTTTTTTTTTTTTTGGTGAATTGGTGGATTAAGATATTGCTTCAGATGGGTTTCATTCATGATGGAGCTGCTGTTTCCAGGTTCATGCCTGCTGCGGAAGCATAAAGGTCAGGCGCTTGCACGTAAGTTTTAGCTTTTCTGATCTTCATGGCCACTTGCTTGCCTTTGTGGTCTGGCACAATCTGTACATCACACCGGCTCCCTGCACTCCCCAAAGAAATACGGGGAAATGTTAGCTATCAGCATACGTACGTCAACCCTTCGTCTCTCCCACCAACACCTTTCTATCCCAGTCTCATGTGGAAGAACCAGTTGTACACACACACACACACACAGAGGACCTTATAAAGGCTCTATAGAGTGGGTGTAGGAGTGGGAGGAGAGGAGATTGCTGGTGCCAAACACTGTGGGTGAATGAATCTGAGAGAAAGAATAGAAGAAAAAATAGTCATGCCTCTTGAGAATGGAGGATGGGATTTGTCTTTCTGTCTTCGAATGGAGAAGAAGAGGAGGGGTGGATGGATGTTGAGTCAGTAAAGGATGGGGTGGGGGGCAAATTACCTCTCTCTGGGCAGACTTCAGAAGTGCTGACAGGGTTGAAATGGTCCCCATGACAACATTGGGACGCTTGGACCCGATGTCGCTGTGAGCTTGCAAATCTAAATGTGTGGATTTGTGTGTGTGTGTGTGTGTGTGTGTGTGCTGCAGGTATTCATTGTAGGAACAAGATACGAAATGGAGTAGTAGGAAGAACAAATAAGCACCTCATTTCAGATAAGCCCCGCTGAACAAAAACACTGCAGATGAGACGGAGCGTCCCGGAGATCAGAGTGCAATTTTCAAACCTCACTGATTTTGATCTTGAGCAGAGCAGACAGGACAGAGTGACACAGCACAGTCAGCAGGGAGCAAATGATGCTTCCTCGCTGTCACATGAGCGCTTCAGTTGCACTTCAGTTTTTGTTTTGGGGAAGATTGTTAAAAGCAATTTTAGAGCTTCACAGATTGTTTTTGTTTTCCAGGTCTCTATTTTTTTTAATATTAATTACATATTTTTATAAACTTGATGACCTCCCATTGGATTCAGAGAAAATTGGGAGCTTCCATCTATCTATCCATCTTCTACCACTTATCCGTGGGGGGCAGCAGCTTAAGCAGAGAATATACTGTATCTGATGATATCTGAGCGCTATCAGGGTGGTAGCTACTCCATCAGTGATGTTCTGGTTGTTGGGTAAACACTTAAGAAACGTTTACGAAAGCAACTAGCAGAATACATGCGATAATAAATGTAAGTTAAACCTCTAGGTAGCAAACTAAAGGAAAAAATGTAGCTGGTCAGGGAGTAACGGTAAGCACAGAATACAGAGTGAACAATGGTTCAACTGTCATTCATCTGCAGTAAACAAACAGCAGGAAGAATGTTGCTATAAACTAACAGGAGCTGTTAATTTAAGTCCTAATTAACCGAGTGCTTCCATTTGGGTGATCAGAGGAGTTTACTGTCACTTAAGTAGTACTGAGCCTGATTTGAGATGATATGATGAATTAAAGGCTGTTATCACACATGCGTAATCGTACACACTGTCTAGGATACAGACACCTATTATTTGTGCAGTGGTGACAACATGTTAATTTGTGTTGAAAGTGGCAATCACAGGTCTGACTCAAACAGACCAGCAGGCAGTGCTTTAGTCCTTTTAAGTATTTAACCCTCATATAGTTCTTATTTTTTAAAATTTTGATACTTATGTAGAAATTTTAACATTGCTCATTGCACAATGAACAGTGGATGATAGACTCACAACAGAGAGGAAATCAAAGAACTGTGCTCATTTTTTTTTAGCTTAGTTTATTAGTTCTCATGCCTTGATCTTGTATTTATTAGCAGGGCTGTATGTTAACTTGTTTGCCCATAGCACTGGTGCTACAGAGGTTCATAGTCATGTAGCACAAGGGAAAACTTGTAGCACGATAAAAACATCTGTTGCATCTCTAAAAATTAACTGCTAGGATAAGGACCTGTGCTTATATAGCACTTTTCTAGTCTCATAGAGCTTTACTAGTACAAACCCTTTATTCTAAGGGCCTATTAGAGACTGATACCTAGGGACCATTTAGAATCACCAATTAACCTAACATGTATGTCTTTGGGTTGTGGGAGGAAACCAGCACACCTGGAGTAAACCCACACAGCACAGGGAGAACATGCCAGCTCCACATAGAAAGGTTCCCACCCCTGCCAGCCTTGGGACTTGAACCTGGCATCTTCTAGCCGTTAGGCGACAGTGTTAACCTTTGTACCACCCTGCTGCCCTGTACCACTGTGCAAGTAGTGCAGTTTAATCATTAAAACATAGTATTTCACTTTATGATTAAAAACAACTTGTCAAGATCTAGAAGTTATTTTATATTTACATACATTTCCACATCAGTCATCAATCCTAACCACCTAAACACACTCACCACACTATACAAACTAACGGGCCAGTTTTGGCCTGTGGGCTGCATATTTGACACACCTAGACTAGCCTATGTCACCCCAAGGAGCTTCCTCTTTCTCTGTCGCACTCCTCCTCTAGAGACCCGTGCAGAAATGAATCCGCTGTGGGCCCAGGAGAAACAAGTTTCTCTTATATCAGCATTTTTTCAGTCACTCTCTCAGAGCCTACAGCAGCAGAGAAGAGACCAGCCTGTCCTGTCGCCAAAGAGCCATCTATGCATCCTGGTTCACCTTGCATATCCTCTGCTCCTCTTTTTTTTTTTTTTTTTTTTTTCCCTGCACTTTTGAGTGCAGGCTGCACTCACACAAACACACAGTAAATATGAAAGCTGTTCAGCACCAATATGAAAAAAATGTCAGGTGCGTTTTGCAATCCTCTTTGTTTTAACAAAAGACAAAGAGCAGAAACCGTTGAACTTTATAAATCATGTATTCCACCACTGATCTGTGCTGAGGTAACACGGGGCGACAAAATGAAAAGACTTATAAAAATGCTGTGCTAACAGTGCAATCAGCGATGTGAGGACATGAGACTTGATATCCAGAAGAAATGCGCTGTTATCGGGAGACTGTTGAGGTGTGAATTTATGATGATGGAGCTCAGCACTGCAGCTCCCCAATTATAGTTTGAAAGCGGCTATATACACAGATGAGTTTGTCTCTCATCGCACCGGTGCTTCATCAGTTCGTTCATTCCTTGCACAGACCAATTGTCACGTAGCATGTGCAACATACTGTATATGTGACCAGCCATGGAAAAACCAGCAACAAGTCGGCCTGAAGTGATTCCTAAAAAACACAAATACTTTTTTTTAATTTGTGATATTTTTTTTTTTCAAAATATGCTAGTTGAAATCATGAAGAAGCTACTCCATGCTTCAAATAACAGTGTGGGAGATTTTAAAACCGTAAACTTTGTATTTGAAATAGAGTAGTTTCAGAAGGAAATATCAGCGAGACTGCTTCCTAGTTTTGGGGGTGTGGATACCACAGTTGATTTACATATCCATTTATAATTCATTTCAGCCAATCAGCAGCACGTTCAAGGCAAGGCAAGGACAACCCCTCACAGCACCAGTAAACATCCAGGGAACAGACATTGAGATGGTGACATCCTACAAGTACCTGGGTGTTCATCTGAACAATAAACTGGACTGACCGCACAATACCGACGCACTCTACCAGAAGGGACAGCGCAGGCTGTTCCTACTGAGGAGGCTCAGGTCTTTTGGTGTACAAGGGGTGCTCCTGCAGACCTTCTGCGATTCGGTGGTGGCATCAGCCATCACTTTTGGAGTGGTCTGCTGGGGCAGTGGCATTACTGCAGCTGATAGGAAGAGACTGAACAAACTGATCAAGAAAGCTAGCTCTGTCCTGGGGCAGCGCCTTGACCCAGTGGAGGAGATAGGAGAGAGAGGGATGGTGGCTAAACTGTCACCTCTGCTGGAGTCCGAGTCCCACCCAATGCAGGGCATGCTGAATGCACTGAGGAGCTCATTTAGCAGTAGACTACATCATCCTAGGTGCGCAACCGAGAAGTTTCACAGGTCCTTCCTACCTACGGCTGTCAGACTGTACAACCTAAGCAGGGCTGCGCGCAGAGATTGTAAAAGAAAAAAAAAAACATTACGACCTAATAGTATTGAATGCAAAAGACACAATAAACTTACATAAAATGGTCCCCCTCCAGTGTACAGCTAAGACAATATCAGTCGCTATGGAGGGTGACAATATGCATGGGTACATATTCATACTATGTGGGGTAACTAAATAGACTGTTATGCTGTTTATTCCATCTAGCTACAATGCTATACATGCTGTGTATATACAGTATATTTATGTGTACATATGTATATTCATTGCTCTTATTTTCTTATCTTCTAAATTATTGCTCTGAGTGCTGCTATCCCTGTGCTGTTGCAATCCTGGAATTTCCCCATTGTGGGACTAATAAAGCTTATCTTATCTTACTTAAGCAGGGCTCCTTTTGATAAGCACTGTAAGCGGGCTGGGTTCATGCTAAGTCATGCAAATGACCAGCATTTGTCACCGCCCCCACCTGGTGTCCCTGGAAGGTGACAATCCCTGGAAACTTTGAACCTAATTTTCTCAGTGAAGTAGTTTGAGTAGTTTGGTCATCATAGATCATCATAGACCGATGGAGGCCGACGAGTTTGAGAGGCACTAACATTCAAATGGCCACATCTTCTCCAGATCTTTTTGGATTTCCGTGTGTTAGACATCATTGGAAAGCTTAGATTCCACACTTTTAAAAATCTGTCAATAACTCAAAATACACTTTGGGAGATTTGTTCCTAATTTTTCCATGGCTGGTCACATACGTCACACTGTACAGCCCTGATTAGGGCTGGGAATCATGAGGGACCTCACGATGCAATTCAGATCACGATATTTGGGTCACGATCCATCGCAATACCATATACCCCCCCCCCATTTCAACATCGAATTTTGTTGCAAAAGTACAAATGTCAATATTTGTTTCATCTAAGGTTTCTCTCTTTTCATGTCACCACAGCTGCTTTTTTTATATGGCTGCAGGCTCTCAGTTCTCCGTGGGATGGTGTGCTCTGGTCCTTTCTGCTGCCCACATTTTCATACTCCAGGGGGATTTATTTTCTGTGGAAACATGTCTCTGCACACAGGGAGGGCGGTGGACTATGTTGTTTATTGGCTCGTTCTGAGTTTGGAGGTGGCTTTGCTGCATGGGGAGGTGTCTGGAGTTGGCTGGTCACTGGGGTCAGTACTGCTTGTGCTGGAGTGTTTTTAGCTTAGGAATCACTAACACTGCTGTTGCTGAATGGCTCAGAGAGGAGTGTGCTGTCCCACATGTTCCAGGTCTTTTGGTTTTTTGTGCAGCACTCCTTGTGGGTTGTGTGACGTGCCAAGACGTTTTGTTCCGTCTTTGTTATAAAATCCAAAAAAGGCCCAACATTTGAGTTAACTTTTTGCTGCATCTAACTGATTCATAACTTGTACACCTGGCTGCAAATTTCGTAAGAAAAGCTATGATGTCACCTGGCTGGGTGCTTACTTTACTCCATGTAGTGGACTGAAAACGCAATGGGTTGATTAGTACTAAATACTGATAAATACTAATAAATAATAATGTATAAATACTAATAAATATTAAATAGTCATAAATACAGAGTATGCAACATTTGCATAAATATATTTAATTAATAAAAGATCAGTGCATCCATTCAGGGATTGGTGCATCATCACTAGTCCCTTGTACGTTGCCAAATCTTTTCTTGTTCCATCCCTAGTATTTATGTTGTAAAACAGCAAATTATGCAAGTTAGCACAAGTTTAGTTGAATTATTTGTCTATGAAACCTCCTTTTATTTTATCATTACTTAATCAGGAAAAAAATCCAACTGAGATCATAGACCTCTTTTACAAGGGAGCCCTGGCCAAGAGACAGCATCACATACTTTGTACCTGTTCAGGGTTGCAGGTAGCATGGAGCCTGTCCCAGCTGTCTTTGGGCACAGATTGCATGTTCCATAAAACATCTGAACATTCCACCATATGGCTTTTACACATACTTTATGCTATATGGACAGAAGTTTTGGGCCACACTTTAAATACATGAATTCAGGTTTTTCATTCTAGAGAAATCTTAATGCTTCAGCTTACCAGAAAATGTTGGTCAGTTCCATGCTTCAAACTCTGTGGGAACAGTTTTTGGAAGGTCCTCTTCTGTTCCAGTATGACTGTACCCTAGTGTCCAAAGCAGGTTCCATGAAGACATGGTTGGAAGAGTTTGATGAGGGGGAACTTGACTGGCCTGCACAGAGCCCTCAGCTCAGCCCCATCCAGCACCTTTAGGATGAATTAGAACAGGCAGTGGAGCCAGGCCCTCTGGTCCAACATCAGTGTGTGACCTCACAAATGTTCTTCAGGATGGATGGGTAAAAAATTCCCAAATTCCCACAGACACGCTCAAAAATCTTGTAGAAAGCTTTTCCAGAAGAGTGAAAGGAGGGCCCAACTCCATATTATAATGCCTATGAATTTAGAAAGGGACATTATATAAGTAATACAGTATGCAGGTGGCCTGATACTTTTGTCCATATAGTGAGTTTAAATGAAACGTTAACTGCATTAACGCAGTAAGAACAAACAAAATCATGTAAAAACTCATTTTCTAACATCATTCCAAAGAACTCAAAGTTTGTTATTGAGGAATCAGCTCAAAAGATTATTTTAATTTCTGTCAATCAAATGTGTTTTTATGATGTATTTATGTTGTTGTGTCAATATTTGTGTGACAGCTATTGTACTCTGTGTGTGGCTTTGGAATCAGTTCATAGATTATCCTCCCACTAACCTCCTAGGTTTCACAGAAGCACGCACACACATGCACACGCATACAAAGGAGTCAAAGGTCGGGGTCAGAGGTGAAGAACCACAGCAGGGGAAGCCTCACCGCTGAAGACAGTGTTCCCGTTACTATTCCAGCTAGAGCTTAGCTCAGCATGTGTGATTCTGTGACAGAGAGAGGTCTGCAGTCTGCAGGACGATACTTCTAATGGGGCTTTGACTGACATTTTGCTGGAGCAGAAACACAAGTGAATCTTGACGGGCCAGTTGGATGAACTGTGATTGTGTGCATGTGAGAGAGAGGCAGAGAGAGAGAACGATGCCATGTGTTACCAGTCTGAATCATGGACCAGGATTACGTCATCCTACTCCGTTGTAGCAGCTGATATATTGACTCTGACATTGTCACATGTAGGCCTTGGAGAGCCATGGAAAGTTCTGAAGGTGCAGCAGTCAATTCATGTTGATTTCAAGCGTGTCTGGATATGGATGGAGTTAGAAACACTGTGACACAGCAGCTAAAATACCTGTTCAGTACTACCTACATATACATTACACAAGCTTTAAAGGAAAGTGAAAGTCGGCTTGCCTTTAGGCTGTTTTATGGTTAATTTTTGTAAATCTGTGAGCCTGAGCATCATTGCATTTACATGTGGTGATTGGGACAGTTTAGTCAGTATACAGCATATGTGCAATCATCTAGAGTTAATCCAGTTATATCGATGCATGCCTGCAACACCAACAGGAAGTCCTGTTGAGAACCTCTCGTCCAATGATTACTTATGTAATCATTAGTTATTTTGCATACATTTGATTGTGAGTGTTTTCATTGTGGCATGTGCTGAGGCATGTGCCTCCAGTTTATTGTATTCAGTGAAAAACGACTACCCGCTGCTCGGATCTGTTGTGTTACCCGTCAGTAATGCTGCTTCTCCGTGTTCCACCTTTGCTGTCTGCTCCTTCTGGTGATGTATCGATGATATACCATAATTCACTTGTGTAGAAAAATATTCATAACATCAAAACATTACAGTAGAGCTAGAGTTAGTTTATAGCTGTATTGTTATTCACTCTACTTTTGTACTGCTTATTTCTTTGCTTATTGCTTGTAATGTAGGTGAAGAAAGGGAGGGATCAGAACCTTTACATTTGGATTTCCAACACTTTAAAAAATTCTTAGTTTTATTTTTTTCTATTGCAGGGGTCACCAATAGGAGGACCATGGTCTGAATCCAGACCTAGATGTCTAGAACTGTCATCAGTAAATAATTGGTTCAGTATTGGCAAAGACTGCGTTTTAACTGGTGCCTCTTTCCCTGCATTTTAGCCTGTGTTAACTTGTGCACTGGCGTGATGTGGCAGTGAGGAAAAATCATTCAGTGACACGGCTGCAACAGAAGAGACAAAAAAGACAGCGGTCAGAGAAATACTGAGAGTCAAAGTGAACAAATGTGACACTAGGGTGTTCTAAAAAGTTCAGAGTAGACAGAAAAATGTGTTTAACCCAGAGTGGACAGACTCTGATACAGTATGTTCATCCTTCAGCTCTACTCAGAGCATATGAGACATTTTAAAATTGTTAATGTGTGTCAGACGAAACGGAGATAGCCACCGCCCCTATACACCACATGGTGTCCCACATGCGGTGGAAGGGAATTAACAAACTAACTTATATTCTTAGAGACATGGCAATACTAAAAACAGAAATGTGAAATATGAAGCTTAACATAAAACAGCATTTGAGAAAAGTTACTCCCTCAAATCCAAATGGAATTCACCGATAACACAGGCTTACAAAAATAATTTTTTTGTAAGTTGTCTATTTTTTCAGCTGATTTAAGACAATTTTGCACCGCTGAATCTGAAAATGACATCTGTTTCTCTCGATCAGGTGCCAAGTAAAAACCTGTACTTACTTAGTACTCAGTGCTGTGCATGTACTTACCTTTATATAAAGGCCATCATCATCATCATAGCAGTCTGTCGGGAGCGACAATGACTGTTTGTTTCATTTAGATCTGATCAGATTCCTCCACGCAGCTCTGTGATTCGTCACTAGTCCAGCAAAAGCTAGCAGTACTCAAATACGTTGCAAGCAGTTTCATGAAATGGTCAGTCAGAGAGCAACTCATACCGGCTCGGACGTCGCCCGGGTTAACAAGGTCAGGAGTTCCTGGCAGCGGAAGGCCGGGTGGGGGTGGCGGTGGGGGGCTTCGGGAGACCCGGGTTGAGTGTGTGAGGGCTTACAGTGTGTCTGATAATGTGCATTTATTAATAGATGTGTTTTGGTTATGGTTTTTATGTTCAATATATTTTGACATGTAAACATACTGTATATACAGTATTTATAATGTAGCATTCTTATTTACTTCGAGTGAGTAGCTATGTTTACACGGACACAAGTAACCGGATTAAAAGCCTGATCGGAATAAAAATGCTTCATGTAAACACGCCAATCTGAATATTCTAACCTGATCACGCTCATTTGGATCAAAATTTCATTCCGATTGAGAGGGGTGGGTTCTGCCGATTGTTAATCCGAATGGTGCGCATGAAAACACTTATTCCGAACGTAGGGCAGAAAATATGTTTACTGTGCATGTCTGTACACTAGCCACACGTCGATGTGACGTATTTCCGCCTTAGCAGCAGCTAGCGGAAAACATAGCGGGAGTAAAACAAAACTGGTCTATATCGTCCTGATGTCTCCCTCTGTTCGTCATATGCAGAATTCTGTACTTGTAGCTTCATTACGGAGACCAGCAGAAGCAAAAGTACAGTCTGAATAACACAATACAGGTCAATTTCGACACGAAGCGGGGCTTGCTAACACCGGAAGTTACTTCTTCTTCTATTTTCAGAATGTCGAAATGCCGATGTGCACATGTCAAAATGATTTATTCCGTTCAAACGTGTGACACATGGAAACATACGTCCTAGTCGGATCAGCTTTTTCAGGATACATATAAATGGTAAAATTCTGATCTGAATTGCAATCAGATTGAAGAAATTTTGCCCATGTAACTGTGGCCACTGACAGGGAAAATCTGACCTAGGACAAGTGGAACATGCTGGAAGACCTTATCTCTTTTGTGATTGGTTTGCATTTGTTGTCAGCATATGTAGAAGATGGTATAGCATTTCACCAGAGGAGTTTCTAAAATTAAAAAAAAAAAAAAGAAGTGTGTGCTTGTGTCTGTAGGTGTGTTGGAATAAGGACTTTTCCAACTATAAAAATCCAGCTCTTTTCAGCAGTCAGCATTGCCCAGTATGGCTTTGCACAAATGAGAACTGTGCTGAATTGCTTCACTATTAGGAGATGAAGTCTTTGTTTAACCCCTTGCACTCTGGTCAATTTCCCTAAAAACGCCAAAAAATAACGTACCCAAAGTAAATCAAAAGCTGTTCTTCAACCCTTTGCAGTATCTTCATTGGGTTGGTCTCATTTAAAAGAAAACACTTTGAATTTTTTAGCAGAACAGTCATAATCTCTCTAAGTGCTCCTGCCACTGAGTAACAGTCATCTAAACATACTGAACTTGAAGAAAATAAATTTCGCCTGGGTGTTTTTTTGGATACAAATGCTTGCAAATAACACACAGCTGTCAGATACTGGCTGGAAAATGCAACAGAAATGTAGAACCAAGTGTTATCCAGCTGAGGTCAAAATTTTGTAGCAATACCACAAAAAGTGAATATATTACACAGCTTTTTTCTTAGGTTGTTCCCAGGCATCTTTGAACTGTGCCAAATTGTGCCAAATGGCACAGTTTGGAAAAACGTCTGAAACTTTTGAATGATTCAATATAGAAGCTTCATCTTGGGCTCTAATGAAAGGTGAAGGGCTGTGTGTGTGTGTGTGTGTGTGTGTGTGTGTGTGTGTGTGTGTCGGGGGGGGGGGGGTTATTTATTCATTCATGAATGAATGAATGAACAAACAAGCCCCCACACACAAAGAAGCATGCCACGTAAAAAATGTGTGGCTTTTTTTTTTTTTTTTTACAAGAAAAAATAACCTACAGTGCAATAAAAATTATACTAAAATATCTGTAAGGTAGAAGATAACAACTCCCCCCCCCCCCCCGCTACAGAGGACGGACATCGTCCATCGACACATGACAGGCGCCGCGGTCTACTACGCACAGTTGTACTAAAATATCTGCAATAATATCTGCAATCCGCTACAGGAGAGTAGTGGGGGAGGGGGGGTCCGGACGCGGCGCACAGACTGGACACGGTCCGTGCGCCAACCGGACTGGAACCGTCATGTTGCGATAACGCACAGTTGTAATTTACCGATCGGTCAAAAGTCATTTGGATTACAATTTTCAGGGGTAAAGAATAATTTAGCTTATAACACTTACCTGTCCACAACAGCAGCGTAGCTGGCGAACTTCTCTTCCTCATTATCAGACGAACGTGACGCTGGTCCGCTTGTTACAGACTCGTGGTTCTGGTCACGCAACCCGGTCAAACCATAATTCCATTGTTGCGGTTTTGCGCTTCCATGATTGCGGTTTTGGCGAACGATTTTTCAAAACAAATAAGAACAGTAGTAAGAAAAAGACTGGCGAACGCCTGTGTGTCACCCAGCCTTACACAAAACAGCTTTCGAACTTCTGTGCTTCAATTGGCTGGCTGTATTCGCAGCCGTTGGTAGGCGGGTCCTTCTTGCTAGGTTTTCAGTCATTGGTTCTTCAAGGTTTCAGAAACCCAATTCAAGGCTCTTATTAGTCGAATGAGAGGTCAATCACATCTAAACCAATCAAAGCACTCCTTTGGGTTTCTGTTTGCAGCTGTGTCTGTAGTGGAAGAACGGAAATGCAGCTTTTTTTTTCAGTGCGCTCTAGGACGCAGTGCCCTTGTGCGCCCTCGTGCGCTCTAGGACGCAGAGACGTGTCCGCCCGCGGTACACCGGAGTACAAGAGGTTAAGAAGAAAGTTCTGGTCTAGATTTCAGTTTAAGTCTTGGTCTTTCTTCACAACTGGAACTATTGTATTCTGCATCTTTGTACTGTATGTGTACATTTCAGTGCACTTTGACGGTGCTTATTACAGATTCCTGATCATTGAGGTCTTGCAAAAATAGTCTCCCCAAGTGAACTGAGGACACCCTTCACCTTTTATGCCAAATTATTAAGAGCTCATCATGACATCAGTTAGTGGGTGTGAATGTACCGCACATGCACGCACGCACACACACACACGCACACACACACACACACACACACACACACACACACACACACACACACACACACACACACCCTAGTGCAACAGAGCATTCCTTACTAGATCCAAAATTCTTTCAGCCCCTTTTGTTGCTCTGGTCTGTAATTTTCCCATAAATTTTGCATGTGGACATTTGCATCAAGAAAGAGCCAAAGCACAACCTGTTCTTCCTGTTAAGTGTGACGTGTTAGCTGATGGTGTTGCCAGAGGAGTAACACCCACACAGATTCACTTTTGCCACAGATTCCAGCACAAACTGGGCTGCTTCAAAAACGCTTTTGCATTTAATGATTTTCAGCTGGTTCTTTTGGCTCCACTCTGTTATATATCGCTTTTCTGTTAAGTCTGACTTGCTAACTTATTTATCCTTCCAGTTGAATTTCCATAAAATTGTATCTCTCTGAATATGAAAGTCTTTCTCACTGGCATAAATATAATTCTGTGAGAATCATACCGACACTTGTGAGAAATGCACAAGTGTCGGTATGATGTGCTGCTGCTAAAGATGATTTTGACTTGAGAAACTAACAAAGGAAGAGAAACTTGGGTCACAGATTTATGCATATAGAATTCCTTAGACTCGGATATGTTTTGTGTTCGATACTAGAGGATAGTAGAGGCTTTAGATAATATTTCAGTGCTGTAATTTTACAGTGTGTAATTCAAATGGATGTACAGTATAACAACAGCAGTCAAAAAATAATTTGTATTTCCTTTCAGTTTAGATGTTGAGAAGAAAAAGAGTGTATAAGTGTGCATAGTGCATGTAGCTGGAAGGTGGGGAGAGAGGGATGTTGAACTAGCTCAATAAATGGGGTCTTTCAGCTACACTGGAAACAATTTCCAGCCGAGGGGCCATTTATATTAAAGCTTTGCTTTGCCAGCACAGACTTTAACATCGTGTGTGTGCGCACATCTGAGCAGTTTGCAAGCATCCGTCAACTGTCCCTCTTCTTGATGTATTTTTGGACAGGGTGTCATTTTTAAATCACATCTGAAATGGATGACATGTGCGACTGCAGTCAAATGGATGATACGCACTGGGAGAATTAGTGAGCTGGTTTTGAGACTTTCCGGGTTCCAGACAGGTCAGAGGGGAACTCCAGTCATCCAATGGGTTGTGCCTCACAGGATGTTAAGATAAGATAAGCCTTTATTAGTCCCACAACGGGGAAATTCCAGGATTGCAACAGCACAGGGATAGCAACACTCAGAGCAACAATCAGAAGGCAAGAAAAAAAACAAGCAAGCAAGAGCAGCTAATAAACATATGTACATATTACTATAAAATATATATATATACACACACACACACACACAGACACACAGTGCAGAGCATTGTAGCTGGATGGAATAAATATATGAATATATGAACACACAGTGCAGAGCATTGTAGCTAGATGGAATAAATATGTAAATATATAAACACCCACAGTACGGAGCATTGCAGCTAGGTGGAATAAATATGCAAGTATATAAACACACACAGTGCGGAGCAATGTAGCTAGACGGAATAACATGTAGACATACAAATATATAAACACACCCAGTGCTGAGCATTGTAGCTAGATGGAATAAATATGCAAATATATAAACACACACAGTGCAGAGCATTGTTGCTAGATGGAACGAAACAGCACAACCGTCTACTTAGTTATCCTACATGGCATGATCATGTGCCCATACACATTCTCACCCTCCATAGCGACCGGCATGTTCCTAGTTGTATGCCGGAGGGGACCATTGTGTAAGTCTATTGCATCTTTTGCATTCAAAAAACCATTAGTTTGTTACGTCTTTTTGCTATCTCTGCGAGCAGCCCTGCTTAGGTTGTACAGTCTGACAGCCGTTGGCAGGAAGGACCTACGAAACCTCTCGGTTGTGCACCTGGGATGATGTAGTCTGCTGCTAAATGAGCTCCTCAGTGCATTCAGTATGTCCTGCATAGGGTGGAACTCGGACTCCAGCAGAGATGACAGTTTAGCCACCGTCCTTCTCTCTCCTATCTCCTCCATCGGATCAAGGCGTCGCCCCAGGACAGAGCTAGCTTTCTTAATCAGTTTGTTCAGTCTCTTCCTATCGGCTGCAGTAATGCCACTGCCCCAGCAGACCACTCCAAAAGTGATGGCTGATGCCACCACCGTGTCATAGAATGACTTCAGCAGCGCCCCTTGTACACCAAAAGACCTGAGTCTCCTCAGCAGGAACAGCCTGCGCTGTCCCTTCTTGTAGAGTGCATCAGTATTGTGTGACCAGTCTAGTTTATTGTTCAGATGAATACCCAGGTACTTATAGGATGTCACCATCTCGATGTCTGTTCCCTGTATATTTACTGGTACTGTGAGGGGCTGCCCATGCCTGCGGCAGTCCACCACCAGCTCCTTAGTTTTCCTCGCGTTGATCTGGAGGCAGTTCCGATGGCACCAGTCCACGAAGTCCTGGATAAGCCCTCTGTACTCAGCTTCATCTCCATTGGAGATGAGGCCAACGATCGCAGAGTCATCAGAGAACTTCTGTAGATGGCAGTGTGTTGTGTTGTGTGAGAAGTCCGCAGTATAAAGAGTGAACAGGAAGGGAGCCAGCACCGTTCCCTGGGGGGCCCCCGTGCTACTGATGATCGTGTCGGACACACAGTCCCGGGTTCTCACAAACTGAGGCCGGTTCGTGAGGTAGTCCAGGATCCATGATGACAGGTGCTGGTCCACCCCTGCGCGCAGCAGCTTGTCCTTCAGGATCATTGGTTGGATGGTGTTGAAAGCACTGGAGAAGTCAAAGAACATGATCCTCACCATATTCCCGGGCTTCTCCAGGTGGGACAGAGAACGGTGAAGGAGGAAGATCACCGCATCCTCCACCCCAATGCCATGCTGGTAGGCGAACTGGAGTGGATCCATCGCTGGTTCCACCAGGGGGCGGAGGTGAGCAAGGAGCAGTCTCTCCAGGGTCTTCATCAAGTGGGACGTCAAGGCCACCGGTCTGTAGCTGTTCAGGTCTTTGGGGTGGGAAGTTTTTGGTACAGGTACCACACAAGATGTTTTCCACAGCTGTGGTACCCTCCCCAGTTTCAGGCTCATGTTGAAGATATACGTCACAATCCCACACAGCTGGTCTGCACAGGACTTGAGGAGCTTTGCGCTGATGCCGTCCGGTCCCGGCGCCTTCCTCGCCTTGATCTTCCTCAGCTCCGTCCTCACCTGGGTCCTGGTCAGGGTCAGGATGGGGGGCTGTGTGTTGGGAGTGGGGGGGTGTTGGTGGAGTGGGGAGTGGGCAGCAGGACTTGATTTCTTTAGAGGCAGCAGTGGTTGTTGTGCAGTCAGGGGGGAGGGCGGTTGGTCAAATCTATTGAAAAACAGATTCAGGTTGTTCGCCCACTCCCTGCCCCCTGTGGCCTGGGGGGAGGTATTCTGGAGCCCCGAGATGGTTTTGAGGTTTCTCCAGACCCCGCTGATGTCGCTCTGTTGCAGCTTGTCCTCCATCTTCTTCCTGAAGCTGTCCTTGCCTTCTCTGATCTTTCTCCTCAGCTCCCTCTGTACGGACTTCAGCATCTCCCTGTTCCCTGACCTGAAGATCCTCTTCTTCTCTCTCAGAAGTGTTTTTATCTCAGGGTTGATCCAGGGTTTGTTGTTTGAGTGACGCCGTATGGTCTTGGTGGGAACGGATTTGTCCACACAGAAGCTGAGGTAGCCCGTGAAGGTGTGAATGAGGCCATCGATGTCCTCACCATGTGGATCGCAGAGCTGCTTCCAGGCGGTGGCTTCAAAACAGCCCTTTAGGGTGTCCATTGTCTCCTCAGACCATAACTCCACAGTGTGCATGGCCGGAGGTTGTCTGTGCACTAGGGGTTTGTACACCGGCCGGAGATGAACCAAGTTGTGATCCGATCTCCCGAGTGGGGGGAGTTGTGATGAGGTGTACGCCTCCTTAGTGTTTGCGTAGAATAAATCCAGTGTTTCATTGTCTCTAGTGTGGCATGTGACATACTGGGTGAACGTGGGTAGAATGGGAGACAGTGAAACATGGTTGAAATCGCCTGAGATGAGGAGAAGAGCATCTGGGTGTTCTGTCTGCAGCCTGCTGGTTACTGAATGGATGACGTCACGCGCTGTCCCAGCGTTCGCCGTCGGATTTGCATAAACAACAATGCAGATCACGTGTGAGTGTTCTCTCGGGAGATATGTAGGCCTCATGCTAACAGCTAGCAACTCAATGTCTTTGCTGCAGTGTCGTTGTTTAACAGTGATATGTCCCGGTCTGCACCAGTTGTTGTTAACATACATTATCACTCCACCGCCCCTAGCCTTGCCACTGTCTGGTGTTCGGTCAGCTCGTATCATGTGAAAACCCTCCAGCTCAATGTTAGCATCTGCTGCTAGTTCAGTTAGCCACGTCTCAGTAAACAAAAGGAGAGAGCACTCCCGGTAAGTGCTATCATAACGGGAGATAGCCGCTAGCTCATCTAACTTTCCCAGTATCGACCGTACATTTCCCATGACAACAGATGGAAGGGAGGGTCTGTACCTTATATTTTTTGTCCTCCGCCTTACTCCAGCCCGGCAGCCGCGGCGTTTTCGCCTCAGTTCTCTCGGTATGTCGAGTTTTTCCAATGGGACCGGGTGGCGGTTGAATGCTAGCAGCTGTTCTCTGCTGTATCGTATCCTGCTATAGACAGTGGCTCCGTCCACCGGCTCAGGAGACATTTAGGACGATCTGTGTGTCCGTGATATAAGTGGGGTGAAAAAAAAAGACGGATCAAAAGAGAGAGGAAGGGAAAAAGACTCGGAATCGAGCCGCTGTTGCAAAAGGCAGCCGACTGGTGTGGCGCCGAGAGAAAAAAAAAAAAAAAAAAAAAAAAAAAAAAATTCAGAATTCGAATTCTGGTCTTCACACATGCTTTTAATCCAGACACTGTTATGCTTGTCAATCAGGTATTTTTTTTTATTGTTTTGACTAGTAGCTTAGGAGCAACTAAGATAGAACTAGTTCTCCAGAAGATCATAAGACAGTGTTTTGTGGAGAGATTGAATTTTGAAATCAGAAACACACCTATCATTGCTTATCACATAAGTGGTTGTGCATATGGCTGATTGGTTACAGAACCTGGTACTTGAGCTCCCTGGCAATAACCCAACTACATCCCTTTTTATTTTTGAATGTTCTGACTGAAAATTGCTCTTATTTCCACTGCTTGTTGGCTTATTTGTGTGTGAATGTGTGTGTGAATGGGTGGATAGCAGGATCTGTAAAGCACTTTGGTCATCGAGAGATGAGAATAAAAGCGCTATATAAGTGAATGCCATTTACCATTTTATTTTGGGATGTTTTTCTGCTCCGCTCTGTTGTATTCTATTTTAATGAGAAGGTCACTGGTTGTCATTTAGCTCCATCTTCAATGTGAATCATGCATAGAGACTATGGAGAGATCTTCCTGGACTGCAGTGGTCATGGAAGCAGAGTGGCACTTAAGGGATCCTTCTTCTGTGCTCAGAAGCTTTGGTGATCTTGATGAAGGTGCATATAAACTAGTTGAGGGTTGTAGTTGGAGTGTCCCTTCAGCTAATAGCAGTTATCTTGTAGAGTACAAACAAGTTCTACCATGTCTAATAAAGTTCAGTCATGTTTCCATCACAAAGTACTGCAACCTTTATAGCAGAACTGCACTTCAGGGACTATACACAGAAAAGTAATAGTTCTTCACAGAGCTCTGTGTTTTTTCAGAGGCATCACTTATCAAAGAACCAGTTTATTTAAGGATGGATCTTTGCATACCTTGTATAGTTCTTCAAAGAACCTTCTTCAAAGACCCCCACAGAATCTGCACCCAGAAAAATAAAGGAGCCCACTGGAAACCAAAAAGTTGTTAAGAGTAATGCCATTGAAGAACCATTTTAAGTTCCATAAGAACCTTTTAGCAAAAGACTTTTCAAAGAACCTTCTTCAATGGCATTCCTGAACAAAAGGTTCTTTGAAAAGCCTGTTGTCTAAAGGTGCTTGATGGAACTTAAATGATCCTTCAGTGGCATTACTATTAAGAACCTTTTGGTTCCCAGTGATCACCTTTATTTTTCTGTGCAGATTCTGTAGGGGTCTTTGTTTTTGTTGCATTTCTACCAATACAAAGAGTTCTTTGATGATGTAATGACATTGACATGGTTTAGTAACAGACCCAGAAGCAGACTACAGACTTGGTTATAATAACAATAATCTTTATTGAGTGTGAGTGTGCGTGCATGTGTGTAAGTGCAGAGCGGGAGGAATCTGGTAACCCTGCAGAGGAGGAGTAGTGAGTTATTTGTGGCTCACAGTTGAATAACAAGGGGTTAATTTTAATCTTACAGGTCAAGGAGCGGTTGGAAGGAAACAACCAGTGGCCACGTTCTCTCCTGGTTGCCGTGGTCCTGCTGAGGTGAAGAGGTGCTGGTGCAGGTATATACAGTGCGAGGTGCCTGGGGAATTCCTCAGCTGAGGGAAAAGGGGAAAGTTCAGTCTGAAGCTTAAAGGCACTTACAGGACGCTGGTGGGAATAAGGAGGTGCCAGCTCTGGGAAAGGATCCAAATCTGCCACAAGGAGAGGTGCCGCCCCCAAGGAGAAGGTCCACCTGTGCACAGGTAATCCAAGACAAGCAGAAGGGAGATGCAGGGAGGTGAGTACAAACAGAGAGGTAGCTTACGGTATGCCGGGTCTGAAGTGAGGTCCGAAGCTGGAGATGAAAAGGTAGCACAAGCATAGAGGAGCACTCTGACTGCATGTGAGCGTAGATGTCTCCATGCAGGAGTGGAGGGCCCCACTCCATATAAAGGCTGCTTAATTAAGGAGTGCAGGTGTGGATGAACTCTCAGCTGTGAAACATAATTAATGAGAGGAGAGAAAAAAACAACACACAGCTCAGATCACCACAGTGCCCTCCCCTCAAGGAACGCCTCCCAGCGGCCGACTCAACCTCCCCAGGTGGGACTGATGGAATGCCCTGACCATCTCCCGATCCGTGATGAAGGATGTCCAGACCCATGATCTCTCCTCAGGTCTGTACCCAGCCCAGACCACCAGGTACCGCCATCGATCGTCACAGGAGGGGGAGGCGGCTTCGATGGAGGACACAGAGGCCTGGTGGAAAACGGCTTTACCTGAGAAACATGAAATGTAGGACAGATGCGGAGAACAGGGGGAAGAGACAGGTGAACAGCAGCTGGATTGATGATATTGGAGATGGGGTAAGGACCAATAAAGCGAGAAGAGAGCTTCCTGGAATCAGTCTTAAGGTTAATGTGTTTACTGGACAACCATACCGTCTGCCCAATCCAGTGGTGGTGGGGGAAGGGGGGGGTCCTTCAACGGTTGGCGATTTCAGGTTTGCGATCCGCAGTGCGGTGGAGAGCAACCTTGGTGGTCCTCCAAATCCAGTGACAACGATTGATGTGAGACTGCACGGATGGTACAGCATTCTCTACCTCCCCCTCCAGGAATGGGGGGGAGGTTGTATCCCAAGGACACCTCAAAGGGGGAGAGACCCATAGCCGCAGAGGTGGCAGAGTTGTGTGCATACTCAATCCAAGGTAGGTACGTACTCTAGGATGCAGGACTAGAGGCCGTGACGCACCTCAGGGCTGCCTCCAGCTCTTGGTTGGCTCGCTCGCACTGGCCATTACTCTGAGGGTGATACCCAGAGAACACGCTGACCATCGCCCTAATGGCCTTACAAAAGGATTGCCAAACCTAGGAGACAAACTGAGGACCCTGGTCCGAGACCACATCTACCAGAATCCCGTGGAGGTGGGCAACGTGTAGCACGAAAAGGTTGACCATCTCCTTGGCAGATGGGAGCTTTTTCAGGGGAATGAAGTGAGCTGCCTTCGAGAACCTGTTCATGATGGTGAGGGTGACCATATGTCCAGCAGAGGGGGAAAGCCCAGTCACGAAGTCCAGCGCCACATGGGACCATGGCCTGCTGGGGATGGGTAGGGGGTGCAGCAGCCCCGAGGGAGGAGAAGAGGATGATTTGCCGGTGGCGCACTGGGGACAGGACCGGATGAACTCATTTACGTCCTTCCACATTGACGGCCACCAGAAGGTCCTTTGCAGCTGCGACGAGGAGCAAGACATGCCAAGATGACACATAACCTTAGAAGAGTGTAGCCAATCGATGACCTCACCACAGACCAACGAAAGAACATAGAGCCGTCCCACAGTACCCCCACCCAGGTCAGGCTCAGTGTCCTGCACCCTCTTGATCCTCTCCTTGATCTCCCAGGAGAGCACGCTGACCACACACGAGGGGGAAACAATGGGATGCAGCTCAGGTAATGTCGTGTCAGTGGAGAATTGTCTCAAGAGAGCATCAGGCTTGATGTTTTTGGACCCCGGGTGGTAAATGATGGTAAAATTGAACCTGCCAAAGAATAGGGCCCAACGGGCTTGTCTCGAGTTTAGCCGTTCAGCCGTCCTGAGGTACTTCAAGTTCTTATGGTCAGTCCAGACCACAAACGGCTGTGAGGCTCCCTCCAGCCAGTGGCGCCACTCCTCCAAGGCCAACTTGACTGCCAGCAACTCCCAGTCACCCACATCGTTGTTCCTCTCGGCTGGGGACAGGCGTCAGGAGAAATAAGAGCAGGGATGGACCTTGTTGTCGGTGATCGAACGCTGCGAAAGGACTGCTCCCACCCCGGAGTCCAAGGCGTCCACCTCCACCAGGAACTGCAAACATGGGTCCACCTGAGCGAGGATAGGGGGAGAGGAGAAGCGAGACTTTAGTTTGGGAAATGCTGCATCAGCCTCCTTCGACCATCAAAAAGGAACCTTGGTGGAAATGAGGCAGGTGAGAGGCAGAGCAACCACACTGTCGTCATGGATGAAGCACCGATAAAAGTTGGCGAACCCCAAGAATTGCTGTAGTTGCTTGCGGGAGGAAGGAACAGGCCACTCCACAACTGCCTTCACCTTACCTGGGTCAGCCCGGATCTCCTTATGGGCGATGACAAACCCCAAGAAGGTGGTAGAGGATGTATAGAACTCACATTTCTCTGCCTTGACGTAAAGTTGGTTCTCCAGCAGCCACTGAAGGACCCTCCTCACGTGTACCCGATGGTCATCTAAAGAACGAGAGAAAATGACTATGTCATCCAGGTACACAAACACAAAGGAATTTAGGAAGTCCCTCAGAACATCATTAATGAGCCGTTGGAACACCGTTGGCGCGTTTGTCAAACCAAAGGGCATCACCAAGTACTCGAAGTGGCCACTAGGTGTGCGAAACCCCGTCTTCCACTCATCGCCTCCTTGATCCGGACCAGATGGTAGGCGTTCGTTGCGCAGGTCTAACTTGGTGAAAACAGTGGCACCCTGAAGTGAGTCGAAGGCGGAGTCAATGAGCAGCAAGGTGTGCTTGTCCTTCACAGTAATGTTATTTAACTCCCTAAAGTCAATGCAGGGTCAGAGAGAACCGTCCTTCTTACCCACAAAAAAAAAAAAAAAAAAACACCCCCACCGCCGATGAAGAAGGCCTGATGATGCCTGAACTTAACGACTCTTTGATGTATTTATCCATCGCCTCTCGCTCCGGGGCAGACAGACTATACAGCCTACTGGATGGCAACATAACTCCCAGAAGGAGGTTAATGGCTCAGTTGTAAGGGCAGGGGGGGGGGGGGTAGAGAAAGCGCCTCAGACTTGCTGAACACTGGAGCAAGGTCATGATATTCAGGGGAAACCGAGGTGAGATCGGGCACATGGGTGGGCGAGTGACTGATAGTGACAGAAGGGGAACAGGCTGCAGACTGCAAACAGGCGGCTAAGCAGAAGATACTCCAGGGAATAACCCTTCCTGCCTGCCAGTCAATAACCGGGTTGTGGTGTCTTAACCAAGGATACCCTAAAATGACTGGGGAGGCAGAGACGGGCAAAACAAAGAGACTCAAATGCTCCCGATGGTTGCCTGAAACCAAAATGGAAATGGGAGCAGTCTTTTTTGTGACTCTGGTGAGTGGCTCTCTGGAAACAGCAACCAAATTCAATGGAGTCTTTAGATCTTGACATGGGCACTTCAGCCGGGTTGCCAGACTCTCCGAAATGAAGCTTTGTTCAGCCCCTGAGTCCATGAGAGCTGTAGTGCAAAAGTCAGTGTGACAGTGATCAAAGCGAATGGGCAACATAAGTCGTGTAAGGGATTTTGATCTGCCCACGTCCGTTAAACCCCTACTATGGCAAACTGATCCCCCCTTTTGGCTGGTTGGGACAGTAAGCAACCTCGTGTTCAGCACTAGCACAATATATGCACAAACCAAGATCACGTCAGCGCAGTCGTCCAGCAGGGGGCAGCCTAGACCAGCCCAACAACATAGGTTCCCTGGTGTCAGAGGGTTCGGAAGGAGGAAGGGCAGGAAGAGGGGGCTGAGAGGAATGACGTGGCTGACACCCCGAGCGATTAGCAAGACAGCGCTCGTTGGCCCGTTCCCTTAAACGATTATCAATATTGATGCCCAGGGAGATTAGCTCGTGTGGCTAGGGCTAAGGCTGCGTGTGTAGATACTACACAGAGACGCATCCTCCCATCCCACCTCTACCACCACAACCCGGAAATCTACTGAGTAGTCGGCCACGGCCCTGGCCCCCTGCCGGAGATTGAGAAGGCGGGTGGTGAGGATGTTATCCCAGTCTGAGTGGTCAAAAACCTGGGTGAACTCGGATACAAATCGGTCATAGGTGCAGTTTGGGTAATCGGGCAGGTTCATGATAGCATACACCCAGGCTAAGGCCTGTCCCTCCAGCAGGTCCACCACGTAGCTAATCTGGCTATGATTAGTGGGGAACTCCTCCGGCACCCACTGAAAAACTAGGCTACACTGAAGGAGGAACCCCCAAGCCTCGCCTAGCCTACCGTTGAAGCGGGTCGGTGTGGGAACTGACGTTAAAACGAGGATGATGCGCTGATTGAGAGGAAGGAGGCGGCGGGACAGCCGACGCCCCGGAGCCTGTCTGGGAGGGCAGAGCTGCGGTAAACTGGTCAAGCCGTGTATTAATTTGAGTGAATTGATTCAAAATTATCAATTGCTGATAAGTTAGCTGGTCTAACCGGGCCTCCATGATGTTTAATCTATGTGCTGTTGCACCGTCTGCTGGGTCTGACGGACGGCGACATACTGACATGGTTTAGTAACAGACCCAGAAGCAGACTTCAGACTCGGTTATAATAGCAATAACCTTTATTGAGTGTGAGTGTGTGTAAGTGCAGAGCGGGAGGAGTCTGACAACCCTGCAGAGGAGAGAGAGAAGGAGTAGTGAGTTATTTGTGGTTCACAGTTGAATAACAAGGGGTTAATTTTAATCTTACAGATCGAGGAGCGGTTGGAAGGAAACAACCAGTGGCCATGTTCTCTCCTGGTTGCCGTGGTCCTGCTGAGGTGAAGAGGTGCTGGTGCAGGTATATACAGTGCGAGGTGCCTGGGGAATTCCTCAGCTGAGGGAAAAGGGGAAAGTTCAGTCTGAAGATTAAAAGCACTTACAGGACGCCGATGGGAATGAGGAGGCGCCGGCTCCGGGAAAGGAACCTCCGCCAGGAGAGGTGCTGCCCCCAAGAAGAAGGTCCACCTTTCCACAGGTAATCCAAGACAAGCAGAAGGGAAATGCAGGAAGGTGAGTACAAACAGAGAGGTAGCTTATGCTATGCCGGGTCTGAAGCGAGGGCCGAAGCTGGAGATGAAAAGGTAGCACAAGCGTAGAGGAGCACTCTGACTGCATGTGAGCGTAGATGTCTCCGTGCAGGAGTGGAGGGCCCCACTCCATATAAAGGCTGCTTAATTAAGAAGCGCAGGTGTGGATGAATCCGCAGCTGTGAAACGTAATTAATGAGAGGAGCGAAAAAACAATACACAGCTTGGATCACCACAGACATAAGGATGGCAGTGTACCATAATAGTGTCTTGCTAAGACATTATTACAACCGTCTGTTCATTTGGTATCATTTTACTGATAATTGCATATTTAGAAAAGGATCCGGGTCACTGAAGCAGCAGTCCAAGTTCAGAAGCTCAGACTTCCCTTTCCGCAGCCATCTGCTCCAGCTTTTCAGAGGAGACACCAAGGGGTTCCCAGGCCAGCTGGGAGACAGACTCTCCATCATGTCCTGGGTCTGCCCTGGGGTCTCCTCCCATTGGGATATGCCTGAAATACCTTAAGTGGGAGGTGTCCAGGAGGCATCCGTATCAGTTGCCCAAACCACCTCAACTGGCTCCTTTCGATGTGGAGGAGCATTGACTTTACTTTGAGCCTCTCCTGGATAACTTGGCTCCTCATTCCATCTTTTTGATGACCAGTGGTTTTTCAGGTTGTGAGAGTTGTAACTTTGATGCCAAAAGTGAAGTGTCACGGGTCACTTACGTTTAGAACAATCACACACCAACGTCACTGGAAGGTTTCAATAAAAACGGGGATTCCCTGTTCTCAAGCAGGAGTTAGATGTTGAAAAGAGAGAGTGTGTAAGTGTGTGTAGTGCATATAGCTGGAAGTACAGTAATGCTACGGGTAGCATTACTGTACATAGACTGCCGTTGTTTTTTTTCCAGCCTTATTCCTTTTTTTATATTGCACACGCCACTGAAGAGTGGCATTTCAGTTCTCCTGTATGTCCTGTACGTATAGTAGCATTGACAAACAAAATCTTTGAACCTTTCAGTTCAAAGGTTCCCGAAAAAAAGGTTTTTGGATTCTAGAGCTAAAAATATTCATGGAAGAAGCCCCACAAAAACATGATTCCCTGTTAGGAATAAAATGCAAACCCAGCTTTCGCCAGACCAATCCTTTTTTTATATATAATAAAGGTTTGATCAAACGAAGATGAATCCACACATTTCTGATAAATAAAATGACAACCTAACTTTTAGAAAATTAAAAGTTAATTTAAAGTTAAAGTAAGTAAGTATTTCGGTGTGTGTCAATTTATATGTATTATACAGTGGTGTGAAAAAGTGTTTGCCCCCTTCCTGATTTCTCATTTTTTGTATGTTTGTCACACTTAAATGTTTCAGATCATCAAACAAATTTAAATATTAGACAAAGATAACACATGTAAACACAAAATGCAGTTTTTAAATGAAGGTGTTTATTGTTAAGGGTAAAAAAAATCCAAACCTACATGGCCCTGTGTGAAGAAGTGCCCCCCCCCCTGTGAAAACATAAATTAACTGTGAATTATCATATCTTTGGAAAGCTGAGTTCAATTTCTCTAGCCACACCCAGGCCTGATTACTGCCACACCTGTTCTCAATCAAGAAATCACTTAAATAGGACCTGCCTGACAAAGTGAAGTAGACCAAAAGATCCTCAAAACCTAGACATCATCCAAAGAAATTCAGTAACAAATGAGAAACAAAGCAATAGAGATCTATCAGTCTGGAAAAGGTTATAAAGCCATTTCTAAAGCTTTGTGACTCCAGCGAACCACAGTGAGAGCCATTATCCACAAATGGCAAAAACATGGAACAGTGGTGAACCTTCCCAAGAGTGGCCAGCCAACCAAAATTACCCCAAGAGCGCAGCGATGACTCATCCAAAAGGTCACAAAAGACCCCACAACAACATCCAAAGAACTGCAGGCCTCACTTGCCTCAGTTAAGGTCAGTGTTCATGACTCCACCAAAAGAAAGCGACTGGGCAAAAATGGCCTGCATGGCAGAGTTCCAAGAAGAAAACCACTGCTGAGCAAAAAGAACATAAAGGCTTATCTCAGTTTTGCCAGAAAACATCTTGATGATCCTCAAGACTTTTGGAAAATACTCTGTTTTACTCTGTAAAAGTAACACAGGATTTCAGAAAAGGAACATCATACCAACAGTAAACTATGGTGGTGGTTAGTGTGATGGTCTGGGGCTGTTTTGCTGTTTCGGGACCTGGAAGACTTGCTGTGGTAAATGGAACCATGAATTCTGCTGTCTACCAAAAAATCCTGAAGGAGAATGTCTGGCCATCTGTTTGTGACCTCAAGCTGAAGCACACTTGGGTTCTGCAGCAGGACAATGATCCAAAACACACCGGCAAGTCTCTGAATGACTTAAGAAAAACAAAATGAAGACTTTGGAGTGGCCTAGTCAAAGTCCTCACCTGAATCTGATTGGGATGCTGTGGCATGACCTTAAAAAGGCAGTTCATGCTCAAAAATCCTCCAGTGTGGCTGAATTACAATTCTGCAAAGATGAGTGGGCTAAAATTCCTCCACAGTGCTGAAAAAGACTCATTGCCAGTTATTGCATATGCTTGATTGCAGTTGTTGGTGCTAAGGGTGACCAAACCAGTTATTAGGTTTAGGGGGCTATCACTTTTTCACACAGGGCCATGTAGGTTTGGATTTTTTCCCCTTAATAATAAACACCTTCATTTAAAAACTGCATTTTGTGTTTACTTGTGTTATCTTTGTCTAATACTTAACTTATTTGTGTCACGATCTGAGCACAGGGGATCCCACCGTGCTCTGTCTTTGCCTTTTTTCTATAGTTGTATGGTGTTGTATTTTTGAGTCCTAATTCCTATTTTATCTTTGGTTGATTTTCACATATTCTGTATTGTTTCTTAGCATGATTTATTTTTCTGTTTACGTTCATTATAGTTTTGTTATTTACTTATTTGAGGTTCCTTGTCTTTATTTGCCATCTCATCATATTCATATCCTGTTGTGTTTTCTCTCCCTCTCCGGGGCTGCAACTGTCAGTGGCACTTCCGGGTTTTTTGCTCTGTTGTGGGTGGTGCTCCTGTCAGCTGTCAGTCCCATCTTCTGCCGCTCATTACTCCCAGCTGATCTCTATTGTAATCATTGTTTCCCCCATGCCCGCTTGTGTGATCTACACCTGCATCCAGTTGTGTTCAATGGCTCCATGTCCTATTTAAGATCCTTGGTTCTGTCATTCATTGTTGGAGCCTCTGCTTTCTGTCACCAAGCATCAGAACCCTTTCTCCATTCTGGTGCAATTTCCTGAATAATCCTGTCTTCTCCATTTCCTTCTCAGCCTGTGAGTTATTTTTTGCACTGTTTGGATTTTTGTGTTTTGTGCAGTTTGGACTTTTTGTTTCGTTCAATAAATATCATAACTACAGTTCAGCGTTTTCAGCGTTTGGGTCTTCGTTCCTGCCTTGACGGGCAATTGTTGATGATCGATGATCTGAAACATTTAAGTGTGACAAACATACAAACAAATGAGAAATCAGGAAGGAGGCAAACACTTTTTCACACCAGTGTGTGTGTGTGTGTGTGTGTGTGTGTGTGTGTGTGGTGTATCCAGTGGACAGAGGAAGGAAGACAAGGACAGAAATGGTAATGCACTAACAAATAATGACAGTGTGTTGAGAAGGTGGAAGGAGTACTTTGAAGAGCTAATGAATAAAGAAAATGAGAGAGAGAGGAGGATGGATAAAGGAAAGATGTGAACAAGGAAGTCCCCCGGATTAGCAAGGCAGAAGTGAGGGCTGCTTTGAAAAAGATGAAGAATGGAAAGGCAGTTGGTCCAGATGACGTACTTGTGGAGGTATGGAGATGTTTTGGAGAGATGGCAGTGGACTTTTTAACCAGATTGTTTAAACACAGTCTTGGAGAGTGTGAGGATGCATGTGGAGTGGTGAAGAAGTGTTTTGATACCAATTTTCAAGAACAAAGGTGATGCTCAGAGCTGTAGTAACTACAGAGGCATAAAGTTGATCAGCCACACTATGAAGATATGGGAAAAAGTTGTTGAAGCCAGGTTAAGAGGAGAGGTGACAATCAGTGAGCAGAAGTACGGTTTCATGCCAAGAAAGAGTACTACAGATGCAATGTTTGCTCTAAGAGTGCTGATGGAGAAGTATAGAGAAGATAAGAAGGAGTTGCACTGTGTGTTTGTGGATCTAGAGAAAGCATATGACAGGGTGCCAAGAGAGGAAGTGTGGTACTGTATGAGAAAGTCAGGAGTGGCAGAGAAGTACGTGAGAGTAGTGCAAGACATGCATCTGGACAGCGAGACGTGGTGAGGTGTGCCGTAGGAGTGACAGATGGGTTCAAGGTGGGGGTGGGGTTACATCAGGGATCGGCTGTGAGTCCCTTCTTGTTTGCCATGGTGGTGGACAGGCTGACGGATGAGGTCAGGCAGGAGTGTCCGTGGACCATGATGTTTGCAGATGACATCGTGATCTGTAGTGAGAGTAGGGAGCAGGCGGAAGTGAACCTGGAGAGGTTGAGGTTTGCTCTGGAGAGAAAAGGAATGAAAGTCAGTAGAAGCAAGTCAGAATACATGAGTGTGAATGAGAGGGAGGCAGGTGTAACGGTGAAGATGGAAGGAGTAGCGGTAGTGAAAGTAGATGAGTTTAAATACCTGGGGTCAACCATCCAATGCAATGGAAAATGCACAAGAGAGGTGAAGAAGAGAGTGCAGGCAGGGTGGAGTGGATGGAGATGAGTGTCAGGGGTGATTTGTGACAGAAGTGTAGCAGCAAGAGTGGAATAAGAGTGAAAGGGAAGATTTACAAGATGGTAGTGAGACTTGCGATGATATTTGGTTTGGAGACGGTGGCACTGATAAAAAGACAGGAGATGGAGCTGGAGGTGGCAGAGTTGAAGATGCTAAGATTTTCACTGGGAGTGACTAGGAGGGACAAGATTAGAAATGAGTATATCAGAGGGACAGCTCAGGTTGAGCGGTTTGGAGACAAAGTAAGAGAGGCAAGGCTGAGATGGTTTGGACATGTGTGTCACGAGGCTGAGCGTGGTGCGTCACTGGGCTCAGACTCTTAAGTCATATCTAAATATTTTCTGTATTCTCCCAGCGTTGTATTAGTTTTCTGTGTAGTGATTCTAGATGTGTTTTTGGCTGTCAGTATTTTGATGTGGTTTTCTTGTCCTTATTGTTTTGTCATGATTCTGTTAGTATTTTTTCCTGTCTTATTTTTGCTCTCACACCTGTTCCAGACACTCCCACTTTGTCATTATCTCCTCTGTGTGTTCTGTATTAATAATTAGATCACCTGCCCGCTCATGTGAATCCACACCTGCCATCAATTACGTTTTCAGTATTTATAGACTGGTTTTTTTTTTTACTGCTCACTGCCGCAGTCTCAATTATTCCTCCTCGCCCAGAGCCCTTTCTCCGCTCTGGTGAAATCATTCCTGCATGTCAGTTTACTTATTTTCTGTGTTTGGATTTTTGTTTTGGTGCTCTCTGGCTCGTTGTGTGTTTTTGTTAATAAATTCCACTAACTGCAGTTCAGCGCGTGGGTCTATCTCTCTCTGCCCTGAAGGGCGATTCATGACAATGTGCAGAGGAGGGATAGTGGATATATTGGGCAAAGGATGTTGAAGATGGAGCTGCCAGGCAGGAGGAAAAGAGGAAGACCACAGAGAAGATTCATGGATGTAATGAAGGAGGACATGGGGAGGGTTACAGAGGAAGATGCAAGGGACAGAGTGAGATGGAGACAGATGATCCGCTGTGGCGACACCTAAAGGGAGCAGCTGAAAGAAGAAGAATCAAATTATTGCCCATTGCCAGGCCCTATTTCAGCATATTCAGACAGAAAGTTGTGTGTGTGTGTGTGTGTGTGTGTGGGGGGGGGGGGGTGAGCATTGAGGACATAGAGACTGAGGTCGCAGAACAGTTAAAGACAGAGCTCAGAGAGCAGATACACTGTGTGTGTGTGTGTGTGTGTGTGTGTGTGTGTGTTAGTGAACAGAGCGAATGGAAAGAGGGTAAATTTGGCCTTCATGCTGTCTTGCACAAATTAGTCATTGCACATTGGATGCTCTGGAGCACTTTATGAATGTCTCTAATGAACCCAGCAGTGTGTGTGCGTGCCTGTGTGTGTGTGTGTGTGTGAGAGTGCATGCATGTGCGTGTTGATTTCATATGCAAGTGTTCAAATCTGAGCAAACTAGCAGTAATGAAGCGTGAATCTTACACCAGGCTGAAGGCAAATGAAAAGATTTTTTTTTCTCAGTTTCTAGTAATGAAGAACAATGGTCTACATGAGCACATTCAAATATCAGCTATAAGCTAAGTTTTGCTGCATGTTTGTGAAATGTTCTGAAATTGTTATTACATGTTTCTGAAATGCCCGCTCACCACCTGTTTGACCTGCTGTGGACGACGGTTAAGACCAATCAGGTCCCGCACCTCCAGACTGACGAGCAGTTTCTTCCCCTTGGCCATACAAACTGCAAACAGTCAGAGACCCCACCCCCTCCCTCCGAACGCTCACATGCACAGAACTGAGGACCTTTTTAATTGTCACAATAACACACCTGTCTTTGCACTCTGCACTTTCATGTATATTGACCCATCCGTGAAACCACTACTGTGTATATTTTCCATAATCCTTGGGCCATTTTACTCAATTGTGTGTTCAGTTGTGTGTTCTGCACTCCGCACTCTTATGTACATACAGTAGTTCCATTCATGAAGCCACTACCATACCTGTGTATATTTCCGTAATCCTGGGCTATTTTTATTTCAGTCGCGTGTTTAATCATGTGTTCTGTAACCGTGTTTTATCTAATCCTTCTCTCTTACCCTGGATTTACACTGACTCCGGATGCAGGACGTTGCAGATGCAGTGCGGATGGCCCCTTGTGTGTCCCTACCAAATTTGTTTATGTTTTGCAGCAGCATGGATGAGAACACAGTTTGAAATACAAGATCACATGAGAATTATACAAAATGACACGAGATCTCAAGAAAAACCAGAGATTGACCGAGATGAACCTGTCATGAACCTGGGTTTGGCGGTTCCAAACCCAGTTCTGTCTTTTGGTGCGGTTGCCCTATTTTCCTTCAGGCGCATCAGGGAGCTCTTTGGGTCCTTTGCTCCCTGATAGCTTGGGCACACCTCCTCCTCTTGTCAGTGCCATCAGCTGTTTCACATTACGGGTGTTTCCACACACATACACACACCCTCCATTCATTCCCATTCACACTCATTCATGCACACTGGGGTTTAATTATGTTCGGCCCACGCGTCCTCACACCGGCAATCTCTTCCCTCGTTTGCATCATGATTACAAATACGCTGCATTTGTGGGAAGAGATTGTCGGAGCATTCACCTTCATACGTGGCAGCTAGTTCCTCCACGTATGGTTTTTCACTACCTACATGTTTATTCAGCCTTTCAGTTCAAGTTTGGTTAATCTCTTGATGCTAGTGGCTGACCCTGCCTTTCTCCCTCATCCACCAGACTGCACAGACAGTTCCGGGTCACTCCAGTACCGTGTTTCATGTTTGCCTTTCCCCCTGTGCCGACAGTAGCTCTGCGGCACTAGGCATTCCCTTCGCTGGGCTGTAGAGCATCCCGGCAGACGCCCTGCATGTCTGGTGGCCTTAATCTCATCATTTGCAACTCTCTGTATTTTTGTGGTCAACTGGACTTGTTATTTTGTTGTAGTTTATGTTAATAAATGGCACGTTCTACTCCAGCGATCGGATTTTTCATTCCTTCCCTTGTGCGCCGCGTAATGGAGCATGAGGAATCATGACAGAACCGATTGCGATCATGTGATAACAAGGAAGTGTGATGAAGCAGCGGCTCCCCACCTGGATTTTTGGGCTCTAAATAAAACATAAGTAGACCATTAATTTTGATTCTATGAAGCGTTTGTATGTTAGGTCAAGCTTTACCTTCTCTTACACAGTGGTGAAGGAGTAGACCTCAGAAAATAACAGATGATCCTTAAATAATTTTTAATGAACAAACAGCTATTGAATACTGTGAGATACTGCGGGATTTCCTTGCGGATTGTATCCGGCATCTGTCAAAAGTAGATTTGTTGCGTTTCATTAGTGAATCGAATCTGACAGGCTGGATTCGTTCCGCAGTGGTCTGGAGCAGGTGGGGATTAGAAAATTGAGGAGAATGGGAACTATTTGCTGTGGAGGCCAGATCGCAGCCATAACGTTCTGCATCCAAAGTCAGTGTAAATCCTGGATTACTTTATTGCACAGTAGCCCGCAATTTTGTTGTACTGTACAACTGTACAATGACAATAAAGTTTATTCTATTCTGTCCCATTCTATTCGACTATTTGTTCACTCCAACACGTGCACACACACTGATCTCAGGGCTGCACCACTTTTTGCAGCAATGGACTGTTCTCTTTGCATTACATGCCTCTTTAACCCTCTATGTGCCCTGATATGTGCGTTAAGTTACTACATGCTGTCTTAATTTTTTTATCATCTTTAGTTATTTTGCACACCCTTAGTATTTTTAGTTAGTTTCTGGTTGGGGGTTGGTTTTATTTGCACCGATGTTTGATGTTTAATGTTTGGTGTTGGATGTTATGCTTTATATTCATATTTCCTACTTAGTGTTTACCTTGCTGCACCATGGTTCTCAGAGTAACGTAATTTCAATTCTCTGTAGGTGCTGTACATATGGCAGAATTAACAATAAAGTTGACTTTGACTGATGTGCCAGAGATCATTTGGCTAAATAACAGTTACAGCTCCTTTTACTGAGTCCTAAATCAGTATTTCAGGCATGAGGGTTTGAAAGTGCAGAAGCTTGTGGGTGGAAAAAAAAAAAAAAAAAAAAAAAAAAAAAGCTGGCACATTTTAGCTAAGTTTAGCTGACTCTTATTTATGCTGGCACGGGCTGCTCAGTCAGCTGATCTCCATACAGTTACAGTTCGTAGGGCAGTGCAGTATAAACCTCAGTAGGACTATTAAAGCCCCAAGGCACAGTAATCCTGTTTAATTTTTAATCTAAAGGTCACAGTGTTGAATAAACAGGGTTCCATCTCTTAAGATGTACTCCAAGGGTTACAGTACTTCTGCTGGCTTTTAATGTGAGTTGAAGTCTTGGGTGGAAGAGCAGAAACTTCCCCCAAAGAACAACCCTTAGCTGATTATGTCATCTGCATCCGTACTTAGCTGCCTTGTAATGGGGCTGTGTTTATCAAAGATCTTTAATCCTTTCATCCTCCATTGCTACCCTGTTGTTGTGTAACAAGTTGCCTCTACTGCCCCCCCCCCCCACTGAGGCTTCCTTTTTCCTGTTGTGCACTTACACAGTGGCTCAAAGCTCTAACCAGACAACAATGGGAGAAACATAAAACAGAAGTAAAACATGCCGTACACATGAAGGGATTGCTTTTGTTATTCATCTGTTTTCATTATTCCATTAATTAATTGCATTTTGTTTTTAGTTTGATGTGAATATAAAAGAATTTGTCAGGGGTGCTTCTCGCGGACCATCAATGAGACGCTGTAGGCCAGCCGATGAGTTTGAATATTTATTAATAAAGACAAGGATGGCAAAGTAAACCGCCACGTGGGGCGAAAACAAGAACAATGACTACTGTACTGACACAGTCATGAATAGACATAAGCTAAGGGAGAAACTTACAGGACTCGGAGAATAACAGGATGATTGGAGCCGGACGTAGGGACCCCAGCCGAACGCTGTACGAGAGCAATGTTCATCGTATGTGAGGTCGCAGCCTGGAGTAACCGCAGCTGCTCCCTTAAATAGGGCAAGGGATTAATCAGCTGATGAGGGCGTCCTCAGCTGAATTAAACCCAGCTGTCATTGCTGAGCTCCGCTCTGACAGCTGGAAGCTCCACAGGGACACTGTCAAAATAAGAGCTCTGGGAAACTACAGAAATAAACACAGGCTGGAAGGGAAATACCACATGACCTGAACGCGGACGAGATCGGTGCTCAGACCACGACAGAATTTGTTCCATTTCCGTGGAGATTAGTACAAGTAAGATTATTATTTTTGACACAAAGCAGCTACATTATAATGCAAAATCTAAACAAAGAAGTGGTTATAATTGCAGCAAAGTCTAAGTTAATACCATAATCTATCTAAAAAATGACAGCAGACAAATATACTTAATCCAGCCAATAAGAAACCAAACCACTGGCTTCATATTTTTATAGTGCTACTGTGTTTACTACAGGGTTTTTTCATTATATTGTATCAAATTATACAGAATTGTTTTTGCGTCCACTCCACATTAATCTTTTAAGGACTTTGTGTTAAAATTTGCAACCTTATAAAAATTCGCTGTCTATTGGCCATAACTTTCATCAAGTTTGTGGTCTACTTTGTGTTGATTAGTGTTCATTTTGTAAAATGCCCAGAACATATTACATTAAGCTACATTAAGGAGTGGAGATGTACTCTCATGAGCTGATCGCACTGCACAAACACTGATCCTTAATCCCAGTTCATGGTGGCACAAACATGCCGGTGTGCGAGCAAGCACACAGTGAGCATGACGTAAATTTCATCATCTTCCCTTCTGCAGAGGAAAAGTGCAGACTGAGCACATGCAGCCCAATTGTTGTGACTGCACGCAAAGTACTTCAGCAGTCTGCACTAGACTCCTGCCATTGGTTACACTGAAATGTGCAGCTTTGTTTTTTCCCCCTCCTCCTTTTACTTAACTCTGGGTGTTCAAATAAGCTTGCTGAAGTATCACTGTCATACTGTGTGGACATATGGACCGCAGATTGCTTTCAGTGTGCACGAAATTTGGGCTGTGTGGTATACGGCTTCATTGCTTGAACAGTGCTGTGTACGCGAGCGCAGTCCACAGTCTGCATGTGTTTTACCTTGGTGGTTACCCTGAATCACGGACGCTGCTGGTGGCGCTGCTCTGCTGCGACCCGGGCTATCCCGTGCTGCTACTGTGTGTGTATTTTTGTAGTACTTAGTTTTTAGTGCTCAGTTTGTAGTATCATAATGACGTTTTTGCTAAAGGGACTGCTTGTGATCTGGTTGTTCGGGATAATATGCCACTGTACCCAAGTGGATCGGGACATGAGGCCGACCACGCTCCTGAGCTGTACTCGAGACCAGCTCCTGCTTCTTCGTTCCAGCCACATCTCAGTACCCCTCCTGCCTAGGGAGCTCTTACGAAATCCGGCGGGAGGACGTAGAAGCCGGTCGTGGAAGAGAGGGAAACATGGCGGAGTACGACAGACACTGCGGAGGAGAGAGAACAGGCCACCACTGCCATCCATGTTGCTCTGTAATGTCCGATCACTGAAGAGCAAAATGGAGGAACTCAAAATCAACGCCAGGTTCCTATACGAGTACCGGGAGTCATGCCTGCTCGTTTTCACGGAATCGTGGCTTCAGGAGGACGTACCCGACTCGCTCCTATCTGTGGACGGCTTCTCCCTGGTGCAGCAGGACTGGGACGCGCTCTCCGGTAAGATCAAAGGAGAAGGTATTTGTGTGTACGTTAAGAACAAATGGTGCTCACAGTTCACTACGAGAGAATTGGTTTGTACCCCAGACATAGAACTGCTGTGCTTAAGCCTGAGACCCTTTTATCTCCCCCGTGAATTTGGAAACATTTTATTATGCACCATTTATATCCCGCCCAGCAGGAACGCTTTCAATGTGGTGAATGCTATCGTGGACTGTGTACACAGACAACTGGAACGCACTCCTGAAGAACCTTGTTTGATTTTAGGGGATTTTAATCACTGCAAACTGGATGCGGCACTGCCTGGCTTCAGCCAGTATGTGAACTGCAGTACAAGGGGGAAAAATATTTTGGACAAATGCTATGGGAACGTCAAAAATGCCTATATAGCAAGGATTAAGCCCCCCTTGGGGTCCTCAGACCATAATGCTGTTCATCTGATTCCTATTTACAAGTCTTTGCTTAAAAGCAGCAAACCACAGACTAAGACAATCTTCATATGGGACAATGAAGGCATAGAAACTTTGAGAGGTTGTTTTCTTGCACCGGCTGGGGACTCTTCCATAACTTGGAGTTGGAGGAGGCCATAGATACCATAACTGAGTACATAAAATTCTGTAAAGAAAATGTTTTACCTCAGAAAGTAATCACTATGTACCCCAATAATAAGTCTTATATTTCCAAGGAATTAAAACGGTGCATAGTACAGAAGAAGATTGCTTTTAAGAATGGGGACATGTTAAGTGTGAAAAATATACAGAAAGAAATTAATTACAAACTAAGAACAGGTAGAGATGAGACGAGGAAGAAATTTGAATCTGAATGCCTAGTAAAAAGTTCTAGGAAATTGTGGGACTCAGTTAAAGTAATGACAAAGATGACTCCATCCAAAAGCTGCATTAATGTAATGAATGAGGAAGAAAAGGCAAACGAGTTGAATAATTTCTTTTGCAGATTTGAGACTAGAGATTTTTCTCATGAATAAAAAGCTGCTCTGGACGCTATATCAGTTTTAGGCTCCGAAAAAATTATAGTTGACCAGCATGTTGTGGAAAGATTTTTCTCACGTCTGTGCCCCAGGAAGGCATCTGGACCAGACGGGATCTCTGGGCGCTTACTGAAGTCATGTAGTGAGCAGCTAGCAGAAGCCTGGAGTCCCATCTACCAGAAGTCTTTAGATACGTGTTCTGTCCCAGTAATTTGGAAAAGCTCTATTATAATTCCTGTACCAAAAAAAGCAAGCTGCAAAGAGAATAATGACTATCGTCCTGTTGCACTGACCTCACTGGTAATGAAGTGCCTCGAGAAGATTGTCACTGACATTCTGAAAACTGATTCTGGAGGACTTTTGGATCCTCTGCAGTTTGCTTATAAAAATAATAGAAGTACAGAGGACGCCATTTTAACCTTAACTCATTCTGTGTTTAAACATTTGGAGGAGACAACCTCATATGCACGTCTTTTATTGGTTGATTCGAAGACGATCAGATACCGTCGTAGTTCCGACCATAAACGATGCCGACTAGCGATCCGGCGGCGTTATTCCCATGACCCGCCGGGCAGCGTCCGGGAAACCAAAGATTTTAGTTCAGCTTTTAACACACTGCAGCCACACCTTTTTAATTAAGAGGTTAAATGATTTTAAAGTGCATCCTGTCATTATTAAATGGTACCACTCATTTTTAACTTATCGTAAACAGCAAGTTAGTGTAAATGGAACTTTATCTAAATCCAGAACCCTCAGCACAGGAGCTCCCCAAGGCTGTGTTAGTTCACCATTTTTGTTCACCTTGCACACTGATGAGTGCAGAAGTGTCTATCCAGGCAATCGAATTATTAAATTTTCTGACGACACTGCTATTTTATCACTACTTCAAAAGACTCATGATCTGTCAAGCTATTTTATAGAAATTCAGAGATTTGTCAATTGGTGTGATGACAGTCATCTCATTTTGAATACTGATAAAACAAAGGAGATGGTGTTTGACCCTCGGGGAGTTGGTGACCACAGGCCTGTGGTCATCCACAACCACACTATAACACAGGTTAGTTCCTATTTGGGAGTATTTATTGACAATTCATTAACCTGGAGCACACATATTGATTACCTCTGCAGTAGACTACAACAGCGGCTGCATTTCTTGCGTAGATTAAGAATGCATGGCGTTGATAAAAGGATTATGCTAATATTTTACCAGGCTGTGTTGGAGAGCTGTATTAGATACAGCATTACAGCTTGGTTTGGCAACCTCTCTGAAACTAAAGAACAGAGTGTTGCGTTTAATTCATACAGTATGGAAAATTATTGGAGTTAAAGAGTATTTACCCATGCAGATCTTATATGACCAGGCAGCCTGTAGACGAGCTCAAAAAATAATCAGTGACATGAGCCATGTACTAAACAATGAATATGTGCGGCTGCCCTCAGGGAGGAGATACAGAGCCCCCAAGTGCAGCTTCAATAGATACAAGAACTCATTTATCCCGACGTCAGTAAAACTTTTAAACTCAGATAAATAGGTCAGGGACACTGATAACTCCTGTTCTTAATGACTGCTGTTATATATTTATGTATGTATGTACTTGTATTATTTATTGGGTTTTATTTCATTTATTATGTACTACATCCATTGTGTGTGTGTGGATTGTGTGGCTGCAGCACGGGTGACAAGCCCAAGACAAATTTCCCCTTGAGGGACAATAAAGTTTATCTTATCTAATCCAGCTTTAGACGATGAACTGCAAAGCTACCAACTCTCCCTGATGCCCTATCTGTTATTCGTGCAGTTGAGCCCACTATGCTTTAGCTTCACTAGCAGCTCGGTCATGCAGCACTTAATATTGTTAAACAAGACGTCAACAATGTTGAAAATTGTTTCTCAAAGGACTAGAAAGGGTTGTCCTTTCATTTCACTTTACATTACCTCTGCACAACAGTCGCTTATCACTTGTTTGTCCATTAGCTTAGCATGGACCTCCTTGTCTCTTTACCTGTCACTTCTTTGATGTGCTTTTCTCTTTTATCAGTATGTAATCAACTCCCTCTGCTGCCATCTACAGTTCTTCTTCTTCTTTTAGATTTGATTGGCGGTTGGCAACCAGCTTACAGGTGCATTACCGCCACACTATACAGTATATGTCTGTCTGTCTGTGTGTCTGTTTTTCCTGATCTACAGTTCACACCCCTGCCTCATGAGATGGCCAAACTACTGTGTGTATGTGTAGTGACACTTTGTAAGACAGTACGTGTTATATTATTAGTTCTGTAATAACTTGGAGTCTGTTACAATTGAATGTTTCCACCCGATTCACATTAGTAATTCACCAACATTAATTTGTTGTATTTAGTTTTGGATATGCTTGCTTCAAGATTTAATAAATCATCTTGATTACATTTGTTTTCATTCACAAATAGGTCCAGAAAATGCAGTCTGTGTGTTTGTAATTCTGTTTCTATCCAGTACCAGCTGATAAATTCCAGCGCAGAGGGCAGTTTAGCTTGCCAGCTATGTCTTAGCTGTGTGCCTCTCTCTCCCTCCAACACACAGTCCTACACACAGACATGCACACTTGTATGCACATTTTTCTCTTATACACACTGTGCATCACGTGAGTCGTGACGACAGGGCAGTGCTCTTTTCTGAAGGAGAAAAGAATATACAGTGCTGTGTGTATAACTGCTCTCTCCTAGCTTTATCCCTCTCACACATTACGTCAATTTGCCCTTTAAACTACTACCAAGCATTTACTTGATAAATATGTACTCTTAATTACATAATAAATCAGTTTGTTTGTTTTTTTTAGATATGTGGACTGTCTCTTGGGAGACTGTCAAGGAAAGAGGATGTGTAGGATTGCAGAGACATGGGGGAGGAAGAGTAGCAGACAGAGGAAGGCAGAGGTTACCACAGAACATGTCATTCTCTTGGGGGGTATAGGCAGAGCACAGATTGGATGGTGTACACATCTCCAGTTTTTTGTTGTTTTTTTTTTCCTATATAGCAGTGAGCCTTTAAGCACAGTAGAGGAAGTTACATTAGTGAAATGCTGTAATGGAAGTCAGAGAGAGAGAGAGAGAGAGGAGGTGTGAGCAAACACCGTTGAGAGCAAATGGCAGGATGAGGGAGGAAAAGGACAGGTTGTCCCTTTTTTACTGCAATCATCAGCAGTCATCAACCCAGTGTGTGGTCCTTTCACCAGCAACATGTCAACGTCATGTTGACCTTTGGATTTATAAGCTTGGTGCTCACTGCCTGAGCAGATAAATATGGGCAGTGTTTAACTAACCTGTTAATTTAACTAAAACTGTCATAAGGTTTGCGTGAAAAGGACTCACATGCAGGCAGGATCAAGTGCAAAAACAATTATTTATTAACAGAAAACTGGAACAAACAAATAGCAGCACGTGGGCTGAAAAACAGAACTTAAACTAGACAGGGCTCAGATAGCTCATGTCGGAACACTGACAACAGGAACATCACAGGCAGAAACATTAATGGCGCCACCCTGGACGCAGACTGACACCCGTATATATTGACGGGTAATCAAGACAACACAGGACAAGAGGGAACAGATAATTGACTGAACATAGGACACCTGGGACCAATAAGGAGACAACAGGGGAGCAGCCACAAAACAGGATGGGCGGGGCCGTACAGACAGAGAGGGCAGTGGCTAGGGGTACGGAAAACATGAGCTGGAACAATAGGTAAACAGATACACACACACACACACACACACACACACACACACACACACACACACACACACACACACACACACACACAGACCCAGGACCAAATAGGGGATGACACAGCAGACCAGGGGAAACTCAAGAGTCATATAATGCAAATCATAATTAATCACAGGGAGAATGAGGAAAAACATAAAGCACAGGCATAATCCTGTGATCATGCCCAGACTGTGACAAAAACAATGAAAGACCCCACATTAAAGAGCGATGTGTGAATTACTAGTTTCCACATTTCAACTTTTTTCATGTTTGTTATTCTTTTGGTTTAACCCTATTCCAAATTAACTGTTTTAGTGCTTTTAGTTCAAAATGAAAAGGTTTGTTTTTGTCTGCAGTATATTTTCTGCCTCTGCCATGGATACTGCAGCAACAAACAAATGGAACAACTAGAAACTTGTGCAGAAGGAACAATATTTGATGCAGTTTTGTTGCCGCCTTAGAAACTTCTATCATAATGACCATTTAATTTTCACTGCTACTTATGGAGGAGCTAACAAATAAGCATAAGCAAGCTGCATTTCAGGTTTGTAGTAAAACACACATTAAGACACACCAACTTCTTTGTTTTATTGGTTTTCAAATCATTCCTGTGTGGCTAATGCTGCTAACAAGGACAGATGTCTGGAGTGCAAAACTGTTGAACTTCTGCTTTTTGCTTTGCTGTGACATTTTAGAGTAAAAGTCTTCCCTCTTAAGAGATGTGATGATTAAAGATTAAGGAAGTGTGAATGGCTTGTTTTGAAGGGACAGATTTTGAGTGTAGTCTGCGTCAACTTGAAAAGGATTGTGTGTTCTGTTTAATGTTACTATTTATGCAGCTAATTTATAAATTTGAAAAAGAAATTTCATTTTCCTCAGTAATAGGCATTTTAATGGCGTTTGCTTTTAGTCTAATCAGTTTTCTTATTGATGCTTATTTCTTCAAAGGTTTTGTTGCATTTTTACCCAGATGTCTTTATATACAGTATATAATAATGTTGATTTGTTGAATTGTAGTCTCTTCAGTCTGTTTTTGCTATCTAGAATAAATTTGGGGGTGAGCTGTGTTTTGTTGAGTTATTTTTTAAATGTAGATATTAAGAGCATTTACATGGTCATAACGATCTGATAAGTGGTACTCATCAGCTAATGGTGAAAGTCAGATTTGAAGTGTTGCCTGCACTTCTTGACTTTTTTATTGGAAAAAAATCTTGTTTACATGATTTAATCAGGAGTTGGATTTCTTCTCACAAGTACATGACATAAAATGCAAACTTTCTACTGTTTTTAAAACTTCCTGTACTTTATGAAACCCCACTTCTACCATTTTTTTAGGATGCCTTCATTAGAACTGTATTTTCTTCCATCCAGAAAATGAAAAATATTCATATCCTTCATTTTATTAAACAATAGGTAAGTTTCATGTTTGCTCCATAAATGTCTGCCCTCCACATAGATTGTTACATGTACGGTGACTGAATTGAAAAAGTTATATTGTAATAGATGTTGGTGCCCTTTGCTGACAATGTGGACCTCAAAAATCAAGTGATGTTAGTGGCTGAAGAAGTTTGTAGAGAAACATTTGTCTAGATCAGGGGTCTGCAACCTTTGCCAACCAAAGAGCCATTTTGCCCGTCTCTGACTAAAACAGAAGTGGCTGAGGGCTGCAATAGCAATTTGACCTTTAAAATAAAGATTATGCTGCTTATAAAGTTTTTTTTTTTTTAATATACATAGCTCTGAATATTATGTAGCATTAATGAATTCATACTACAACAGTGGAAAAAACTGTCGAGCTTTATATACAGCTTCCTTCATGCTCCGGGGTGGACCAGAGGTCGACCTTTGCCCCCGTAGCACAACAACAAGCTCACGACACTACAGCCCAAGTTCCCCTCACCATGGCCCTCACCACAGCCCAGCGGACAACTCGCATCACCACCAGATGGCCAGCCCCTACCATCACGGCTCCGCAGCCAGCCCTCAGCACTCTGATCCAGCGGCCAGTCCCTGCTGCAGCAACCCAGCAATTGGACTCCCCCACAGCCACAATGCAACAACCAGCCGTCAGTGAGTGTAAAACTCGTAAGAGAAATCCAGTGTTAAAAAAACCTAGATCCCTCAATGTTTTTCAACCCTGAACCAGGCAAAATTCATTTGGGACCCTCAAAGTAAAAAAAAAAAAAAGGTCTGCTTGAGGGGCACTTAAATGTATGGAGTATGATCTCCAAATGAGAACAACTAGAACATCTGCTGATAAATTATAATATTGATTTTATGGGTCTCTCTGAAACTTTGTTATCGTCTTTGTCACCTGAAACTGTTGTTACCATGCCTGGCTGTAATGTGTATAGAAGAGACAGGGAGCAAGGAAAAGGTGGAGGAGTTTTATTATATGTTAAAAACACCTTAAATTGTAATCAAATTGAATGGTCAAAAGATCCAAGTCTGATATGTAGGAATTAACATTAAGTTGTCAGTCAGTATGACCTTCTCTATGTATTTATACTGCAAACCCTTCTCTAAAGCAGATTTTTATGGCCAATTTAAAGTGCTTCTTAATCAATGCAATCTTAAAAATGAATTAATCTTATTGGGTGATTTTAATATAAACTGGGATGACAGAAAATACAGGAAAAATCTAAAAATCATTACAGATCACTATAACTTAACTCATTTAATAGGAAAACCAACCAGTCACAAGCCAGTCAAAAACCAAAATTGATTTACTTTTAACAAATAGACCTGAAAGAATCTCCCAGACTTATAACCTTTTAACAAGACTGTCCGACCAATAATATAATATTAGCAACAAGAAAACTTCCATGGAAACAGCTTTCAAACCCATTCAAAAAGTCACCAGTTAAACAGTAGATTATATAATTCCAAAAAACCAACAACAAAAATATAACAATGGCAATAAACAAAATTGAATGTAAGGAAATCACCTCTTCAAATGACATAAATTACAGCATTTAATTTTGTATAATGAAAATCAAAGAGGTTATTGCGGCACTTTCCAAAAAAGGACATAACAGAAGAAGAATCAGTTTACCATGGCTCAACTCTGAGTGTCTACAACTAATGAAGACCAGAGATCAACTTCTTAAAATAGCTCTAAAATCAGGTTTAATTTTCATATATTAAAAGGAAAGGAAAGGAGGTTTGAGGCCTTCTAATGCGTAGATTCCTTTTGCATCTTGCTTTAATGTTTTTATGTAAAGCACTTTGAATTGTCTTGTACATGAAATGTGCTATACAAGTAAACTTGCCTTGCCTTTAACAACAGACAAAAATTTACGTCTGCCAGAAATAAGGTAGCACAAACTCTGAGGAAGGCTAAGGCAAACTTTTTTATAACCATTATCGAAAATGCAAAAGGAGATGACAAAAAATGGAATAATATTAACAAACTGACTAATAAACAGAACAAAAAAGATGACAGAGACATGGAACTTAACATTAATAGCAAATTGGTACAGAATACCACAGTCATTGCTACAGAGTTTAATAACTTTTTCATAAACTCTGTGCTAGAAGTATCCCATTCAAACATGTTGAGAAATTTTACACAAATTAGACCATCGCTGACAGTTAATGTGGCCAAATTGTTTCTGCATGCAGTGATCTCTCACACATCGATTACTGTTTTACCAACTGGACACTCACTGGTGTAACCATAATCAAACCCATTAAATCTTTATACAAAAAAGCCATAAAAATCTTTAAGAAAGATCCCACATATCATTATTGTCACATTTACAAGAAATACAATTTTCTGTCTTTTGAAAATTATAAAACTCTCAAATTTGCCTGTTCATTTTATAAAATATTAAATGGCTATGCCCCCTCCTGGGAGAATATGTTAAACTGAGAACTGTCACCAGTACAACCACCAGAGCAATCACTAGAGGAGACTGTGAGGTCCCCTACAGACACACCACATTTGCTCAATCTGTGCTATCAGTGAGGGGCACCAAGATCTGGAATAATATACCATCTGCAATCAGAGAACATACCATGCTAAACACTCATTGTAAAAATTAGCTTTTAAACAACCAAAACTGTATGCATAACTAGTGGATCCTCTGCGGAATGCGCATATGTATGTGCCCATGCGTCACACACATACGCCCCGCCTCTTGTTTGTTGCTGTTGTTTATTGTTGTTGTTGTGAGGTGCTTGGCTGCATGTGAATGATTTGTTTTGTAGCACCTTAACTCTTGCACTTTTGCGTATCCACTTTGTACAGTTTTATTGCAGATGTTCTTCTCATGTATGTATGTTTGTTTGTGTTTTTATAACCCACCAGGGGACTATAGATGCAAATTAGAAGTATTGCTAAATCTGGCATACTTACATTTTTATCAGTGTTCATTAGTATAAAATTTCCCTTTCAAATAAACATTAAACTTAAAAGTATTACAAATATATTACAAATTGTTTTGTGCTGAAAGGCTATATCTGACCATAATTTTTTTGTATAGTTTTCAATTATCAGCACATTCATAAATGGTTTAAATCTAAAATATATCATCCATCTCCTATTTTCAGCAGTGATCAAACAGCTTTAGTTCCTGATATTTTAATAAATTAGAGACAAAAGTTTTATTTAGGAGAAGCTACTTTTCATTGTTTCATCCTCATAATGCTCCTTATTCAAATGTATTAATATAATATAAATCTGTATCCTTCATCTGTTCTACAGAGTCTCAACTAGTGGATTGGGTGTCTGATATACATCTTTATTTATTTGGGACTAAAACAAAAAGAATTCTCAACAACTTTCTAAATAATATAACTTTAAAAATCATTTGGTGCAAATTAAGCCAATTAGAAATTACAGCAGAGTGGAAAGAAGTTAAAAATACCTTCTTCCACTGAGCTAAATATTGGTTATTATTTTAAAAAATGCATGACATTGATAGACAGTCTGCACATATAAATCACTGTCCAAAACCCCGCAGATAACAAACTAGCAGTTATCCTATAGACAAAAAACTGAAAACATCCTTAAAATAAGAGGCTCACCTCTACATCACTCAGACAATCTTCTCTCCTCTCTTTTCACTCGTTTGAACTCCTTTTACTATTTTTTTCTATTTTATTTACAAATTGTGATTGAAAACTGTCGATGTAGGTCTTATTTTAGGCAAGCATATCCAGTTGACGGTGCTTCACATTAAAAGCACATAACACAAACAACCTTTCTGAAAACTGAATCGCTGTAGGAGGCTTTTATTTTTGCATAAGGATGTATTGAGCTGTAACTGAAAATAAATTTACACTAATTCAGACTTTGATCATGTCTGGTGAATCCAGCATTTATCGTGCAGGTTACTAATGGTAAGGTTATTCAACGATTGTTTCTCATTTTTAAGGATAATTAAGGCGTTGATTTTAGATAATCACATTTATGACTTTATGCACCTCCAGACACTAATGAGGCGGCTGTTTGTCTGTTTTGTCGTTGTTTGCATTTTTGTGGAGAAATCCTCTCCACATAACTCTACATGAATGCAAATGAATCCACACAGAATTAAACTCTGTTTTCCTCTGTGATTTTACGTGTTCTGGATTTGTTAAGGTCTTACTGAGAGTGTCAGGAAGCTGCTGCTCTGTGTTCTCCACATGCACTGCAGAGAGGCTGAGTGGCTCTCCATGCGTGTGAGCCGTTGTCAGATGTGACGCAGTCATGCATGGTTGACAACATAATAAATAATAATTTTAAAAATATATATTTTACGTTCATAACAGTATGCATTTCTGTTGAGAAATGTATCCAATTACAATAAACAATAATTTGAAAAATAAAATAATTAAAATTAGCTTCATTAATTTCCATGTGTTTTGAGATACACAGTAACTGCAGGGAGAGTCGCAGCATGAGGGCTGAAGAACTGTGGGTTGCCGACCCCTGGTCTAGATATTTACTTCTATGGCATGGAAAGAAAGCACTTCACTACTAGGGCTGGGCAAGTTGACCTTTACTCATCATCACGGTAATTGTCCCTGTCATGTCAGTTTTTTAGGGCCCGAGCCACTGACGTCAGTGGGTGACAGCCCTACTGTATCCTCTATGTTTATTATTTTTCTGCCTAAACAGTCGCATTTTTGACCCACTAAACGTGGGGGGAACATATTTTTCCAGTTTATAAAATATGTTCCCCCCACCCCCGGTTTTTGTGGGCGGGGCCAAATGTACAAGGTCAGTGGAGACCGGCGACTGTAAAATTTGCCATACAGACACAAAATTTGGGTGAGGTGTGCATCACCTCAACACATGCAAAAAACATAATTGTGGCCCTTAACCCACGGCCAACAGGAAGTCCACCATTTGCCTCAAATCCCAACCACCTCCAATTTTGCCAAAAACCAGCCCTCGCATTTGAGCGAACTCCTCCTAGGGGCCTACTGCGATTGAGCTCATTTTCTCATGGCAGCATCTATAGGCCTGGGCCATTAAAAGTTGTATGAATGTGATGCAAAAGCTCAAAGGTGTGGCCACAGCGCCATGGCAAAGTTTGACTCCACCCCTTACAACATCAGACAGCTGTAACTCGAGCAAAACTTGTCCAATTTCCACCAAAGTTTCTATGATCGATATTAGTTCCACCCCAAATGCGTCTACATAAAAATAATTGACAAAAGTTACAGTGCCACATAGTGGTTAAAGGAAGAATTGCTGAAAACTGTTTTATTTATTACTCACGCGCTGCTTGCCAGAATGACATCAAATTTTCTGAGGTACATCAGACCCCATGGATAGTCATAACTGCACATCAACTTTAGCATTATGTCACTGCTATCACCATGGAAACACCCTCCTCGCCATTCATTCCGTGATCTGGTTGGGAGGGTTGGGAAGGTCCTGGAGTCATGAAATCTGGAGCATAGGCCGAGGTGACTGTCATGTGTAGTCCGATATAGGCCGGCAATACATAAATGATATGTAAGTGTTGCCATGGCAACATGGCGAAGGTTGATTCCTCGCCATGGAACATCAGACACTTGTAACTTGGACAAACTTTGTCCAATTTTCATCAAATTTTCTGCGATGGATATTAGACCCATCCTGCACGCTCCTATTAAAACTAATTAACAAAAGTTAGCGCGCCACCTAGTTGTTCGAACAACGGACACTTGTAACTTGGACAAACTGTCTGATTGTCACCAAATTTTCTATGATGGATATTAGTCCCACCCTACATGCTCATATATAAAAATAATTAACAAAAGTAATAGTGCCACCTACTGGTTAGAACAACAGACACTTGTAACTTTGACAAACTTTGCCCAATTTTCACCAAATTTTCTAAGATGGATATTAGTCCCACCCTGCATGAGCTTATATTAAAAAAATCACATTTGTAGTGCCACCTAGGGGTTAGAACAACAGGCACTTGTAACTTGGACATACTTTGTCCGATTTTGACCAAATTTTCTACGATGGATATTAGTCCCACCCTGCACGTGCCTATATAAAAATAATTAACAAAAGTTATAACACCACCTACTGGTTAGAACAATGGTCACTTGTAACTTGAACAAATTTTGTTCGATTTTCACCAAATATTCAACGATAGATATTTGTCCAGTCCTGCACACTCCGACACAAAAATGATTAACAAAACTTATAGCACCACCTACTGCTCACGGGAAGCACTGCGCCAAATGGATTTCTTTATTATTCATGCAGCGCTTGCCAACGTGACAGGAAATTTTCTGAGCTATCTGGGTCCTACGGGTGGCGGGGTCTGAGGGGGGGGGCGAGGGTCTGCTCACAGCTGCTTGCAGCTTTAATTTTTTTTATTTTTTTATTTTTTCCTCTCCTTACTGACGGGGCTTGTAATTAAGCAATATTACACAAGAGTGTGGTCGCACATCACTGCAATGCAGTAGTAGATGAGCACAATACAGTAAAGAACAGGTTTACTGTCACTTCACACACACAAAAAAAAAAACATAGTCCAGTGTTTACAGCACATACCTCTTAAGGGTTTTCAGGTCACGTCACATGTGTGGTGGCTAATTGGCTTGTTAGCTGTGTTGAGGGAGTCTTTGATTGTGTTACCACCACATAGTGATTATGAGTCTCTTATCGAGTTTTTAAATACAGCCTTAGCTTGTCCAGTCCCTCTGTAAAACAGTTGAAATGATGCAGATAGCCGTCAGAGATTAACAGTGACTTAGCTTCTGCTCCTTTCAGTGTTTACAGTATCACTTTTTCTTGGCATCTTCAGATGAAATAGAGTCAATCATCACATACTATGTAGATGGAGACCATGTTTGTTTCTAAGCCATCTTTAATTGTTCCACCCATGTTCTGCTGCATCTGAACAGCACTGACTGCGCTGCTTCTGGAGTTACGTGTTCGTGCCTGTAACTCCATGGGCACGTCTGTCTCAAAGGGACAGTACATGTGAAACTCTGACATGCACGCACACAACAGGGAGAGGGGAATAACTGAAAAAACAACATGAGCAAGATTATGTCAGTTCTACACCCCGAACATCAGTTCTGGTTTTATTTCGGTTAATTGCCCAGCCCTATTCATGACCTTGTTATTTAATCAATCATTATACTGTATGTCTCATATTTTTACCTGAATAAAACTAAGTCGAGGGGTATATTCAGTGAATTAAAGGGGAATATTTAACACACAGGAGTTATTTCATATTGTTACCTTCAGTTCAAAAACAGAATCCCTTGGATTCATTTTCAGTGTGCATAAAATTGTTCTTGGGCTTATTGTAAAATGCTAAACAGAGCAAGATTAAAGGAACACAGCATTTCATCATCTGGTTTGTCTTCATCCCTCTTTTTCTTTGTCCGACCTTTGTTGCTCAGTGTTTTTGTCCCCCTCTTTTCCTGCTCATGCTCTCCCATTTCCTGCATCAGCCCCTGAGTGTCAGCATTTCCGCTGACTTCCTATAGCATCAGATCTCAGCACTGCTATCCCAGCGTCTGTGCAGCATCCGCACTTCGGTGTCATTGTGGGATACAGCCTCCCCTCGAGCTTTTTCGTGTCTTATTCAGTCGGCCATTTGCCATTGGTGTAGGTCTTGTTATGTCACTTTGTCTTCTTTGGTTTTTCATCTTGCTCTGAAAGTATTTATTGGGAGTTTTTGATTTCCCTGCTGGAATGAGGATCAGGGAGCCTCCCGTAACTGATTTTTGACAATAGGGCTGTCTTTCAAAATTCTAAACTGTTACAGATGTTCACAGATGCTAGAAGGCGTCAAGAGAATCATTTGTTTAAATATGTAAGCCAAGACATAATCTTTTTACTTTCTAATATTTCTACTTGCTGATCTTCAGAATCTCTTTAATTAAAGTAGACTTTAAGACATAACTTCAAAAAGAAGAGTCACAGTGCTGCAGTTTTCTTATGAGTACTTTTCTAAGGACTGTTTAGTTTGGGCACAGGAGTTATCATCCATAATTATAAATTAATAAATAAATAATTAAGAACGTGGCCTACAGCCTGCATATAATTTTTAGCTCACTTTTGCCTACTGCACCATAAACCTCTACATGAATCACATTTTAAACTTAGCAGGTAATGCGGCAAATGTTGTTGTAAAGGAGAGCCACAGACACCTGTCTGCAGTGTGTACAGTTGGCTGCTCTTTTGAGGTTGGAACTTTCCACACTTGGTTCCCTCACGGTTCTGGGTGGTGCTTTCACAACTGTCTTTTGAGTGTAGACAGTTTCTTTCTTGCTCTCTGTCTTTTTCTTTTCCTACATGACGTTGACAATATCCTAAATGACCACATTACTTTTTTTTATGCATTTGCCCACATGGAGCCTATTTAGCTTGTATTGAGAGAAACTCGCAGAAACAACGTAAGAGTCAAACAGGTTTGAACCAGATCTTTGAAACATTACACACCCATTGTTGCAGATGAGAACAGTCCAATAAAAGCAGATATGAAACAGATGTACAAATGCTGAGTTAGCGTCCCTGTTAAAGGTGTATTATGTACAATTTTGGGGTAACATGAATTCTGAAATTTAATACAGCATTTATAATTTTGTTTTCATTGTTATATAATCATTCTGAAGTAAAATTTGTAATATTTTCTGTATCACAAGATTAGTGTTTGTTTGTTTTGGGGGGGCTGTATACATGAAGAGGGTCCCCTTCCATCTAGGCAACAATTTTGGATCACTAGAACATCTTTCCATGTTTGTATGTCAAATTCTAATTGCACAAATGACTTCTGTAGGTTATCCTCAATACTTCAGAAGGGAGTAACGACCAATATGATGGAACATATTTGCATTTTAACTCTGACTGCTATGTAGCACAACCTTTAAACGCTGCTTGGCAGAAATGTAGCAGAGTGTCAGAGCTTAACCTTCATTAAAAATTGCAGTTGCATACATCCAAAAAAGGATCAGAAAGATCAAAAAAGTCATTTATTTCTTTGCATAGTCGTTTTTAACATACAGTATTATCTGTGACTAAAATTTCTTGAAATATTCAGTCTTTAGAGTACAGTATGTTGATGTTGGATATTTTTTTCTTGTTTTTTTTTGATGGGGGTAATTCTAAAATCAATATTACTATCAAATATAAATGCTAATTGTAGAGTTGTACTCTGATCCTTATTAGCTTAGCTTTGCATATAAACAGGGAAACTGCTGCCTCTCTGCCTAAAGCTTTAAAAAAAATTAACATTTGTTTTCTCTTTTGCAAGAAGACAGGATTGATGTAAATCTTATCTCTTTTCACAAGAATCTTTCAACCTTTTATCCATCGCAATATGACATTACCATCACCCTCTGCTGTCTAATTACACTTCATGACATTAGAAGGAATAATGTGATATATGAATGAGGACTATGTTTTACTAATTCAAGTGGAGCTTGCAGTGTTTCCTGCTCTTGTATGGGTTTATTGTGAAAAGTGTGAGTAGCATTAAAATAAATGGCAACAAATTTAAAAATGCGTACAGTGGGGTTTTTTCCACATGTTTTTGCTGTGAAATGTCACATTAGCTTTTTTTAGGGGTCTTTTATCTCTTTGCCTCCATGCACACAGACGTGGGAATGTACAATAGTTTATTTCATTTATAGCACGCTGCACAGTTGGAATGTTAATTCTTATTTCCCCGGAGTGCTGAACAGCCATTTGAAAGTGTGAAGCTTTTCCCTGTACAGAGAGCTAAGAGTAGTGGCGGGAGGCAGCCATGTGAGGCAAACCTGCATCAACTGCATTTGACAGCTTTGATCGTGTGGAGGAAATGACAGGACTAACATGTGATCAAAGGCACCTACCTTGCATCTGTCAGGAATACAGACCTGAGTGTGTGTGTGTGTGTGTGTGTGTGTGTGTGTGTGTGTGTGTGTGCACGCAGGTTAGCCAAGACGAGGTTTTAGAGAAGATGACTAGAAGGAGAGAAATGACAGCATGAAAGGAAGCACAACCAGAGGAAAGCTGCTGATGGATTAAAGGGTTATCTGTACTGGTGGAGAGGAATGAAGCTGAGAGAGGACTGACAGCAGAGAGCTGTCAGGTACAGGAAACAGCTGATCTTGCTCATGACAGGAAGGGGAGGGTGGAAAAAAGAGAAGCAGAGGGGATTCTGGTTGTAACCAGAACATTATCATATTAAAGGATAGGTCTTTGTGAATGACAGTATAAAAAGGACAGGGGACTCAGGAGAGATATGAGGCATGATGGGAACAACTGAACAACCAGACATGACAGATAACAGTGACAAAAACTGAAGGAGAACGGAGTATTGTTGCTTATCTTCTCTGTGTTTAAAAACTGGAGACCTATGCAGAGAAATTGCCTTAAAAATTCTTTATTGTCAAATAATGGGTTTATAGCGAGTCTCTGCAGGAGAGCTTTAAGTAAAGGGTCACTTACTCTGTGCAATTACACTCCCTCACGATGTTTGAGGTTGCTGTGAAGTAACAAAACGGTAATTTAACAGTGCTATTAGAGCTGCTGCATATCCATTAACTGCTTGTATACACCAGGAAGTTTGCAAGCAGCCTCAGAAAGGGCATCTGATAAAAGTTCATGGTGCTTTTATAATCTCTCTTACGGTAGACACTCTCTTTAATGATTAATGCTCCTAATAGAGTCCAACAGGAAGTGTGCCTATTTTATGGCCACTGAACATGCTGTCCATTGTATCATAAATAAAGAGACAGGAAATAAACTGATCCCATTCTGGCAAGATGACATGTGGTTTCACAGATAGCAGGCAGCACCCTCAATGATGATTTTGCCTTATTATTATGCTTCATTGTTTCATATACTATGTCTGCATATAACATATGTTGCTAGGATCTGTTTGGGTTTTTGTTTGTTTGGGTTGTTTTTTTAGCATTGCAGCGATAGAAGTTGCAGCAAGTGATCATTTTAGGCTGCATTCAGACCAGGATTGTCCGGGGGTCTCTGTTCGACTGGGCGGGGAATGCCGAGAATTTTCACACCTTCGTGTGGTTTGATTAGCATTCGCACTGCAGTGGACCAAACTGCCTGGACAACGTTACGCAGTTACCACAACTGCCCGTTTGGGGCGCTGTAGCCAAAACCACCACTGACCAGGAAGAAAAAATCTCAGCGAAGAAGAAAAATCAGGCTCATCAATGGACAACAACGCAGCCACTTCCGGTACGGCCGAGCTCGGTGAAAACAAAAGCACATGATCCGCTTCGCGATGTAGGTGTGCGTGTTTGTGTCTGTGGCCCGGGTGGCGGGAAAGACGGCAAAAACATGCCAAAATCATCCATGGCCATTGGTTGTTCCAACCACAACGTGAAAAGTGAAAAGATTAGTTTTCACGTATTTCCAAGAGATAAAGAGTGTCGGGAACGATGGATTAGTGCCATTCATAGGCAAAATGAAGATGGATCAAAGTGGGAGCCGCCTGCCCACACAGTTCTGTGTGGACTGCACTTCATTGGAGGTACAAATGACGATCACATGCCCCCCATATATTACTGTATGCACTGTATATGACCCACATCAATGGGTACATAATGATACTGTGATGTGTAAAGTATAGAAATTCATCTATTACCCGGGCTATTTACCATTTCTCTTCCCTGCCTGGACCCTGTTTTGTTTCCCCATGAACTAATGAACGTATGCAAATGATAGTGGTATACACTCAGGCTTGTTATTACCCTCACCCAGTCCAAAGGAGTTGAAGCAAGGGTATTGTTTTTGGTCCCGTGTGTATGTGTGTGTGTGTGTGTGTGTGTGTGTTTGCATCCCTGGGGGGGGGGGGGGGGGGGGGTCACTACCCTCATATAGGTGACTATATGGGTGTGTGGCTGAGCTTCAGAAACTTGAATTCCTCCTTAATAAGGGAAAAACTTAACAGCATGATCAACTCTTATTTAGGGAGAAACAAAATAAAAATATACCTCCAATAATGGATATCTATATTTTGTGTCCATTTGTGTCCCATAAATGTTCACATTTTCAAGACAGTATTTCAAGTTTAAATAAGCATTTCAAATATCTGAACTCATGGCCCTTGTTATTGAGAACCTTTAAAAGAAAGGAACCCTTGTTTATGGAGGATGGTTTAAAAAACTTTACCCCTTGCACATCCGAATAGCTAGATATAGACTGTGCACCCCAGGGGCTTGCATATCTCAAGAACTATTGATCCGAGTACTTTGAAATTTGCACATAATTTGGGGACCACCACACGTTGGTCTTACTCTGTGATTGTTTGGGTGGCATCCGGATCTGATGCAGAATTCACATTTCATCAGTTTGGAACTTGGGAACCTGGTTGCACATCTTGAAGATTAGTGGGACGCATGGTAGCTCAGATGGTAAAGCATAGCTTGCAGTCCCAACTCAGTTGCAAACCACTGAATGCTAGGGATCACAGTATCACGTCCCGTCAGCACTCACGTTTGCTGGCTTGGCAGTGCCAGCCATGTGGCAGTGGCTTACGGGAATGTCCAGGGATTAGTAATCCCATGGGTTTGTAATTTCTACACAGTATTGGTTAAAAATACTGCTGAACTTACCAACACCCACCAAAATACTACAGTATCTTGATTTACAAGACCCCCCAAAATACCAGTGAGCACTGATATACCCCCAAAGTACTAAAATCCCTAGATTTAGACCCCCCAAAATAGTTTGATCCCACCATCAGTTGTTGGGGCAGTCCCCCCCCCCCCCCCCCCCCCCCCCCCCCGGGATTATCCATTACTGAGGTCGATGGGTTCGACTGTAGCTTGACTGGAGACTCCAGTCAGCCGTATTATACAAAACCAAAAATACAATTTGAATACCTGGACTATCAATCAGATATGAGTAGACATCGGGCCACTGAACGTCAGGCCACTTGGTGGGGTCATTCTTCCATGAACCAGCCAGTAGTTTGTACGGGCATTCAGTAACTCCTGGTGCCGTGAGCTTCAGCTTATATCGTGCCCTAGCACTTTCATCCAGCTGGTCATAATACTCAAAAGACATTCTTGATTACTTCACTGGTATAGTTTCTATAACATAAACAATACAAATAAACAGCACAAATCGGAAAGATGCTAACTCCAAACCATTGCGCAGTTCAAACGTACGTGAACTTCGGACGACATAACACCACGTGGCTTTGTTTTCACCGAGTGCCCAAGTAGGTCGACTGGAAGTGACAACACTGCGTTGTTGTCCATTGGCCAGGACCGAAAACAGAAATCTGTTCCCTTCAGCCAGGTTGTTTGTCCCCCGTAAACAAGACATTTTTTAACTTTTCTCCTCGGCTTTCACTAGTAAAAAGATTTCTTAGCTTTGCACAGCTGTCTTTTTTGTTATTTTCTACCCAAAATGTACTACAGTAAACGCCACTTCCTCTTCTTACACTGTGTGTTGCTATGGTTACACAAACGCCGAGGGGCACTTCCGCCCTTGTCATGATGCTGAGCACGGTTGGAGAACTGTCCTTAAACTTTCAGTTATTTCTAGTTATTTTTCTGTACTTTTGCCACTTCGGTTTTATTATTAAATTTGAGTATGGTTTTGTCTGTATTTTGTTATCAGAATTTGCCCTTTGCTTCTGTTTGTTTTGAGTTGTTCTGTTATCGTATCTTAGTTTGGTTATTATAGTTCTGTTTACTAAGTTTATGTGTTTATGAATCATCTTGTATTTCAAATTATATCTCCCTGTGTTTTGACATGACCCTACTCATGCCTCCGCCTTTAGTTTCCTGTTAGGTATTGATATTTATTATTATTGCTATTCCAGCACTATTAGAATCTCTTGGTTTTTGTATTCCTTCTTGTCCTTGCCTTGGTGGGTATTTTCTCCTTTTGTATTTTATGTCTGGATCTCATCTTATCATTCATTTCGGTTGTCATGTTTCTCCTGTGCTTTTATTTTGACAGCCTCCTTTGTTTACTTCCTTTTCAAATTCAGTTTGCATGGTTGGCCCGAGCTGTCATTATTTTGAACTAATTATTCCTCGCTCTTGTCTTTGTATTATTCACACCTGATTATCATTTTGTTAATTACTCTTCCCTCTATTTAAAGGACGCCGCCCTGTAATTCAGCGCAATGTCCTTCACTGTGTAATCCCCGTCTTTACACACGCCTTACGTACTTTGTCACTCCAGCGTTTCCACACGCCTTAGCCTATTTGCTATTCAACCTTCTCTTTATCCTGCCTCGCAAGTTTTGTACTCTTGTTATATTTTGTGTTTGTGATTAAACGTTTGCAAACTCACAGCCAGCGTTTGGGCCTCCATTCCTGCCCCGCCTTGGCGGTTGATGGCAGCCATTTGGTCCGCTGGATACTCCGTTTGGATTCATACTGCAAGCGGAGAACACCAGACTTTGTTTGCAAGAGAACTGAGAACACCGTTTTAAGGGGGTCTAGACTGTGCTTGTTTCAGCACGCGTTCAGATGGCACCAACCGAAATGAACTGTCCGCAGAATCCACTGTCTGGTCCGGGCCAAACAGTGGCCGTCTGAATGTGCCCTTAGACAAGCTTTCCATTTGTATTTTTGCATACTTACTGTCATTCAACCACATTTGTAAGATAAAGCTTTGAATCAGTTATAAAGGTTAAAATGTTCCTTCAGGGACAAGGAAATTGAAATTAAATGTACCTATAGGGAAAATGTTTGTCAGTGTAATATTATTGTGACGTTTGTGCCACAGTTTTCTGTTTCCTTTGTACAGCATCATTCATGTTGAAAGCATTGTCCACTCTGTCATATTCACTTTCAATCAATCGGTGCATCTCTGATTATTATTATTATATTATAAACATATGAAGTTGAAGTATGTAGTGACTAAAGAAAAAACTACAAATTTATCAGAAATTAAACAAAGTAAAATTAGTGTTATCATTCATTTCTCTGTAAGAGTGGTCTAAAAAAGTTTGAACCTAAAAGTATCCATTAAAGTTACTGTAGTAGTGCATTAGGACTTTACTTTTACTAATTCAAAGGAGGATTTTCTCTTAAATTTGTGATTGTCTTTTGCATTTTTCCGTCATAAATCTGACATTTTACTCATATTTAAAACTGTCTTCTTGTATAAATTTGTAGGATTTTCACTATAATTTTGTGACTGTTTTCTTTTAATGTTATGACTTTTTTCTTACAATTTCCCACCTTCTTTTGATAAATTTGAGACTTTTTGCACATATATTTACTATGTTTTACTCATTAATTTTTCAGTTTTCACCACAAGTTTTCAACTTTTTGTATGCAAATGTTTTTTTTTCTTGTAAATGCACTAAGCACCTTGAAATAAAGTTGAATTTAATTGAATTCCCTCCCTCTGGGGTATGTTCACTTAAATGTCTTTAGTGTAATGAAAACAAAATATTAAGGAATATTTCTTGCATGAGCTAGAACAGAACAGTAACTTCAGCTCTGATATGAAAAGAAATGACATGCTAAATTCATCAAAATGACTAAAGATACTGTCATTTCTGGTAAGAAGTTATAATATTATAAACAAGTTTGATGCACAGTGTTATTTGAAAACTCTGCCTTTCTCTTAGTTTTTGACAGTAATTTCATTTCTCCCCCAAAAAATATTGAGGCTGAGCTTGTAGCTTGGGGTCCCACTAGTGGCTGAGGGGTCCAGAAACGACCCTGTTTGTAAATGGCAAGTTGTTGGTGAAGTAGGTCAAACAAACTATGGCACACTGGCCATTATGGTTTTGTAAAGATAATAAAGTTAATAATAAACAAACCTTAGCTGGGTCAGCATCTCCTGGGCTATCTTTGCTACAGCCAAAATAGCAGTTGTGGCAGCATGGTGGTGTAGCGGTTAGCGCTACTGCCTCACAGTGACAAGGTTGTGGGTTCAAATCCATCAGCCAGCAGGGCCTGTTTGTGGGGACTTTGTATGTTCTCCCCATGCTTCGTGGGTTTACTCCAGTGTTTCTTCCCACAATCCAAAAAACATGTGAGTTTAGTTAATTGAAGACTCAAAAGTGGCCCTATGTGTGTGTGAGTCCATACCCTGGCTGTCTTATCCAGCTGACTGGATGCTCTTTAATTTCCCTCTTGGATTAATAAAGTATAACAAAATATACCTTAGCAAACTATGGGAGGGCTGATGCTATATTTAGTTTTACTATATTAGCCTGTTTAGCCAGTTTAGAAAGCTTGGGATCAGTCCGCCAAGGTCTCCGCCTTTGACTGCCACCTAATCCACATAGCACCGGACTTCCATGATCCCTCCTGCAGGTGGTGAACCTACTGGAGGGTGGACCCATGTAACTCCTTCGGGCTGAGCCCGGCCGGGTCCCATGGGTGGAAACCCGGCCACCAGACGCTAGCCTTCGAGCCCCTCCCCCAGGCCTGGCTCCAGGGTGGGGCCCCGGTAACCCCATACCGGGCGGGGTACACTGAATCCTTGATATACAATTCATGAGAGTCTGTTGGATCGTTCTTAGTCTGGCCCTTCACCCAGGACCAGTTTGTCTTGGGAGACCCTATCAGAGGCAAATTGCCCCGGACAACATAGCTCCTGGGATCACTGGGGCACGCAAACCCCCCCACCACGATAAGGTGACGATCCATGAGGGACTCCCGAAGCAGCTGAGGTGTACCGGCAGGCCAAGCGGAGTGCAGCTCGGGTGGTTGCTGAAGCAAAAACCCGGGTATGGGAGGAGTTCGGTGAGGCCATGGAACAAGACTTTCGGTCGGCTTCAAAGAGATTCTGGCAAACTGTTCGGCGGCTCAGGAGGGGAAAGCAGCTCCCCGTCCACACTGTGTATGGTGCGGATGGGACACTGTTGACTTCAACTGGGGATATCATCGGGCGGTGGAAGGAATACTTCGAGGATCTCCTCGATCCCACTGATACGCCTTCCACAGAGAAAGCAGGGTTTGGGGACAAGAGGGATGACTCGCCTATCACAGGGGCTGAGGTCGCCAAGGTGGTTAAAAATCTCCTTGGTGGCCGGGCCCCAGGGGTGGACGAGATTCGCCCCGAGTACCTCAAGGCCCTGGATGTTGTTGGGTTGTCATGGTTGACACGCCTCTGCAACACTGCGTGGAGGTCGGGGGCAGTGCCTTTGGCATGGCAAACCGGGGTGGTGGTTCCTCTCTTCAAAAAAGGGGACCGGAGGGTGTGCTCCAACTTTAGAGGGATCACACTCCTCAGCCTCCCTGGGAAGGTCTATGCCAAGGTACTGGAGAGGAGAGTCCGGCCGTTGGTCGAACCTCGGATTCAGGAGGAGCAATGTGGTTTTCGTCCTGGCCGTGGCACATCGGACCAGCTCTTTACCCTCTCGAGAATTCTTGAGGGTTCGTGGGAGTTTGCCCAACCAGTTTACATGTGTTTTGTGGACTTGGAGAAGGCATTTGACCGCGTCCCTCGTGGATTTTTGTGGGGGGTGCTTCAGGAGTATGGGGTATCGGGCTTGTTGTTACGAGCTATTCGGTCTCTGTACGACCGTTGTGAGAGTTTAGTTCGTATCGCCAACACTCGGTGGGAGTCATTCCCAGTGAGAGTTGGACTCCGCCAGGGCTGCCCTTTGTCACCGGTCCTGTTCATAATTTTTATGGACAGGATTTCTAGGCGCAGCCAGGGAATGGAGGGTGTCATGCTTGGTGACCACAGGATCTCATCTCTGTTGTTTGCAGATGATGTTGTCCTGTTGGCTTCATCCAGCAATGACCTACAGCTCTTGCTGGGACGGTTTGCCGCTGAGTGTGAAGCGGCTGGGATGAGAATCGGCACCTCCGAGTCCATGGTCCTCAGCCGGAAAAAGGTGGATTGTCCTCTCCGGGTTGGGGACAGGCTCCTGCCCCAAGTGGAGGAGTTTAAGTATCTTGGGGTCTTGTTCACGAGTGAGGGGAAAATGGAGCGAGAGATCGACAGACGGATTGGAGCAGCATCTGCAGTGATGCGGACGTTGTACCGGTCTGTTGTGGTGAAGAGGGAGCTTAGTTCTAAGGCAAAGCTGTCAATTTACCAGTCAATCTACGTTCCTACTCTCACCTATGGTCACGAGCTTTGGGTAATGACCGAAAGAACGAGATCGCGGATACAAGCGGCTGAAATGAGCTTTCTCCGTAGGATTGCTGGACTCACCCTCAGAGATAGGGTGAGGAGCTCAGTCATCCGGGAGAGGCTCAGAGTAGAACCGCTGCTCCTCCACATTGAAAGGAGTCAGTTGAGGTGGTATGGGCATCTGATTAGGATGCATCCTGGACGCCTCCCACTTGAGGTGTTTCAGGCACGTCCCACTGGGAGGAGACCCCGGGGCAGACCCAGGACTCGGTGGAGAGACTATGTCTCCCAGCTAGTCTGGGAACGCCTTGGTATCCCCTCTGAAGAGCTGGAGCAGGTGGCTGGGGAGAGGGAAGTCTGGGCTTCTCTGCTTGAACTGCTGCCTCCGCGACCCGGACCTCCGGAAAAGCGGTAGAAGATGGATGGATGGATGGATGGATATATTAGCCTGTAAATGCAAAATTGGTTTGTGTCCCTTTTCATAAGTCAATAATTCACTCTCTTTTGTGTTTGCACCACAGAAGGGACTACTGTAATTCTTTAAACACTGTTTTGCTCAATCTTTTAAGCTTCTATTCTTCAGCCTATATAGAATTTTTAACCTGTGTTTGGTCTATAGGTATTTTATATTTTGTTTCAGGGCAGCTGGGTGCCATAATTTGAAATTCATTTTTTAAGCATGCATCTCATGAATGAAATACAACTCAGTTGTCATCCATCGCACAACAACAGCTTCCTCATGGCTGGCATATAAAAAGGTCCTAAAGTGAGTAAAAAGGTCTTAAAGTGAGATAGAATTGACAAAAATGCCAGTTCAAGTTCAAGCTTTATTAAGCTTATGGGCAATGAAACACCGTAAATTTAAAACTCAGGAGTCATTGAAGATGCCTCAGCAAACTGGGCTGCACGGTGGCGCAGTGGTTAGCACTGTGGCAGCACAGTTTACCCTCGGCCGGGGGATCATGAGATCGTGGGTTCGATCCCAGCCCCTGACCAACAGTGATCTGTGTGGAGTTTGCATGTTTTGCGTGGGTTTACTCCGGGATTTCTCCCGTTTCCTCCCACATGCCAAAAAAACATGCAGGTTAGGGATACGGGATGCTCGCGCACGCAGCGACCGGCAGCTGGTGGCTTGTCACCAGACTGCGAAACAAATCTACCTACGGGTACAAATAAGTAACAAAAAAAAGAAAAAGAAAAGAACAGATAGGAATCACATCCATTCTCCAGTGCAGAAGATGCAGATTCAAATCCTGCTGTTGCCTTTTTGTTCTCACCCATCTGTGTTTACTTTTACATCTGGGTTTGTGATACACTCATTTTGTGCATTAACTACACATCTTTTGGATGGTTAAGGTTAGGGGAATGGTTAGGTTTAAGATTAAGGTAGGGGAACGCGCTGCTTTACATGTTACGTGTTACAGCTGTAACCATATGCCTGTACACTTCATTTAGTTATTTTCTCAATGACTAGATGCCACATTTTTCCAAATTTAACTGTAACTCTTCATTGCTGCTGGTAAACCTGTCTTATGAAACTTTTAATGATGTAATAGGTGTGTGTTTAATATAGTTGTAAATTAGCGATGCAAGTTTTAGATCAATTCATTAATCATTAGTTGATTCACCTTATTGATCATTTAACAATTAATTAATAAGCGGCAAATTTTGTGAGAATCTGAATTTCCTTCAGTACAATATGGTCTTTCAAACGGTAACATAAAAAGTTGATTACCGTTTTTGATATACTGAATTAAATATGAACATCATATTCCTCAGATTTATTGTACCATTTGCATTTTTTACTACAGACTAATGGCATTTTTTACAAATGCTATTACTAAGGCACACCAGCACATAGTACACTATGTGCTGGTACATGTCAGTAAATTAAAATGTCATAATTTATAATTTATTTTAAAAAGCTATTACCAATATCATAAAATGTATTCAAAACAGTCTGAATTATTTCACTTTGTGTAATAAATATATATCAAAGTTTTTCTTACATTGCAAAGGATAACTTTCACAATGTTCTGACTCACTGAGACGCACTAGTAGACTGTTTTAACAGGAAAGTAATGTGAGCTGCTTCATCTGTTACATGTTGAACATGATCAGAGTACCCTGGCAATCCAGGGAAACCAATACGATCCTGGCTCCCTCTGTTGTCTGATAGGGTTAGCACGTTTCCCTGCCCTGCTCATTTGAAGCAGGTGGGCGGATCTTCAAGCTGGTGTTCCACTGGAACTTGTTTTGGCTCTCCCATGTACCCTGGAAGAACGAGGGTTTTCAGTTTTTCACAGCGCATGTGGTCTGGGTTCTTGGCGTCTTCTTCTGCTATTTTTTTGGTTTGTTTGTTTTGGTTGAAAAACAAACTGCCAAGTTATCAGTTAATTAACAACTAATTTAATTTAGTTGACTAAATTCTTATCGGTGATTAATTGAAAGTTATTTAATCATTAACATCCCTAGTTGTAATCAAAATCCTTCAACCCCCATTGCATTTTAGGTTTACTGGAAAAGTTTAAAAATGTTCAGGTGTTTGCAATAAACAAATTACACAAGAACAGTTTAAATAGCTAAATAGAACTAATATTACAAGGATTTTATCCAAAGTCAACACTAAATCCTACTTTCAGTGACTACTGCAGTCTCAAAATTATTCAACCTCCTGAATAGAATTCCTCATAAGAGCACACATTTGCAAATCAGGTGAAGTCCCAAGCACACCTGATGCAACCAGTCAAGGGCTTCATTACTTGCATTAGGTGTGCCTGAGATAGAACACCTCAGATACCTGGACTGTTGACAGTGACATTTGAATGCACATTAGAAATATGGCTAAGTCAAGAGAATTGTCCAAAAAGTTCAGAGAATAAATCATTGCCTTGCACAAACAAGGAAAAGGATACAAAATATAGGAAAGGCACTGAATGTTCCTAGAGATACAGTTGGAAGCATAATTCACATGTTTAAAGTTAAAGGAACAGTGGGTACAGGACCTGGACGTGCCTACAGTGGAGCATGGCAGTGGCTCAGTGATGCTTTGGGGCTGCTTCGCTTCCTCTGACACTGGAAACCTACAGCGTGTGGATGGTGAGATAAATTCAATCAAGTATTGGGAGATCCTGGGAGAAAATCTCATGCCATCTGTGAGGAAGCTGAAGCTTGGGCATCATTGGACCCTCCAACAGGACAATGATCCCAAGCATACCTCAAAGTCCACCAAGGCTTGGTTTCAGAAGAAGTCCTGGAAGATACTACAGTGGCTATCACAGTCGCCCAACTCGAACCTCATTGAAAATGATGGGTGAGACTTGAAGAAGGTGGTTGCAGCATGCAAACCCAAGAATATTAGTGAAGTGGAGGCCTGTGTCCATGAGGAATGGGCTAAGATAACTCAATAATGCTGGTGTCTGGCTGTGTATCACATTTGCAGCAGGTTACAATAGCAAAAGTGGACCTTTACTAAGTACTAAAGATGCTTGTCATGAAGGGGTTGAATAATTTTGAGACTGTAGTAGTCATTAAAAGTGGCATTTTGTGTTGAATTTGGAGAAACTACTTGTAATATTAGTTGTGTTGAGCTATTTAAATTGTTCTTGTTTGATTTGTTTATTGCAAACAGCTGCTAGTTTGTACATTTTGCCAATAACCCTAATTTGCAGTGGGGGTTGAATAATTTTGATTGCAACTGTACTTTTTCCCCTATATATGTACTTCACGAGTATACAAAAATGGATATTTTTCCCCAGATATTTGCCTTTTTATTAAAAGCTGTGGTACCACTCACACCCGCACATCTAATATTTGGAAAAAAGGAAAAACTTAATATAAACTCATATTACTCAGTAAAAAAGCAACACTCTCCAGTTGTGCTGCTGTAACTCATTAAGAGTTCGACACAACATTGGATTCTTAAGTTTGAAGGGATAAAATTTATTATCCTTTTGGTGAAGATGATCAAAATTATTTATGAATGGAGGCAATAGTCTTAAGAAGCTCATCTAAGAATTATATATTACACAGCAGAACTTTTTTGTGTAGTAAGCTGTTTTGTTGTTTACTCAAACTTCATGTTATTATTTTCCATATTTATTTGCTCCCCACAGTGAAAATAGCCTGCGGTAGACTCAGCTGGAATTCTAGTGCTAAATTATAACGCCATAGGTTTAAACATAAATATTAAAGAAAAGATAGGAAATTAAAAGTAGTAAAAATGGGCTTGATAAAGGAGGGCTAAAGCTGATTAGAGTATTTTGCTCCCCCAACGCCGCACACACACACTCACAGAGAGATTACAAATCCTCGCCTCAGGCCTTGTTTCTTGTATCACACTATTATCAGCCAGCTGCTGTTACGTAACCTCTGTGTCTGTGCCTATGTCTGCACACAGAGATGAAGCTTGCACACAAAAACTCTATTTGCACTATTGAATTAAACATGTCAAACTCAAAATGAGGCTGTTTGACAAATCACTAGAGTTTCTTTTGTTGTGGGCTTGCTGGCACTATTAAGCGAAGAAGCAGCTTCTAATACATGATGCATTTATCCTGTATATCCATCCCACAATACACTGAGATTCTCTGAAACTACCCTTTTCCAGTGGTTTTTTTTCATTAAGAAAAGCAATGCTTTTTCCTTTATACAATTTGCATGCTAATGGAGGCTAAGAATTATAGTTTTTTGCCTTTGCAAAAAAGGCATATAAACCAGTTTTATTCATTCATTTTCAGTAATTTAAAAAAAATGTGTTAAATGTCTTGCAGGTTATGCTTTGTTCCCAGTTTGTCTTACAAATCACAACACACTCAGGCTTATTATGCCTGCTATTTTGTGCATCAATTAATATCTATTAAAATTTGTTGCTGGTTACAAAGTAAAGTCCCCACTCTTAGCATTCACTAATTCAACAACAGATCATTAATCTGTATTTAAACTGCTGTGCAGCTGCATTCCTTAGTTTACAGTCACATTTTCTCCTAATTTAATGGGCAAGTAAAAGCATGCTGGCTGCTGAATACTGCCTTTAAACAGACCATGCCCGGGTTAATCACCCACCTCCTCTCTTAAGTTCATTCATGCAGTTATGAATCCATTCTGACAGCAGCAGCTTACCTTATTGCATCGGCTACATATAAAGCTGCTCTAATATATTCCCACAGGAAGGCTTCCCACTCTGTAATTTGTTGACTGCTGCACGGGGTCTAAAGAGCAGCAATAGTCTTTAATGCACTTGTAAACACTAACACACACACACACACACACACACACACACACACACACACACACATGCTATTGCCTTGAGAAAAAGTTGAGAGTGGTACTCAGGGAGGAATAATTATAGATGGCATTGAATTTCCTGCTCCCCTCCTTGTGCAAACAGTGTTTAGCCAAGAGGGGCTGCTTGCTCACATGTTTGCGCCATGGAGTTTATTGGCAGCGGGGTCAAATTATCATCGTGTGTTGAATGTCTAGTCTGCAGAGAGGGACTCAACAACCAAAGAGCCATGTCACCTGCTTCCTAGACAAGTAACATTATTCATCAGAACTAAGTAACCAGGAATGGGATAGCTCAGCATTCTGATAACAGAATCTGAAAAAGCTTTCGCATTCTCCTATCAAGCACCATGAGCTTGGAGAAAGAGACCATGAGTAGGTGAGGATGTATCTATTGTGTGTATGAGCAGATTTTGCCTGCAGATGTGTACTCATTGTGTTAACGCATGACTTGCTGCCCTATCCGTACCTGCAGGCGTTTAATTTGTTCAAGAAAATAGACTGTAATTCAGTATTTTTCCCTGAAATGGCTGCAAAAGTTCATTACCTTCCCAATAATGGAAAAGTGGTCAGGGAGAAAGTACAGTAACCCACCAGAGTAGAGAGAAGGGAAAATACTAAGAAAGAGATGTTACCTTCTGTAATTGAAATTAAGGTCAGAGCAAAGGATGGAGATGTGGCCACACTTATGTGACCTACTTTATGACTGATATAAGGCCTCACATTTTAGACAAGAACAAAGGCAGAGCTTCCTTGGAGATGACAGGAAGCTGTGAAGGTTTTAGCTTTGGGATGCAAGGCCTGAGACTGTGGGGGGTGATTTCAGGGGATTAAAGAGGAGATGCATTGTTACAGATGATTATAATGCAATGTGACTGGTGAGGCAATTTGACTTATGGTTTGACAAGGAAGTGACAATCCACAGGATTGTCACTTCCTTGTGGTAACGTATCGTCACTTCCTGTTTTGCTGTCTGCCTGTGTGGTTTGCTTTGTGGTTTGCTCTCTAGCCACTAGCTATGGCTACTAGCTCTCTTTCCTCTCCTCCTCTGGTGTGCTCTCTCTGTCAGATGTTTAGCTACACCTCTGCCTCTTTTAGTGATAACGGTAAATGTAATAAATGTTGTCTTTTTGAGGCGCTCGAGGCGAGGTTGTCTGATTTGGAATCCCGGCTCCACTGCATTGAAACACCGTCTGCGCCAGTTAATCTTGACGGACGCCCATTAGCTGCAGCGGAGCTAGCTAACTTAGGCCCCCCTGTCAGCGGTCCCTCGGCTCTCCTCAGCAGCGAGGAGACTGGGTGGGTGAAAGCCTAGTCGCAAAGCCCCGGTTCACCACCAACCTGTTCACGTTTCTAATCGTTTTTCCCCGCTCAGCGACACACCCGCTGAGGAAAAAACTCTGATCATTGGCGACTCTGTAGTCAGAAACGTGAACCTAGAGACTCCAGCGGCCATAGTCACATGTATTCCTGGGGCCAGAGCAGGCGACATCGAGTCAAATTTGAAAATGCTGGCTAAAAGTAACTGTAAATATTCCACAATTGTTATTCACGCCGGCATTAATGACATCCGTCTCCGGCAGTCGGAAGTCACGAAACTTAATATAGAATCGGTGTGTGACTTTGCCAAAACAATGTCGGACTCTGTAGTATTCTCTGGGCCCCTCCCCAATCTGACCAGTGATGACATGTTTAGCCGCTCGTCATCCTTGAACCGCTGGCTGTCTGTGTGGTGTCCTAAAAATGACGTGGGCTACATTGACAATTGGAGCTCTTTTTGGGGAAAACCTGGTCTTATGAGACGAGACAGCATTCATCCCACTTTGGATGGTGCTTCTCATTTATCTAACAATCTGGCATCTTTTTTATCCAAATTTCCAAAACCCTGACTACTCAGAGTTGGGACCAGGAAGCAGAGTCGCAGTCTTACACGCCTCTCTGCAGCTCCTCTTCATCCGCCACCCCTCAACTTAGCCCCTGTCTTCCCCATCAGAGAATCGTTGTCTCCTCCCTCCAAAGTGAATAAAAATATAATGTATAAGCATCCCAAAGTGATAAAGCAAAATATTGGTAAAACTCAAATTAAACATAAAGCCTCTAAATTGAATGATTTGGCCTCTGTTCCTCCTCATAATTTAAAAATTAAATGTGGTTTATTAAATATTAGGTCTCTAACTCCCAAGTCTCTGTTAGTCCATGATCTGTTAATTGATCATCAGATTGATTTAATTTCCCTTACAGAGACTTGGTTAGGGCAAGAGGATTATGTTGGTTTAAATGAATCAACTCCCTCTGGTTATTTAAACTGTCAAAATCCCAGAAGTTCTGGTCGTGGAGGAGGAGTAGCAACAATTTACCATTCCAAATTACTAGTTAATGTAAAGCAAAAAACATGTTATAATTCCTTTGAGGGCCTGGTCCTCAGTATTGGGCACTTAAGCAATTTTAGGTTAAACCCAATTTTATTTGCCATAGTTTATCGTCCTCTATCAACCTATTCAGAATTTTTATCCGAATTTGCTGATTTCTTAGCTGATTTAGTGCTGAAATCTGATAGAATAATTATAGTAGGGGACTTTAATATACATGTGGATGTAGATAGTGACTGCCTTAATGTGGCATTTAATTCAATATTAGATTCGATTGGGTTTTCTCAGAAAGTAGGAAATTCTACTCATTACCTCCACCATACATTGGACCTTGTTTTGACATATGGCATAGAAATAGAAAATCTTGTAGTGTCTCCTCATAACCCTGTACTGTCAGACCATTGTCTGTTAACCTTTGATTTTACTATTTCTGACTATTTGGCTCCTAAAGAAAAATATTATCACAGTAGATGCCTCTCAGATGATGCTGTTTCCAAATTTATGCAGATTGTTTCCTCTATGCCATGTGTCAACACAACGGAAATAAGCTATAGACAGCTTGCTCCTTCTGTAATTGATAACATGGTGGATAGTGTTTCAGCTTCTCTGCATCAGACTCTAGACTTGGTGGCCCCCTTAAAAAAGAAAAAGTCTAATCAGCGATTTCTAACTCCTTGGTTCAACACAGAAACTCGTACCTTAAAACAGAAGACTCGTCAATTAGAAAGAAAATGGCGCTCTACTAATTTAGATGAACTCTATTTAGCTTGGAGAAATCATCTTTTAATTTATAAAAAATCTCTTAGAAAAGCTAGAACGAGTTATTACTCTGCATTAATAGAAGAGAACAAGAATAATCCCAGGTTTCTTTTCAGTACTGTAGCCAGGTTGACAAAGAGTCAGGACTCTGTCAATCCTAGCATTCCCTTAGAGCTTACTAGTCAGGACTTTATGAACTTTTTCAATAATAAAATTTCATCCATCAGAGATAAAATCAATCAGATTCTTCCCACAGTTAACTTAAATACAGTAACTACTACAACTCCTTCTATTGATGTCTGTCTTGATGAGTTTACTCCAATCGACCTTTGTGAGTTAGACAAAATAGTTTCCTCATCCAAACCTTCAACTTGTCTTTTAGACCCTATTCCTACCAGGTTATTTAAAGAAGTCTTCCCACTTATTGGTAGCTTTATTCTTCATACAATCAATTCTTCATTAACTTTAGGCCATGTACCGCAGGCTTTTAAAACGGCTGTAATTAAACCCTTACTCAAAAAGCCAACGCTAGATCCAGGAGCTTTAGCTAACTATAGACCAATCTCTAATCTCCCTTTCATTTCAAAAATCTTAGAAAGAGTTGTTGCTACGCAATTATTTGACCACCTGCAGGGAAATGGTTTACTTGAAGAGTTTCAATCTGGGTTTAGAATCCATCATAGTACTGAAACAGCCTTAGCGAAGGTCACTAACGACCTCCTCATTGCATCTGATAATGGACTAGTTTCTGTACTTGTCCTTTTAGACCTTAGTGCAGCTTTTGATACTATCGATCATAATATTCTACTTGATAGATTAGAACACTATGTTGGACTTAATGGAACTTCATTGCAATGGTTTAGATCTTATTTATCTGATAGGTTCCAGTTTGTTCATGTAAATAATGAGTTTTCTTTCAACTCAAAGCTTAGTCATGGAGTTCCACAGGGATCTGTGCTAGGCCCTACTCTTTTTAGTTTATATATGGTTCCGTTAGGCAACATTATTAGAAAGCACTGTATACATTTTCATTGTTATGCAGATGACACACAATTATACCTGTCAATGAAGCCAGATGATAGTAATCAATTAGCCAAGTTAGAAGCCTGTCTTAAGGAAATCAAAGCTTGGATGACTTGTAATTTCCTGCTATTAAATTCAGATAAGACTGAAGTCATTCTTGTTGGTCCAAAAAACCTTAGAAATTCCTTTCCAAATCAAACTTTCAGTTTGGATGCGGTTACTCTTTCTCTTAATAGCTCTGTGAGGAACCTTGGAGTTATTTTTGATCAGGATTTGTCCTTCAATTCACATATTAAATTTGTTTCTAAGACTGCCTTCTATCATTTGTGTAATATTGCCAAGATTAGGAGCATCTTGTCTCAGAGTGATGCTGAGAAACTGATCCACGCTTTTGTTAGCTCGAGATTAGATTATTGTAATTCTTTATTATCAGGCTGTCCTAAATCATCTTTAAAAAGTCTTCAGCTGATCCAAAATGCTGCAGCAAGAGTTTTAACAGGTACTAGAAAGAGAGATCATATCTCTCCGGTTCTGGCCTCCCTTCATTGGCTTCCCATAGAGTTTAGAATTAAGTTTAAAATCCTTCTTCTTACTTACAAAGCTCTAAACAATCAGGCTCCTTTTTATTTAAAAGATCTGATACTACCGTATTATCCTAACAGAGCACTACGCTCCCAAAATGCAGGATTACTTGTAATACCTAGAATCTCCAAAAGTACAATGGGAGGCAGAGCCTTCAGCTATCAAGCTCCTCTCCTGTGGAATCAGCTGCCAATCTGGATTCGGGAGTCAGACTCGATCTCTGTTTTTAAGAATAGGGCTAAAACCTACCTTTTTGATCTAGCCTACAATTAGGGAGGGATCATGTGTTTCTGAACCCTCCCTTAGTTATGCTGCTAATAGGTTTAGTCAGCCGGGGGACCTCCAGTAATGCACTGGGCCTCACTCCTTTCCTCACTCTCTATGGAATATTTTTTTTTTTTTTTTTGCTGGTCATTAACATCTGTTTGTTCTCTCCCATAGATTGAATCCCCATCGTGCTGTTTGCTCTCTACATGTCTGTTCTTTTCTTCTTCTCTATCCCCTCACCCCCCAGCCAGTCGCAGCAGATGACTGCCCCTCCCTGAGCCTGGTTCTGCTGGAGGTTTCTTCCTGTTAAAAGGGAGTTTTTCCTCTCCACCGTCGCCAAGTGCTTGCTCACAGGGGATCGCCTGATTGCTGGGGTCTTTCTGCAACTGTGGGGGTTCCCCCCTACAGTTGATAGTGCTATGAGATGACTGTTGTTGTGAAATGGCGCTATATAAATAAAGTTGAATTGAATTGAATTGACTTGTGAACTGTGAGAGTCCTGGTATTTAAGGACGAGAGTTTCCTGTGTTGTCCTCTTTCTTCTTTGAGATGTTGGTGAATGTGAATAAAGCTGACTTGAGAGAACCCTGTCTCGTCATTCCCACATTCCCACAGAGAGAGCAAAAGCAAAATGGGCTTCATAACATTTGACATCATCACAAGCCATCAGAATAGAACTTTTGATCCCATTCACACTGTCCTTTCTCTATTGAACTAACCAATATTTGACCTCTAAAGTCTGAAATATTTGACTAGTGTGATTACTTTGTACTGTTGTTGAGAACGGAACACTTCCACCGCTCAGTGCAGTTGGGAGAGATAGCCCGAGTGACAGAACAATTACAAATCCTTGCACCCTCCTGCTGCTCATGTTGCATGCCTGCAGAACTTGAATATGCCATATCATCGATCTGACTCTTCCTGTATACAGTTATCCAATAACAATGGCAAAGCTGATCTGATACAGAGGTCGCATTTGTCCTGTTGTGCTGGATAAAATCCCTAATAATGCAGAGGCATTTGATAAAAATCGTGACCATGTCTCTGTGGTAGAGTGGGAAGGAGGGACATTGGTATGACACAGAGCCACTATACAGTGTGAATGGAGACCAGTGGGAAATATGACAGGGGGACAATCGCCTTTGAAATAGCATGGACCAACCAGAATGTGTTGCTAAAGTTTTCTGCATGTGTAAACATCATTTTTATGCCATTCCATGACAGAGAAATGAATTAATTGTCATGCGCGGATCACCATAAGACGCCAAGAGTCCACCGATGAGTTTTGCAATGATGGTGATTTATTTACCAGGCACGAGACACACATACAAGACTATGACTGTGGCGAAGAAACACTGAACATAGAGCATGGGACCGTAAGGCTAACCCCAGCCGCTTACGGTCTAAAACATGACATGACATGAACGAGCATAAGCACGAGAATATACACACGAACCTGACAAGACCAGAACGATGAATGTCTGACGAGGTTTAGACGATGTCTGACGATACTCCTGCAATCTAACTGCCGTCAGTGCCCGCCTAATAAGGGCGAGCCCTAACGAGCAGTAATGACAGCCAGCTGGCCGACCTTGACAGCCGGGAGCCCCACCGAGCGCCTTCACAATAAGAGCCTGGTGCAGCCAGAATATAACCCACAGCTGTCAAAGCCGGCAGCGAGCTATGCGTAGCCCGAGCGCGGACAAGACCGGCGCTCGGGTCATAACACTAATGCCATGACACATGATCATTTTGTCTGTTTGTCTACGATATGCAAGAATCCCTACCTTTTCTAGGAAGTTGCCTGAATGCTCAGTCAAGCCCACACAGTATGTTCCTCAGGTTGGTCTGCATCCAGGTTGTGCTTAGGGCAAAGGTTGGGAGATTTGGGTACTTACAGTAATTGCCTGGATGTTCAAGAAACTCGCACATGATGATCCCCCAGTGGGTCTGCATCCATGTTGTGCTCAAAGTCAAGGTCAGTGGTCAGGTAAAACATTTAACACAGAACTCAAAATTATTGACACTCATCTTAATATTTGTAAGCACACCTACTGGAAGAAATAAATGCAATCAGCTGGTTTCTTTAACAGTCAGGGAATTTCTCACATCTCCCTCCTGGAATTTTGGACCACTCTTTTTTGCCAACTGCTCCAGATCTCTCAGAGTTGAAGGGTTCCTTTTCCCAGATGCTGTTTTGCAGTCTCTGCCCAGGAGCGCTATGGGTCACTGCTGACCACTTCAGAACTCTTCGGCACTTGTCTTAAACTGTTCTGGGTACTTTTTGAAGTATGCTTTGGGTCATTGCCCTGCTGTAAGATGCATGAATTCTGATGGAGACCCAGCTTTTTGACACTGGGCCCTGCATTGTGCCCTACAATTCTTTGCAAGTCTTTGGATTTCATTAGAGTCATGCGCGTGGTCAAGACATCTAGTGCCCGAGGCAGAAAAGCAACTCTAAAACATAAGTGAACATCCACCATGTTTTTTTTTTTTTTCTCTTTTGCATTGTTCTAATGAGAATAGAAGAAATAAACATGAGAATACAAAAAGCATTTGCAATTGTAACAGTTTTTTTGGGAGAAGCAATACATTCACTATCTTATAGAAATGCAGGGGTGCCACAACTGTCAGCCGTAACTTTATACAAGTGAAGGCTCTTGCTGACCTCAGAGTCGGCTTATGTCACTGGAATGAGCTACTAAATCATTGACAGTCTGGTTGGAAAGACATTTTTTTTTAATTTGATGATAAGGTGATGCTGGTGCACAGTGCCACTGACCACGTACAGTATGTCCAAATCTAGTCAAATTAAATTTACATCTTTGCACAGGATAAAGCTTATGATTGGTATTTCACTGCTAAAACCAATAAAAATGCTAGAATCCTTTGTTATATGGAAGTTTGTGCATCCACATTTTCTCTGTCATCATCTAAAAAAATTACTTAAAATAAAAGAATGTAAAATAAATAAATAAAAAGACATTTGAAAGAAGAAAGTCAACTATACAGGATGATGCAGGGAGAAAGTCTGAGTTTTCTTTGTCTAACTGAGAAGCTTGGTGCCTCTTGTTATTCTAGCCTTGTACATTTCTGCACAACACAGAGTTGGAGACTGACAGAGTGGAGAAAAGTGAGTGACGGGGTGAGTGAGAGCATGCGGAGATTGCTGCAAAGAGGGGGAGATGCTACAATGTGACGGCAGCAGTAGAAAATGGTAGTGGGGGGAGGTGAAGCTGTCTTCTAGGTGTTATTAGGTTAAGGCTGTCTCTATGGTAACACCATGGTAACTGCCAGGTGTTCAACCAGGAGGGAGCAAGACCTTCCTTCATGTCCAATGGATTACTCTTCCTTTTTTCCTGTTTCTTCATTATTTTCTGTATTTAGCTTGATCGTTTGTGTACCTTCTTACAAGCATATTTATATTAAAGTCAGTTGTAGTGATGGGAAAAATGTTAAAGCAGCAGTATGTAACTTTCCTGTTCCTGGTAGGAACACTGAAAAGGCTGCAGCTGGCATGTTTTATGGCTTGAGTACCATCAGCCAATCACAGGGTGCCTTGTTAAGCTGGATTCACACTACAACATTTGGACCGACTTCTACTGACATTTCGGCAAACGTCTGGCTCTGCTGGCAAAAGTTAATGATAGTTGGAGTTTACTGACAAACGCTGGCGAAAGTTGTGTTCTTTGAAAATTTTCAGCCGATGTTTGGAAATACACGGTGAAAGCTGTGCTCAGTTTGTAAAAGCTTTTGAGCGCTGCGTTAAGTTATGCAAGTCAGCTTAAGTTAAAGCTGGGTTCACACTATAGCATTGAGACTAACTTTTACAGACGTTTTGAAAAATCTGAGAAATTAGTCCAAACGTCGGTGAAATTACGTTCGTGGGTAGTTTTTTTTAATACAGTGCACGCCAACTTTTAGGAACTTTTCCTAGCATTTGCCAGTGTTGCATTCAGCGTTGGCAAGCTTTTGCCAGCTTAGGCTAGCGTATGTGTAGCTGTTTCTAACTTAGGTTAATTTAAGCAACCAAATACTTGGTGCATGTCAGCTGACATCAGCATCAGGCAAAACTCATAAAAAGGATCAGCGTTTGTGGAGGCTTCCTGCCATTCTGGACCTGCTTTTGGAGTGAACACATCTTTCTTGGGCATACATTTCTGTATTTATTTTCATTTTATATTCCTGTGTAATTACTTCTGCATACCCTGTTCATTCATTCAGTCCTATAAAAAATAATACAATAATGCCTATAGACTCCAACACTAAAGGTGCGTTCACACCAAACGCTAATGGGCAAACTTTTCGCGTGGCACAATTACATTATAACTCAATGTAAACACGCAAACAGACATGAATCCACCTTCTGATTGAGATGCAGACAGGCGAAGTTGCCTTTAAAACTTCTGCAGCTGTGTTCAACCTGCTGTGGAAATTCCCAAAATAGCGTCATGCTTATGTTTACATTATCCAACCGGGGGCACACCTGAAAATGTTGTTGCAAGCCTCCAAAAGTTCACAAAATGAGGGGTGTTTACGTTGCTAGCTTGCTAGCTCGTCCGTGACAGGAAACCGTGGGTAAATAATAATGACATCCCAATTCAGCTGAAGGGCTCCTGGTCGTCCAGAATCTCCAGGTGAGTGAATCAAATTTTCAATCTAGTTTACTCTGCAATGGTGATACCTTTACTCCGGTGACGACAGAATCTCAAAGCTAGCAGCTAGCTATCTAGCTAGCTTGGGACGCAAACGCGCAACTGCGCAACTTCGCGCATACTCGTGTCTTCCCATTCACTTTGTATGGATTTGCGCCGTCTGTTCGCATTTGGTGTGAATGCACCTCAAGTCTGCAGTTAAAATGTGAATGTGGATCGAATAAAAAATAACTATTTAGTGTACCATCATATAAATGAAATGACAGGTGATTATATTTTGACTGTTACAACTCTCTCCATTAAAATAACATAAAACCCATTAAATGTCATTTACTTTCTGACACCACATCAGTGCTGTTTGATTCCCCACAATGGAACCAATAAATCCTGGAGAATGACTGCACAGCAGAAAATTAAGAACAGGGTAAATTTCTCAATCAGATTTTTTTTCTTTTGGGCCATCACATTTCAAATCAAATCAAATCAAATCAAACTTTATTGTCATATTGCTGTACATACAACTGTAGTGCAGGCAAGATGAAATTGCGTTTCTCTCGGCATCCATATAAATAGAAGCAGCATGATTAAGACACACTCCCACATAGCTCCACCCCCCACCCCCCATCCCCCATCCATTCACACATCCCTGAGACATACTTGGGGAAAAAGAATAACTAACTATAATATATAAAATGTCCATAGGTGCAGTAGTGTGTATGAGAGATTCCGGGTCAGCTGTTCAGCATCCTGACAGCTTGTGGAAGGAAGCTGTTGATCAGTCTGGTGGTTCTGCCTCTGATGCTCCGGAATCGTTTACCAGATGGAAGAAGTTCAAAGTGTTTATGCAGAGGGTGAGAACGGTCCTTGACAATGTTCAGTGCCCTGCTCCTACAACGGTTCTGAAAAAGTTCTTGGACAGAGGGGAGGGAGACTCCAATTACCCTCTCCGCCCCCAATCTCCCATTTTTGGGAGATTATATTTTTTTTTCTTTTTTTAAATCCCCCCTTCTCTCCATTTCTCTTTCATATCTTGCATGTCTGAAGTGAGTTTCGGTCTAAAAATATCTGCTTCCACCGCCATTTCAGTCAACATTTGCCAGTGGAGCTTAACTTAGGCCGACTTAGGCTAACTCTGCATAACTTAGCCCAGCACTCAGGAACTTTTACAAACTGAGCACAACTTTCACCGACATTTATTTCCAAACGGCGGCAAATTTCCAGCATGCTGAAAATTTTCAGAGAATACACCTTTGGCTAGCGTTTGCCAACAAACACCAGCCATCATTAACTTTTATCAACTTTTGCCAGCAGAGCTAGATGTTTGTCAAAACATCAGTAAATGTTGGTCCAAATATTGTAGGGTGAATCTACCCAAAAAATCAGGTCCAGAATGGCAGGAAGCCTCCACAAATGCTGATCTTTATATGAGCGTTGCCTAACACTGATGTCAGTGATCTGCACTGAGTATTCATTTGTTTTAAGATAAGATAAGATAAGATAAGATAAGCCTTTATTAGTCCCACAACGGGGAAATTCCAGGATTGCAACAGCACAGGGATAGCAACACTCAGAGCAACAATCAGAAGGCAAGAAAAAAAAAAAAACAACAAACAAAAAAACAACAAGCAAGCAAGAGCAGCTAATATACATATGTACATATTACTATAAAATATATATATACACACACACACACACACAGACACACAGTGCAGAGCATTGTAGCTGGATGGAATAAATATATGAACATATGAACACACAGTGCAGAGCATTGTAGCTAGGTGGAATAAATATGCAAGTATATAAACACACACAGTGCGGAGCATTGCAGCTAGGTGGAATAAATATGCAAGTATATAAACACACACAGTGCGGAGCAATGTAGCTAGATGGAATAATATGTAGATATATAAAAACACAGTGCGGAGCATTGTAGCTAGATGGAATAAATATATAGATATATAAATATAAACACACCCAGTGCAGAGCATTGTTGCTAGGTGGGATGAAACAGCATAACCGTCTATTTAGTTATCCTACATGGTATGATTATGTGCCCATACATATTCTCACCCTCCATAGCGACCGGTATGTTCCTAGTTGTATGCCGGAGAGGACCATTGTGTAAGTCTATTGCATCTTTTGCATTCAAAAAAAAAACTATTAGTTTGTTACGTCTTTTTGCTATCTCTGCGAGCAGCCCTGCTTAGGTTGTACAGTCTGACAGCCGTTGGTAGGAAGGACCTACGAAACCTCTCGGTTGTGCACCTGGGATGATGTAGTCTGCTGCTAAATGAGCTCCTCAGTGCATCCAGTATGTCCTGCATAGGGTGGAACTCGGACTCCAGCAGAGATGACAGTTTAGCCACCGTCCTTCTCTCTCCTATCTCCTCCATCGGATCAAGGCGTTGCCCCAGGACAGAGCTAGCTTTCTTAATCAGTTTGTTCAGTCTCTTCCTATCGGCTGCAGTAATGCCACTGCCCCAGCAGACCACTCCAAAAGTGATGGCTGATGCCACCACCGTGTCATAGAATGACTTCCGCAGCGCCCCTTGTACACCAAAAGACCTGAGTCTCCTCAGCAGGAACAGCCTGCGCTGTCCCTTCTTGTAGAGTGCGTCAGTATTGTGTGACCAGTCTAGTTTATTGTTCAGATGAATACCCAGGTACTTGTAGGATGTCACCATCTCGATGTCTGTTCCCTGTATATTTACTGGTGCTGTGAGGGGCTGCCCATGCCTGCGGCAGTCCACCACCAGCTCCTTAGTTTTCCTCGCGTTGATCTGGAGGCAGTTCCGATGGCACCAGTCCACAAAGTCCTGGATAAGCCCTCTGTACTCAGCTTCATCTCCGCTGGAGATGAGACCAACGATCGCAGAGTCATCAGAGAACTTCTGTAGATGGCAATGTGTTGTGTTGTGTGAGAAGTCCGCAGTATAAAGAGTGAACAAGAAGGGAGCCAGCACCGTTCCCTGGGGGGCCCCCGTGCTACTGATGATCGTGTCGGAAACACAGTCCCGGGTTCTCACAAACTGAGGCCGGTTCGTGAGGTAGTCCAGGATCCATGATGACAGGTGCTGGTCCACCCCTGCGCGCAGCAGCTTGTCCTTCAGGATCATCGGTTGGATGGTGTTGAAAGCACTGGAGAAGTCAAAGAACATGATCCTCACCATATTCCCGGGCTTCTCCAGGTGGGACAGAGAACGGTGAAGGAGGAAGATCACCGCATCCTCCACCCCAATGCCATGCTGGTAGGCGAACTGGAGTGGATCCATCGCTGGTTCCACCAGGGGGCGGAGATGAGCAAGGAGCAGTCTCTCCAGGGTCTTCATCAAGTGGGACGTCAAGGCCACCGGTCTGAAGCTGTTCAGGTCTTTGGGGTGGGAAGTTTTTGGTACAGGTACCACACAAGATGTTTTCCACAGCTGTGGTACCCTCCCCAGTTTCAGGCTCATGTTGAAGATATACGTCACAATCCCACACAGCTGGTCTGCACAGGACTTGAGGAGCTTTGCGCTGATGCCGTCCGGTCCCGACGCCTTCCTCGCCTTGATCTTCCTCAGCTCCGTCCTCACCTGGGTCTTGGTCAGGGTCAGGATGGGGGGCTGTGTGTTGGGAGTGGGGGGGGTGTCGGTGGAGTGGGGAGTGGGTAGCAGGACTTGATTTCTTAGAGGCAGCAGTGGTTGTTGTGCAGACAGGGGGGAGGGCGGTTGGTCAAATCTATTGAAAAACAGATTCAGGTTGTTCGCCCACTCCCTGCCCCCCGTGGACTGGGGGGAGGTATTCTGGAGCCCCGAGATGGTTTTGAGGTTTCTCCAGACCCCGCTGATGTCGCTCTGTTGCAGCTTGTCCTCCATCTTCTTCCTGAAGCTGTCCTTGCCTTCTCTGATCTTTCTCCTCAGCTCCCTCTGTACGGACTTCAGCATCTCCCTGTTCCCCGACCTGAAGATCCTCTTCTTCTCTCTCAGAAGTGTTTTTATCTCAGGGTTGATCCAGGGTTTGTTGTTTGAGTGACGCCGTATGGTCTTGGTGGGAACGGATTTGTCCACACAGAAGCTGAGGTAGCCCGTGAAGGTGTGAATGAGGCCATCGATGTCCTCACCATGTGGATCGCAGAGCTGCTTCCAGGCAGTGGCTTCAAAACAGTCCTTTAGAGTGTCCATTGTCTCCTCAGACCATAACTCCACAGTGTGCATGGCCGGAGGTTGTCTGTGCACTAGGGGTTTGTACACCGGTCGGAGATGAACCAAGTTGTGATCCGATCTCCCAAGTGGGGGGAGTTGTGATGAGGTGTACGCCTCCTTAGTGTTTGCGTAGAACAAATCCAGTGTTTTATTGTCTCTACTGTGGCATGTGACATACTGGGTGAAAGTGGGCAGAATGGGAGACAGTGAAACGTGGTTGAAGTCGCCTGAGATGAGGAGAAGAGCATCTGGGTGTTCTGTCTGCAGCCTGCTGGTTACTGAATGGATGACGTCACGCACTGTCCCAGCGTTCGCCGTCGGATTTGCATAAACAACAATGCAGATCACGTGTGAGTGTTCTCTCGGGAGATATGTAGGCCTCATGCTAACAGCTAGCAACTCAATGTCTTTGCTGCAGTGTCGTTGTTTAACAGTGATATGTCCCGGTCTACACCAGTTGTAGTTAACCTAAGTTGGCAACAGCTACACATACACTAGTCTAAGTTGGCAAAAGTTTGCCAGCGCTAAATGCAACGCTGGCAGATGTTAGCAAAAGTTCGTAAAAGTTTGTAAAAGTTCATAAAAGTTGGTGTGCGCTGGATTAAAAAAAATCCTGCTCCCGAATGTAATTTCACCAGTGTTTGGACTAATTTCTCTGATTTTTCAAAACATCTGTAAAAGTTGGTCCAAACGCTATAGTGTGAACACAGCTTTAGTTGGTGGATAAACTTGTGCCCTTCGATTGGCTAATGGGACCTGGCTGTAAAACATGCTAGTTGTAGCTTTTTCAGTGTTCCTACAAGGAACGGTTTGTTGCAGATGAAGTGAGCCCACTCAGGCTGTGGTGGGAGTGACATTATCCTGGACCACCAAAATAATTTGGAAAATAATATTTTAAGGTATAAATCTTGCATAGTGTTGCTTTAAGATACTGATTGGAGGTTTTTATTTTGGTTGTTGCCATCATATGCGGCATTATTATTACAGTCACACTAACTTTTGTCTTAACCAACCCCAGATCACGTCATACATCAGGTTAAATGACATTCAGCCGAGAACTTTTAGCTCCTCAGAATACAAAGGGGAAACTTAAAGTAATTATACAACATAATGACAAATCTAACAGTGCAATTTAAGTTCCACATACAAGTTTTAATCAAACTTTATGCAAAATTGTGGAGTTCTCTCTATCTCTGAAACTATTTTCTGGAACTGACATGGCTTAGTTCCTTTCATTGTAATGCTCTCTTCATCTAAATCTTTTCTCAGCAATTTTCTCAGCAGTCTTTTAGTTTGACTTGCTTAAAAGCTTTGAAAGCTGTTTGCTGGGCAAGCAGAGCAGCATACATGGAGTCTGAAGAGAATTGTGCACAAAATTCCTGTCTGTCTGTCCATGTATTGGGCTATCTGCCCAGATTTCATGAGAATCGCTACTCCCTGTAGGCAATTGTCTAGATGCTTACTAAACTCTAGTGGGTCTGTATTCAGGTTGTGCTGAAGGTCAAAGGTGAGGAGATTCAGTCACTTACTTGACAAAAATCGCTATTCTTCTGAGCCAATTGCCTGAATGCTCACCAAACTCACACACAATGATCCTCAGGTAGGTCTCAAGCTCAACACCAAAGGTTGCAAGCTATGAGTGAGTGGTCATCAAGCCTGAATGAGCTACTCAAGCATGGGCAGAGTGGTGGCGCAGTGGTTAGCACTGTGGCGGCACAGCAACTCACCCTTGGCCATGGGATCCCAGGTTCGATCCCAGCCCCTGACCAACAGTGATCCCACAGGCCAAAAACATGCAGGTTAGATTAATTGGAAACTCTAAAGTGGCCCTAGGTGTGAATGGTTAAGGGTTAGCACCGTACCGTGGATGCCCTGAATTTCCCCTCTGGGGACCAATAAAGTACACACACACAAAAAAAAAATAAAAATAGATGGTCTGGTCATCGTAAAATGTCCACCTTGAAATTTCACAAGCCTCAACATTTGCCAGCCAACCCTTTGGTTGATTGATTTTATCATAAATCTATTCCTTGTTTTTTTTATGTTTGTCAAACTCTGTTTGCCCAAATCACTATTTTCATTTGCAATATCGTGCACTTTATAATGACCCAGATTTTTTCACATAATGTAAAAGGGGATGAAATGCCCTCTATGTATGTGGGTTAAGTCAGTTTCAGGTCAGATATGCCTATTTTCTGAAAACATTTACATGTTGTTTCCTGTGTCTAAGTAGAAAATGGTGCCTTCCCAGTGAAACCTATAAGCTGATTTAGCAACGTGCTTAAAGCGATCTCGGTTTCGGTCCAGTGGTGTTTTTGCTCTGTTACATCACTGCAACTGGCTCTGCATGTGTGTGTGTTGTTTGGCAGAGTGAATTTGGTTGTGTGAGGTGTTATGCCGAGAGCTAACAGGCTCTTGGCACGTGTAAACACACTAGGAAAAGTGACACACAAGCTTTTGCCTTGTGCACACCACTGCACGGCCACACAAACACAGTAAACAGATGCAGCAATAATTTCTGCTGTGTTAAAGGCATACTGTACACACAAAGGACCAGATAAGAGCAAGTATATCATCTGCATAAATGCAAGGGACGTTAATTGCTTTGCAGATTAATTGATCTAAATGTGGGCCTGACAATGTGCATCCCTCACAGTAATTGTTTGACTTATGGTGAGAGAAGCACAAAGACTTGTCTAGAAAAAACACACGCGTGCCTCTCCTGAAGGTTCCTGTTTTTAGTAAAGCTGCACTGAATGTGTAAAATTATGAGCTTGGCTTTTTTAATGATTTGTGCCCAACTTAATTTGGCAGTAGGCACAACAATAATTCCAAGGTAGGTTTGTGTAACACACTTACTCTTGCCCCTAGAAATGGCTCGTTTGCATCTAATCCCACCTTTGATTTGCGTGTACAGGGTTTGTGGGAACAATAGTTTCACACAGTTACTCACTTTTATACTTACTGTCAGACTGTTCTGGAATTTTAAGGCAGTCTTTGTCCTTTAACGGCCTACAACAGCTAATTAAAAAATAGCACCCATAAAATCTCACTTAATGTGTGCTCATTAAAGTGTTTAAGTAGCGAATACAGTGATATACTCTAAGATAAAAAGCAGGGTGAATATTAAAAAATGGGAATAGTAATTTGAATTTCATGTTATGTGTTTGCCTCAGAAAGCCATTTTTGACTCAAGGAAAATGTGATAAAATTAATTAAAAGGGAAGAGAATTTAGGGGAAGGTTTTGTGGGCTGTAAAAAAGGAAACGAATGGCCTTGAAGTTACAGAGTAAGGGACCAAGGGAACTCCGTTAGAGGGAAGAGAGAAAAGTGAAGAGGAAGTTGGAGAGACGGATGGGAGTTCATCCAGCAGAAGGATGTTCCTCATGGTCCACATATCTGTCTTCTCCTGTTTTCTATTAACTTACTTCACTGGAACCTGTGTGCTTCCTTCTCTAACTTTTTTATGTAACACATGTGTCGTCTTTTTGTTCTAATATCTTTTTTGTGTGTGTTGATCTTTGTTACACACATTCAACACTAATGCCATTGGGTTTTTGTTGTTGTTTTTTTCCTGCAGATAAGCCTGCGACTTATTCTAGTCAGCGGAAAGACGAAAGAGTTTCTCTTCTCTCCCAACGACTCAGCAGCAGACATCGCCAAACACGTTTACGATAACTGGCCAATGGGTAAGTAGCTCCACTCAGAAGGTCTCCTGATCTCCGGTGGTAATGGCAGTACGTACAGAAGCAGTGCATTAATGACACATAGTATAAAAGTAGATACTCCTTCTCCATAAACACTAATTTATGGCTAGGCACAGTCACTTAAAGTGACACTTCACCAAAAATCAGGTTTTTTCTGTTGTTAACATACCTCTAACATGTTTCTGTGACTTACAAGACATATCAAGAGCAAAATCACTCAAATGTGTCATATCTGTTTTTTTGCTGTAAAGTTTCACTTAAGCCCCCCTCCCCCCCCCCCAAGAAAAAATGCAAGTTTGGACAGAGCATTTCTAGCTACATAAATATTCCTGCTTAGCTTGATTGGTCAATGTTATAACCAATCGGGTTAAGCACTGGGCACGGCTACAGACCTGAGTTCACCGCCTCAGGGGAAGAGGGAAAAGCAGCAGGAGCTTTTACAAGTTGGGAAAGATTGCAGATCATACATGTTCACTTTTGGGCTGTGTGAGCAAGAAATCCTCTTCTTTTAAATTACATGTCTTAACCACAGGCATGAAAACACGACAGCAATGAATAATTTTATTTTGAAAAACCTCAGTGTCCCTGCTGAAATACCGGAGAGGACACGGGTTTGCAGCCTGCATTTTACCCTGCATGCCAGGGGAGGTGGCCCTAGGGTGCATGGCACAACAGCAGGGGCGAGTATTCTCATAGGTGAACCTGCGGAAGGATCATTCTTGGTGGAGTGGAGAGTCACTATCCGGCCCCGCGTGGAGGCTGGAGGGCTCCTTTGCCGGTCTCTGGTTCCCCACTCATTGCAGATCTCCCCAGCTCACTCACAGTCTCCCCTGCATGTGAGTGAAGGAGGCGAGCAGGCCGACATCCACCAGCGAAGCAAGCTCACTGGGGGCCAGTGGTCCGAGCAACTGCTTGCTGGGGGCGAGCGAGCGAGCAAGCCAGTCTCCAGCGAGCGACCACTCGCTGGAGACTGGCTTGCTCGCTCGCTCGCTCGCCTCCAGCCAGCAGACCGTTCACCGGAGGCTGGCAATAAGACTACTCACTGAAGTCTAATCATATGAAAAAGTTACTTGAATACTTCTGTAAATTTGACTACCCACCTCTGCTCCTAAACAGTTTAGTTCTTTAAAGAAAGAGCAGAAAATGATCACATTTTAATCACAGTCCAGAATGTGCAAAGCTGATCAGTACTGTAAACCAGCTTTAATGTGTATTTTGATAGTAAATCTGAAACCCTGTTTGTGTAAAGTGAACCTCTTATCGACCATCACTTTCTAGCTCCCAGCTGCCAGTTTCATGTCATGGATAAACCTCTCATAGCTTTCCACATGTCACTCACTTTTCTTTGCTCACCAACAAGCTAAGAGCAGTTTGAATCACAACTTCCAGTATCCGTCACGCTGACTTGAAAACCTAGTCACCTCTGCTGTTGTTAGCCTGTCAGCCGCTTTGCTTATACATCTTTTATTTTCAGTTTAAAAGAAGAAAAAAGATAAAAACCTGCAGTAAACTACCTGCTCAACTCTAAATTAAAACAAATATAATGAATACCAGGGAAAATCCATCCATCCATCCATCTGCTTCCGCTTAATCCTTTTCTGGTCGCGGGGGAAAATGTTTGAGATTTTTCAACCTGTTTATTCATTGTTCAAGGTTAACATTGAACATTTAAAGAAAATTTCTCTTTAACATTTTCATAATTTTTTGCAAAGTTTTTTTTGTAACACGTCTCATCACAGCATCCCCTCATTGATGCATACATGCTTTGGTCCATATATATTTGGACGCTGACATGAACTTTAGCTGTTTACTAAAACTTATTCAAGATACAATTATATAATCTGTAATTTCCCCATTGTGGAACTAATAAAGGTTTATCTTATCATAGTCAATATAGGCTTAAACTTCAGACTCAGTTTTAATTTGAGGGTATTCAGATCCAGATTGGAGTTACAGTTCAGGAATTGCAACAGTTTTTTTTTTTTCCTCATTTCAGGGGTGCAAAAGTAATTGAACAAATTAACATTGTCCTAAATAAAATGTTCATTTTTAATACTTTGTTGAGAATCCTTTGCAGGCAATGACAGCCTGCCATGGACATCACCAAACACTGGGTTTCCTCCTTTGTGATGCTTTGCCAGGCCTTTACCGCAGCTGTCTTCAGTTGTTGCTTGTTTGTGGGTCTTTCTGCCTTCATTTTTATCTTAAGTAAGTGAAATGCATGCTCGATTGGGTTGAGATCTGGTGATTGACTCAGCCATTGCAGAATATTCCACTTCTTTGCCTTAAAAAAAACTCGTGGGTTGCTTTCACAGTATGTTTTGGGTCCTTGTCCATCTGTACTGGGAAGCACCGTCCAATCCACTTTGCTGCTGCTTTTCTGTCTTATGTTACATCATCAAGAAAACACGAGTGAGCCAGCGCCACTGGAAGCCATGCATGCCCATGCATCACACTGCCTTCACCATGTTTTACAGAAAATGTGGTGCGCTTTGGATCATGAGCCGTTCAAAGACTTCTACATACTTTCTTCTTGTCATCATTCTTGTACAGGTTGATTTTGGTTTCATCTGTCCAAAGGATGCTTTTCCAGAAGTGGGCTGGCTTCTTTGGATGGGATTTTTTTTCCAATGTCTAATCTGGCCTTTCTATTTTTGAGGCTTCTATTTTTGAGACACCTTGTGGCGAACCCTGTATTTGTTCTCATGAATTTTTCTCATTATGTCAGACTGAGATACTGATACACCTACAACCTGGAGAGTTGTTCTTCACCTGGGTGGATGTTGTGAAGGGGTTTTTTCTTCACCACGGAAAGGATCCTGCAATTATCCACCACTGTTGTCTTCCATGGACGTTCAGGCCTTTTTGAGTTCCCGAGCTCACCCATGTACTCTTTTTTTTCTCAGAATGTACCAAACTGTTGATTTGGTCAATCCTAGCATTTCTGACATCTTTCTGGTGGATTTCTTCATTTTTTAATCCAGCCAAAGTCTTTTTCACTTCCATTAAGAACTCCTTTGATCACATGTTGGGGGTTCACAGGAACAGCTTCTAAATGCAAATGCTACACCTGGAATCAACTCCAGACCTTTTACCTGCTTGATTGATGATGGATTAACAAGAGAAAACCCCATGCAGCCCATGATATACAGTGGATATAAAAACTCTACACACACCCGTTCAAATGCCTGTTTTTTGTAAAAAAAAAAAAAAAAAAAAAAAGAGACCAAGATAAATCATTTCAAAACTTTTTCCACCATTGTGACCTATAACCTGTACAACCTAAATGAAAAACAAACTGAAATCTTTTAAGGGGAAAAATTTAAAACTTACAATAACCTGGTTGCATAAATATGCACACCCTCTTATAACTGGGGATGTGGCTGTGTTCATAATTAACCAATCACATTCAAACTTATGTTAAATGGGAGTCAGCACACACCTGCCACCATTTAAAGTGCCTCTGATTAACCCCAAATAAAGTTCAGCTGTTCTAGTAGACTTCTCCTCATATTTTTGTCGTCACATCTTACATCACAAGCCATGGTCCGTAGAGAGCTTCCAAAGCATCAGAGGGATCTCATTGTTCAAAGATATCAGTCAGGAGAAGGGTACAAAAAGAATTTCCAAGGCATTAAATATACCATGGAACACAGTGAAGACAGTCAACATCAAGTGGAGAAAATACGGTACAACAGTGACATGACCAAGAACTGGACGTCCCTCCAAAACTGATGAAAAGATGAGAAGAAAACTGGTCAGGGAGGCTGCCAAGAGGCTGACAGCAACGTTGAAGGAGCTGCAGGAATTTCTGAGAAGTATTGGCTGTTTAGTACATGTGACAACAATCTCCCGTCTTCTTGATATGTCTGGGCTCTGGGGTAGGGTGGCAAGCCGGAAGCCTTATCTTACGAAGAAAAACATCCAAGCCTGGCTACACTTTGCAAAAACACATTTGAAATCTCCCAAACGCATGTGGGAAAATGTGTTATGGTCTGATGAAGCCAAGGTTGAACTTTTTGGCCATAATTCCAAAAGGTATATTTGGCGCAAACACAAAACTGCTCATCACCAGAAGAACACCATACCTACAGTGAAGCACAGTGGTGGCACCATCATGCTTTGGGGCTGTTTTTCTTCAGCTGGAACTGGGGCCTTAGTCAAGGTGGAGGGATTTATGTACAGTTCCAAATACCAGTCAGTGTTGGCACAAAACCTTCAGGCTTCTGCTAGAAACATGAAGATGAAGATGAACTTCATCTTTCAGCACGACAGTGACCAAAGCACACTTCCAAATCAACAAAAGAATGGCTTCACCAGAAGAAAATTAAGGTTTTGGAATGGCCCAGCCAGAGTCCAGACCTGAATCCGATCAAACATCTGTAGGGTGATCTGAAGAGGGCTGTGCACAGGAGATGCCCTCACAATCTGATGGATTTGGAGCATTTTTGCAAAGAAGAGTGGGCAAATATTGCCACATCAAGATGTGCCAACTGGTAGACTCCTACCCAAAAAGACTGAGTGCTGTAATAAAAGCCAAAGGTGCTGCAACAAAGTATTAGTTTAAGGGTGTGCGTATTTATGCATGCAGGTTATTGCAAGTGTTTTCATTTTTATTTTTCCCCTTAAAAGATTTAAATTTGTTTTTCAATTGGGTTGTACAGGTTATAGGTCACATTAATCGTGGAAAAAGTTTTGAAATGATTTATCTTGGTCTCATTTTTTTACATCACAAAAACCAGGCATTTGAACAGAGGTGTGTAGACTTTCTATATCCACTGTAGCTTTAAATTCAATTGTCCAGTTACTTTTGAGCCCCCTGAAATTAGGAGATTTTGTATAAAAACTGTTGCAATTCCTACTAGGGGATGGAATCTTTAGGCACCTCACAATTCGAGCTGATTACGGTTCAGGAGCCTCCAATTCAAGCCAATTACGATGCATCTTTTTTTTCCCCCTAACATATACAGCCGGGAAAATAAGTATTGAATACGTCAACATTTTTCTCATTAAACATATTTGTGATGGAACCATTGATCTGAGATTTTCACCAGATATCAGTAACAACCCAAGTAATCTATACATACAAAGTCAAGGCAACTGTGTTCACAAAACAAGTTATATTTAATAAAGTGGAATGACACAGGGAATAAGTATTGAACATGCTTGGTACAATTCTTTTAATATTTAGTAGAAAAGCCTTTGTTGGTAATAACAGCTTCCAGATGCCTCCTGTATGGAGAAACTAGGTGCAGGCATTGGTGAGGAGTGATTTTAGCCCATTCTTCCACACAAACTGTCTTCAAATTTTGAAGGTTCTGTGGGTGTCTTCTATGGACTCTGATCTTCAGTTCATTCCTTAGATTTTCAATTGGATTCAGGTCAGGTGACTGACTGGGCCATTCTAGCAGCTTTATTTTCCTTCATGGAGCCAGCTGAGAGTTTCCTTGGCTGTGTGTTTGGGATCATTGACTTGATGAAATGTCCACCCTCGCTTCATCTTCAGCATCTTGGCAGATGGCAACAGTCTCTTAACAAGGATGTCTCTGTACATTTGTCCATTCATCTTTCCTTCAATTATATGACGTCTGTCGCATGTGCTGAAAAACACCCCCACACCATGATGCTCCCACCTTCAAACTTCACTGTTGGTATGGTGTTTTTTCGGCTGATGTGCAGTGCCATTTCTCCTCCAAACATGCTGTGTGTTGTGGCATCCAAAAAGTTCAGTTTTGGTCTCATCTGACCAGACTATATTCTCCCAATATTTTATTGGCTTGCCCAAATGTCGTGTAGCAAACTTTAAATGAGCTTCAAGGGGATAAGGACCTGTACTTATGTAGCGCTTTTTCTAGTCTCAAAGAGCTTCACTAGTACTAACCCTCTATTCTAAGGGCCTATAAGAGACAGATATCTAGGAACAATTTAGAACAACCAATTAACCTAACATGCATGTCTTTGGATTGTGGGAGGAAACCGGAGCTCCCGGAGTGAACCCACGCAGCACAGGGAGAACATGCAAACTCCACCCAGAAAGGTTCCTACCCCTGCCAGCCTGGGGATTTGAACCTGGAACCTTCTAGCTGTTAGGCAACAGTGCTAACCACTGCACCACCGTGCTGCCCAACATGATTTTTCTTCAGCAATGGAGTCTTGTGAGGTGAGCAGGCATAGAGCCCATGTCGGTTGAGTGCATTACTTACTGTTTTCTTTAAACAGCGGTACCTGCTAACTCCAGGTCTTTCTGGAGCTCTCCACTATTGGTGTTTGGCTCTTGGATAACTCTTGTGATAATTCTTTTGACTCCTCTGTCAGAAATCTTGCAAGGAGCTCCTGGTCCTGGCTGGTTTATGGTAAAATGATGTTCTTTCCACTTCTGAACAATGGCTCCAACAGTGCTCACTGGAACATTCAGCAGTTTAGAAATGCATCTGTGACCAATGCCATCATGTTTTGCAACAATAAGGTTGTGAAGGTCTAGAGAGAGCTCTTTGCTTATACCCATCATGAGTTCTTTGTGGTGTGACAATCTGAAATTCACAGACCTTTTTAAAGGCGATCAGTCAGGACTTAACCAGCTGAAATTAATTTGCACTGATGGGAGATGAAATGGCTTCCTAAATTCTGATGGATTTTAGCTGATTTCTTGGCTTTCTATGCCTTTTTGCTACTCTTTTTCTTCATGCGTTCAATACTTATTTCCTGTGTCATTTCACTTTATTAAATATAACTTGTTTTGTGAACACAGCTGCCTTAGTTTCTTTGTATGTATGGATTACTTGGGTTGTTACTGATATCTGTTGAAAATCTCAGGTGAGTGGCTCCATCAGAAATATATTTGATGAGAAAAATGTTGATGTGTTCAATACTTATTTTCCCCAGTGTACATATTAGAAAAAAGGATTTCTGCACTTCATTGCAAAGAAACTGTTGCTGTAGCAGGTGCTTTTCAACTTAAGGATGTCAAAATCAGAGGAAAAGAGTCTAGAGCACACTGTCAGATTCACATCCTTTTTTGGTGCTAAGACTAACACACATACATCCTCTGAGGTCCTAGACTAATTGCTGATTTTTACATTTATTTTATTTTTCAGGACATTGCATATTAATGAATACTTTACATGTAAATATGCCAGACTATAGCCAGAGCTTGTTTGCTATATTCTTCTTAAGTGTTGTAATTCATACTGTATGTGGCAGGGAGTGGAAGGTGTCAATAACGTTTATCAAGTGTATAATATATAATAATAACGTTTCAAACACTTTGTCTTCTCCAGAGTCAGACACAGAAGTGTTGTGTTAGTCTTAACACCAGTGGTGGGAGTAATACATTACAAAGTAACGCGTTACTGTAACGCCACTGCTTTTGCAGTAACATGCTGTGTAACGAAATTACTGTTTAAAAATTCAGTTATTCAATTCAATTCAATTCAACTTTATTTATATAGCGCCATTTCACAACAACAGTCATCTCATAGCACTATCAACTGTAGGGGGAACCCCCACAGTTGCAGAAAGACCCCAGCAATCAGGCGATTCCCTGTGAGCAAGCACTTGGCGATGGTGGAGAGGAAAAACTCCCTTTTAACAGGAAGAAACCTCCAGCAGAACCAGGCTCAGGGAGGGGCAGTCATCTGCTGCGACTGGCTGGGGGGTGAGGGGATAGAGAAGAAGAAAAGAACAGACATGTAGAGAGCAAACAGCACGATGGGGACTCAATCTATGGGAGAGAACAAACAGATGTTAATGACCAGCAAAAAAAAAACAAAATATTTCATAGAGAGTGAGGAAAGGAGTGAGGCCCAGTGCATTACTGGAGGTCCCCCGGCTGACTAAACCTATTAGCAGCATAACTAAGGGAGGGTTCAGAAACACATGATCCCTCCCTAATTGTAGGCTATATCAAAAAGGTAGGTTTTAGCCCTATTCTTAAAAACAGAGATCGAGTCTGACTCCCGAATCCAGATTGGCAGCTGATTCCACAGGAGAGGAGCTTGATAACTGAAGGCTCTGCCTCCCATTGTACTTTTGGAGATTCTAGGTATTACAAGTAATCCTGCATTTTGGGAGCGTAGTGCTCTGTTAGGATAATACGGTAGTATCAGATCTTTTAAATAAAAAGGAGCCTGATTGTTTAGAGCTTTGTAAGTAAGAAGAAGGATTTTAAACTTAATTCTAAACTCTATGGGAAGCCAATGAAGGGAGGCCAGAACCGGAGAGATATGATCTCTCTTTCTAGTACCTGTTAAAACTCTTGCTGCAGCATTTTGGATCAGCTGAAGACTTTTTAAAGATGTTTTAGGACAGCCTGATAATAAAGAATTATAATAATCTAATCTCGAGCTAACAAAAGCGTGGATCAGTTTCTCAGCATCACTCTGAGACAAGATGCTCCTAATCTTGGCAATATTACGCAAATGATAGAAGGCAGTCTTAGAAACAAATTTAATATGTGAATTGAAGGACAAATCCTGATCAAAAATAACTCCAAGGTTCCTCACAGAGCTATTAAGAGAAAGAGTAACCGCATCCAAACTGAAAGTTTTATTTGGAAAGGAATTTCTAAGGTTTTTTGGACCAACAAGAATGACTTCAGTCTTATCTGAATTTAGTAGCAGGAAATTACAAGTCATCCAAGCTTTGATTTCCTTAAGACAGGCTTCTAACTTGGCTAATTGATTACTATTATCTGGCTTCATTGACAGGTATAATTGTGTGTCATCTGCATAACAATGAAAATGTATACAGTGCTTTCTAATAATGTTGCCTAACGGAAGCATATATAAACTAAAAAGAGTAGGGCCTAGCACAGATCCCTGTGGAACTCCATGACTAAGCTTCGAGTTGAAAGAAAACTCATTATTTACATGAACAAACTGGAACCTATCAGATAAATAAGATCTAAACCATTGCAACGAAGTTCCATTAAGTCCAACATAGTGTTCTAATCTATCAAGTAGAATATTATGATCGATAGTATCAAAAGCTGCACTAAGGTCTAAAAGGACAAGTACAGAAACTAGTCCATTATCAGATGCAATGAGGAGGTCGTTAGTGACCTTCGCTAAGGCTGTTTCAGTACTATGATGGATTCTAAACCCAGATTGAAACTCTTCAAGTAAACCATTTCCCTGCAGGTGGTCAAATAATTGCGTAGCAACAACTCTTTCTAAGATTTTTGAAATGAAAGGGAGATTAGAGATTGGTCTATAGTTAGCTAAAGCTCCTGGATCTAGCGTTGGCTTTTTGAGTAAGGGTTTAATTACAGCCGTTTTAAAAGCCTGCGGTACATGGCCTAAAGTTAATGAAGAATTGATTATATGAAGAATAAAGCTACCAATAAGTGGGAAGACTTCTTTAAATAACCTGGTAGGAATAGGGTCTAAAAGACAAGTTGAAGGTTTGGATGAGGAAACTATTTTGTCTAACTCACAAAGGTCGATTGGAGTAAACTCATCAAGACAGACATCAATAGAAGGAGTTGTAATAGTTACAGTATTTAAGTTAACTGTGGGAAGAATCTGATTGATTTTATCTCTGATGGATGAAATTTTATTATTGAAAAAGTTCATAAAGTCCTGACTAGTAAGCTCTAAGGGAATGCTAGGATTGACAGAGTCCTGACTCTTTGTCAACCTGGCTACAGTACTGAAAAGAAACCTGGGATTATTCTTGTTCTCTTCTATTAATGCAGAGTAATAACTTGTTCTAGCTTTTCTAAGAGATTTTTTATAAATTAAAAGATGATTTCTCCAAGCTAAATAGATTTCATCTAAATTAGTAGAGCGCCATTTTCTTTCTAATTGACGAGTCTTCTGTTTTAAGCTACGAGTTTCTGTGTTGAACCAAGGAGTTAGAAATCTCTGATTAGACTTTTTCTTTTTTAAGGGGGCCACCAAGTCTAGAGTCTGATGCAGAGAAGCTGAAACACTATCCACCATGTTATCAATTACAAAAGGAGCAAGCTGTCTATAGCTTATTTCCGTTGTGTTGACACATGGCATAGAGGAAACAATCTGCATAAATTTGGAAACAGCATCATCTGAGAGGCATCTACTGTAATAATATTTTTCTTTAGGAGCCAAATAGTCAGAAATAGTAAAATCAAAGGTTAACAGACAATGGTCTGACAGTACAGGGTTATGAGGAGACACTACAAGATTTTCTATTTCTATGCCATATGTCAGAACAAGGTCCAATGTATGGTGGAGGTAATGAGTAGAATTTCCTACTTTCTGAGAAAACCCAATCGAATCTAATATTGAATTAAAAGCCACATTAAGGCAGTCACTATCTACATCCACATGTATATTAAAGTCCCCTACTATAATTATTCTATCAGATTTCAGCACTAAATCAGCTAAGAAATCAGCAAATTCGGATAAAAATTCTGAGTAGGTTGATGGGGGACGATAAACTATGGCAAATAAAATTGGGTTTAACCTGAAATTGCTAAAGTGCCCAACACTGAGGACCAGGCCCTCAAAGGAATTATAACATGTTTTTTGCTTTACATTAACTAGTAATTTGGAATGGTAAATTGTTGCTACTCCTCCTCCACGACCAGAACTTCTGGGATTTTGACAGTTTAAATAACCAGAGGGAGTTGATTCATTTAAACCAACATAATCCTCTTGCCCTAACCAAGTCTCTGTAAGGGAAATTAAATCAATCTGATGATCAATTAACAGATCATGGACTAACAGAGACTTGGGAGTTAGAGACCTAATATTTAATAAACCACATTTAATTTTTAAATTATGAGGAGGAACAGAGGCCAAATCATTCAATTTAGAGGCTTTATGTTTAATTTGAGTTTTACCAATATTTTGCTTTATCACTTTGGGATGCTTATACATTATATTTTTATTTACTTTGGAGGGAGCAGACAACGATTCTCTGATGGGGAAGACAGGGGCTAAGCTGAGGGGTGGCGGATGAAGAGGAGCTGCAGAGAGGCGTGTAAGACTGAGACTCTGCTTCCTGGTCCCAACTCTGAGTAGTCAGGGTTTTGGAAATTTGGATAAAAAAGATGCCAGATTGTTAGATAAATGAGAAGCACCATCCAAAGTGGGATGAATGCTGTCTCGTCTCATAAGACCAGGTTTTCCCCAAAAAGAGCTCCAATTGTCAATGTAGCCCACGTCATTTTTAGGACACCACACAGACAGCCAGCGGTTCAAAGATGACGAGCGGCTAAACATGTCATCACTGGTCAGATTGGGGAGGGGCCCAGAGAATACTACAGTGGCAGACATCGTTTTGGCAAAGTCACACACCGATTCTACATCAAGTTTGGTGACTTCCGACTGCCGGAGACGGATGTCATTAATGCCGGCGTGAATAACAATTGTGGAATATTTACAGTTACTTTTAGCCAGCATTTTCAAATTTGACTCGATGTCGCCTGCTCTGGCCCCAGGAATACATGTGACTATGGCCGCTGGAGTCTCTAGGTTCACGTTTCTGACTACAGAGTCACCAATGATCAGAGTTTTTTCCTCAGCGGGTGTGTCGCTGAGCGGGGAAAAACGATTAGAAACGTGAACAGGTTGGTGGTGAACCGGGGCTTTGCGACTAGGCTTCCTTCTCACCGTCACCCACCCAGTCTCCTCGCTGCTGAGGAGAGCCGGGGAACCGCTGACAGGGGGACCTAAGCTAGCTAGCTCCGCTGCAGCTAATGGGCGTCCGTCGAGATTAACTGGCGCAGACGGTGTTTCAATGCAGCGGAGCCGGGATTCCAAATCAGACAACCTCGCCTCGAGCGCCTCAAAAAGACAACATTTATTACATTTACCGTTATCGCTAAAAGAGGCAGAGGTGTAGCTAAACATCTGACAGAGCGAGCACACCAGAGGAGGAGAGGAAGGAGAGCTAGTAGCCATAGCTAGAGAGCAAACCACACAGGCAGACAGCAAAACAGGAAGTGACGATACGTTACCACAAGGAAGTGACGATCCGATCCGATCCGATCCGATGAATATGCATTGCCCCTCTGTGGATCACCACCTTATTGTGGTGGAGGAGTTTGAGTGCCCGGATGATCCTAGGAGCTATGTTGTCGGGGGCAACTTGCCCCTGGTAGGTTCTCCCAAGGCAAACTGGTCCTGGGTGAAAGGCCAGACTATGAGCAGCCTAGTGGATCTCCATAAAAAAACATTACATCAAGGACCCAGTGTACTCAAAGGAGGCACATGGGTCCACCCTTCAGTGGGCTCACCACCTGTGGGAGGGATCATGGGGGTCATGGTGCTGTGTGAACCAGGCAGAAGTCTGGGCTACTCTGGCTGGACTGCCACCCCTGCAACCTGGATTCCCAGATATGAAGTCGAAGATGGATGGATGATTGGATGGATGGATGAATATGTTTTGGTAAACACCTAAAATAACAAAATATTGTGTCCAAATATATATGGACCAGACTTTATGTGTGCATGTGTATAATGGTGATATTATATTATTTTGATATCTAAATTAAAAGCTATTTATTGTATTTTATAATAAAATCAGGAATTTCCTTTCAAATTGGCCAACGTTACTCGCTTCAAGTATCTCGGCAGTTATGACAGCAGTGACTGCTCTATGAAGGAGGAACTTGCATCTCGCATCCAAGCAGCATCTTGTGCTTTTGGCCGTCTGCCCATGAGGGTGTTTGATTCGCATGACCTCACAGTCTCTACCAAAGTCGCAGTTTACAATCAGTGCCTTATGCCCCTCCTGATGTATGGCAGCGAAACCTGGACCCTTTACCAGCATGAAGTCAGGCAGCTTCGCATAATCCAACAGCGTCACCTTTGCCTTATACTAAACATCAAGTGGGATGATTTCATCAGCAATGAGGAGGTGCTGCGGCGGGCATACGTCGAAGACATCGAGATCAAGCTTGTAGTGAGTCGCCTGCGCTGGTTAGGTCATGTCTGTCGAATGAATGATGATAGGCCGGTGAAGGAACTCCTGTATTGTGAGCTGGCTCATGGTTCTCGCAAAGTAGGTCGACCCAAACTCCGTTTTAAGGACACATGCAAAAATGCATTGAAGTGTGCCGATGTTTTAGATCAATGGCAATTGGTAGTACACGATAGAGCGGAATGGAAGAACCTCAGAGGAAAGTTTGCAGGGCGCATAATTCAAAGAGAGTGATGGCTTACGAGAAAAGACTGGCTCGACGTAGAGCGGAGAGGAGTAAGGAAGGAACTGAGGATATACCCGTTTCGGGTGAAAGACGATGATGGATGGTACCTTTTAATAGGATAAGAGAGAACTAAATTATATAAATTGTCTAAGAGTAAATTTGGAACCACATCCAGTGCACCATTCTTTGCATATTATTCTCCAATAATATGCCTGAAATTATATCCACGGTTAATGGAAAGAGCTGTAGCACCTGTATGGCATTACAGGTGTTATAAAGTTGCATTAAAATGGCATTTAAAAAGCTTTAAGTTAGATTCATGGAAACCTGCAGAACCTTGTTAACAGCTTTTTCAACGTTTGCACATAAATGACCTACTGTGTTGGTGCTTAGTTAAACATTTCATAATAAATATTGTTACCCTGTCTAAATGAGCCACAGTGCTGACAGCTAAACAGACAATAGAGTTGGAATCTGGATGACTGAACTAAGCTGTGAATCTATACCATAATATTTGAAAAGGGCTACTGTATATGCGGACAGCTGAGATGAGCTCTATGAGACCAGCTGCTAATTGCTTACATGTCGGCCTCCATAGCAGTGTGGGAATGTGCAGATCTTGGGTGTAAGGTAATGAGGGTGAACTCCTTTCATCCTGATTATCACTGCATACAGGAATGTGGGATCACTGTACAGCCGCCGCCCCTCTGTAATACACCCACTCCCTTACTGCTCCTACATCGGAATTCATCTGATACCGCTGACCTCACACCACCTTCACGACTGCAGCCTTTTCCCATGATGGTGTGGATGTATGGTTGCAGCCCGGTTTATGAACAGCCCACAACACACGACAAACTGCAAATAACAGCAACAGACCCGGATTCTCCTCGACAACAAGAGTCCCCCCCCGTTCGGCCCCATCAGTTTTGGAAGTGCACCGTGTTCCTCCCTGACAGCACGTCTTGAACCCTGTGAGACCCAGAGCCGGCACTCAGTCAGCAGCAACACCCTCCACTTGAGCTGGAGACAAACATGTGGTGGCCAGGCTCTGCTGCCGTGCGTCTCTCCCCGCTGTTTTCCCTCTCGTGTAATCCCCCCTCACTTTTGTCTTCAGCTCTTCCCAAGCCACACCTCACCATCGTCTTTCGCCTCGGCTCTTTCTCTCTCACGTTCTGCAGTACATGCCACAAAGCCCAAATTTTATACATTCTGCATATAAAAGCCCTACGCATCTTTAAATATCCTCAGTGTGGTTGTTTATGGTCCTTTTTTTTTTCTCCACCGTGCAGTGGCTGATTTTCTTTCATTACACTGTAGTCTGTATGTTGTATTGTGCAGAAGAGCCAACACAGCAGTTTTTTTTTGTTTGCCTCAGTACAAATGACTGTGATGCTTATTCTAATGGTTTGTGAGTGAATTCAGCCATGAGAGAATGCACAAATACTAAATATACACTTAGGAGGATATTTTACTGGGGAAAAAATTAATGGCTTGTACTTAAACTCTGTCTTTTCCACAGACTGGGAGGAAGAGCAGGTCGGCAGTCCAAACATCCTTCGACTGATCTACCAGGGACGTTTTCTACATGGCAACGTAACACTAGGAGGTGAGAAAGAAAAGCAAAGAGGGTGCACACCACCCAAAAGAAAACGCCTGTGTGCACACAAAATCAGAGTGGCGTGCTGCTGGAAAGTTCTCCGTCGCCCTTTTCTCTTTTTCCTGAGCCGCAGAACAGAGGTACCTCAGTGCTCGGGACAAGTCTGCTTTGATGGGGTGAGGGAGGAGAGGAAATAGAAAAAGAGGGGAAAGAGACCAGTCAGGAAAGGGGGAAGACTGGCCCTTAGAGCAGACCTCAGAAAGGGAGAAGACGAGACAGAAAGGCAGTGATGGTACTTTTCACTATTCCTGTCCTTTTTTCACTTTCTTCTTCTACCTAATTTTGACATGACTGCTGTTTTGTGGCTAATGCTGTTAGAGTATTTTTCCTAAGCCCTTTACACTCATCCCATTACTGCCATATCTGTGATAATTCCCTTATCATCAGTTTAACATGTTTGCACGCTAGCACAGACTCCTCTTACAGACATGCATAATTTCTGGGTGGATTTGAAATGCAAACAGACAAATGTTAAAGCAGAATTCACAAAGGATGGCATTAAATAGGTGTTCACTGTAGTTTAGCAGGATACTGACAAAGGTTCATTGACACCTCAGGCAATATATACTGTGCATACACAAAGTTGTAAGAAGCCTTGTTTTTGTTGTTTCAACTTTTGTTAAGTATAACCATAAGAGATAAATAATGATAGGCTTAAAATGATTATCTGCTCATGTGTTATTACAAATTATACAACAGTTTAAGACCGGACAATTTGATTGGACAATCTGCATTCTAGGAGTGATATTCAACTATTACACCGCTGGGATGGTTCTTAAAATGTGAGAATTACAATCTAAACATAATGATGTATCCCGGCCAGGTCACGCTGAAGACCATGTAAAAGCGGAACTTCCTGCCGTCTGGCTTGGTGCTCAGCAATAATGGAACGGAGGAGGGGAATTTGTGGCGGCGCCTTGCATGGCAGCAACCCCTCTGATTCTCAGTGTGATTAACATTGTAGATAACAGAAACGTAATTGCGTTCTACTGTACATGATTGGCTGTATGGATTGAATGACAATAAAGTTGGCTTTACCCTTTACCCCTTTTATACTGCACCTTTTTTTCCTCAGTGGGGTGCTGTTAGACAGGAGACAGACCTCACGATCCAGATGTGGCCACTTGTGTTCTTCCTTGTTCATTTTGAGTGTAGCGCACTTAGCTGTGTGGGGTGTTTTTTTTTAATCAGTTGCCCTACAGTTTCTATTGAAGCCTCATAGTGTACTGCATGCTAGTGACCCTTTACTTGGTCTGAAGATGCCAAGAAGAACACAGGGGAGAGAATGTAAGCAAAAGCAGAAACTCTAGTCTGGCTTTCTGGCTATAGGCTAAATCGGGCTTCACACAGACCACTGTTCCCTAGTCTTTTTGTTGCAAATATCAGGTCCCTTGCCAACAAGATGAGCAAGCTGAGGTTAGACTTACTGTCACACCTGGTCAGAATAGCTGCATGATGATCATAGAATTGTGAGGCACTTGACAGCTAGCAGACGCTCGACCCACATAAGCGGTGGGAGCGAGGACTGTGTATGTTTATAAGCAGTGACGGGCACGATAGCAACTTTTGCTAAAATTTGGAACTGCTATACAAAAGCAATATCACAGTAGAGGTTGTGTGTTATAGTAAATATCATCATGGCAGTAATAGGCCTGCAGCTTTGTGACTTTGCTGAACTACGCCCATGATGATATTCACTGGTAACATTTTGTGTGATGATGGCAGCTGATCTACTGTACGTACGTTTTATTATGGCTGGGTTCATAGCACTTCTCACTGTTGAGTAGACAACAGAAAAATATGCTCCTTCACACCATTTTAAGCTACTCTTGCTCTTCTTTCAGCTCCATTAAAAAGGGTATTCAGACTGCTAACAGCAGTGTTAGCTTTTTGCTCCCTAAATTTTGTACTGGGGCTTACTGCAGCCTCAGTTAGTCTCCTCTGCTTTCTGCCGGTGTCAAGTTTGTAAATTTATTTTTTCTTTTGTTGCATAGTAGGAGCTACTCCTCCTGCAATCCAGCCCCATGTCTGTGTGAGTTTTTGCCGGTTTCCCCCTCCAGTCCAAAGGCATGCATGTTAGGCTAACTGGCACCAGTTGGAGATTCTGAAATGTCCTTAGGTATGACTGTGAGAATGAATGGTTGTCCATCTCTCTGTGTTGGCCCTGCAATGGACTGGCGATCTGTCCAGGGTGTATTCCACCTCTTAGCCAAAGATGCTGGGATAGGCTCCCCCCCCCCCCCCACTGCAACCCGTAAAGGATTACGCGGTAGAAAATGAATGACTGTTCAACAGAACTGTAAACTTCCTCCTTTTAATAAGCTTGGAGCTTATTAAAATAAGCTTGGAGCTTATTAAAAGGACCAATGTCAGAAATAATAAGTTTGCCAGTGGGCAACTTAATATTACTTTTGATTGTATCAGTATCAGCTAAGAAATATACATTATTTAAAAAACTGAACCAAAATACTTTAAAATGATTCAGTCCCGGATGTTTTCTGAATTTGCAGCTGTAGTCCACCGTTGTCTGTTTAAGGGCGAAATCAAAGCCACACGACTGGGCCACACCAGAAAAATATCAGCACTGCCCATAATCTACATCAGTCAGTGTGGTAAATATCTGCCAATACTGGTGTTAGGCTGATACATCAGTGCACGCCTAAAAAAAAATCTAATAGTTTTGACTTCATGAAATAATGCTTCATTTATGTTCACACGTGTCTGCGTGGGTTTACTCCAGGATTTCTCCGGTTTCCTCCCACATGCCAAAAACATGCAAGCTAGGTTAATTGGCCTGAAACTGGGGATTCTGAATTGTCCTTAGGTGTGACTGTGAGAGTGAATGGTTGTCTGTCTCTCTGTGTTGCCCTGTGATGGACTGGTGATCTGTCCAGGGTGGACCCTGCCTCTCACCCAAAGATGCTGGGATAGGCTCCAGCCCCCCCGCAACTTGAAAAAGATTAAACGGAAGAAGATGGATGGATGGATGGATGGTATGACAAGGCATAGCAATGTTGGTATGTCAAGAAACATCACTGGCAAGCAGAGGATGTTTCAGCCAAGTTTAAAAAGCAAATATCAAGGATTTTCATCTGATTTTTATTATTTATTGCACAGATGCAACAAACTACACCATTCTCTAATGAGGAATTGACCGCCGTTATGCAATTAAAAACTGCTGCTTCTAATACCATTTGTGGCCCATAACACACTATATATTTTTCTCTTTGTGGCCCCAACAAAAAAGTTTGGCCACCCCTGGATTAGAACAGTGCATATCCATTTTACTTGTGTGAAAAAGATTTTTATTCTGCAGCTAACTCGGTAGTACAGTGTAACTCTGTCCAGTCTATTGCATATAACCTGTGCTCAATTTCCGAAAGCTGTTACGGAGTCAGATTATGCTGATGCTGAAATACACTGTGCAGACAGACACTGTAGCCATACTGTCGCTAACTGAGTAACCTTTTCCTTTCTCTTTCTTCTCTCCCCTGCCAGCTCTCAAACTGCCCTTGGGGAAGATCACAGTGATGCATTTAGTTGCCAGAGAGACTCTGCCTGAGCCAAATTCCCAAGGTAACCGGCACCCCTTCTCCCCTCTTTCCTTTCAGGAGGCTTTTCACACGCTGAAAAACGTTAAATGTTCTGCTTCCAGCCATTATTTATTTCTACACATGGCTTCTGTTTTAGGAGCAGCCACTAGTGCAAATAATTGGCTCCTTGAAGTGCATCCCCCAGATACAGCACGTCGCACAGCATACACAGCCAGTATAAATCATACCAGGCCGCTTTTTCATGACTGTGCACTGGGGTCACATTTCGACTGTGACTTAACAAATACAGGATGGACATCTTGATTTATGCTATATTTGATTTGGATGGCATAAGCCTGTGTGAGATAAAAATGAATTCCCAGTGGCAAGGCAAAGTTAAAACCAACACACAGATTTTAAAGCCTGTGATGTCTTTTTAAGCCCGTTTTACATGTGCATAAAGACAAAATGAGCATTCAGAGGAGATGATTACAGACTTTTCACATTTTAAAGTGATTTTCATGTTCTAATTGCAGCTTGATTTTTTTTTTTTAGTAGGAAAACTCATTTTTTTTTGTGATACAAACTTTTGGGCAAATTATGCCATAAAACTGCATGGAGCTGCAAGTGCAACTGTTTCTTGTATATTTGTGATTTTTTTTTTTGTTCTTGTTTTTTTTTTCTTGGAATTTCTTAGTTTTCCACATGAAGTTGCTACGCTATTCTTACAAAACTTGCAATTTTTCTCCAAAATTGGCAACTTAGATTTGTGACATTGTTATCATAGATTTACACTGTTTCTTGCAAATTTGGTTTTTTATATCTCTTGCAAATTTTTCACATTTTTTCTCTATTGGACCATCTTCATTTTTTCAGCGTGCAGAAACACCCCCCCCCCCCACATACTTGGATAAAAGCAAAGGGCGATCACAGTACTTCATCATCCCCTCAGCGGCGTAATGATCACCGTTTTGACAGACAGACGGGATCCAGCGTGCAGAATGGGACGCCTAAATATAGCAGCAGTGTTGGAAATGTTGCAGCATTCACTGATGGGGGCTAAAACATTATATATTTATTTGCACCCCGCGTTGTGTAACTGAGTGAGGGCATCTTATGTGATTTGCCTACATTGTGCTCTGTTCCAGGAAAAGTCAGATGCAGTAGAATGAGCAAGCTTATATGTGCGCGTCTGAATGTGGCATTGGACTGCATTTGACTCCACCAGCTTGTAAAACCTCTTGATGGTGTCGGATCGCCGTTCATGTCGATGAGGACGACGGTCTTATGTTTTGTTTTTCTCTTGTTCAGGTCAGAGGAATAGAGAGAAGACCGGTGAGAGTAACTGCTGCGTCATCCTGTAAATACAGACCTCCGCCGCCAGCCCTCCAGCCCTCTACTCCGTTCTCGCCCTCCGTGTCCTGGACCTGACGAGCTTGTCCCTCATGCCGGAGCCTGTCCGCCGTGCAGATATGCATACAGACAAACACACATGCTCCAGTCGTTTCTGTTTCCCCAGCCCTCTCCCACACACTCAGACATACAAAGAAAAGGCAGCAGGTCCACGCTGATCCAGGACTCGGACTTGGGGGAGCAGTAATTGATTAACAATAGAGTTGATCCCTTTGTTGTACTTGATTTGTTGTCATAACTGCAGATTGGAGGAAGGAGTCGGCTTTGCATGTGTCTGTTTGTTTTGTTCCTAATGCAGTCCTTTTTAAGCCTTCTGACACACAGCCTCAGGTGGTCTATTATTATAATGCGGTGCCCAGACTTGTGTGTGTGGCCTTGCTTCTTGTTTGTTTGTTTTTTTAAATTGTTGCTTTGTTTGTTTGTTTTTTTCCATACAGACCGCCCAGACTTTAAACCACTAAACAACTCTCCAGCTCTCACACGTCTACGTAAACATGTGTGTTTGTGCGATATCCTCCAGCACAGCAGACGGAGCCTCAACGTGCCTGATCAGAAAACTAAAACGTACACACACACACACGTCCTCTCTACTGCCCTCCTCTGAATGTGCCCTTAAAGGCCGCAAGAGAGAAATGATTCCCTTTTGTCTGCTAAGCGCTGTGGAGACCAAACACATCCCACTCATTCAGTCACGCAGTCATATTTTAGCCAAACAAAGCCTAGCATGCAAGCAAACGGATAAGACAACAACGCGCATCGGTGGTTTTGTTTCAGTATTTGCTCGCCCCAAAACTTGTGTGGCTGTGTTTTGACAGTCCCCGCATGTTTACTGACGAGCTAGTGTTGGCGATCGGTGAGACAGCCTGTCAGTTTTGTTCGTTGAGGCGTCAAAAGGGACAAAAGCTGACACAAAAATGTATATGAGAGAGCGTGAGAGTGTGCAGGAGAAGCTCAAATTAAACATAGTTGGCATCACAGGAATATTACAAAAACAATACAATGACATATACAGCAAAATTAGGACAAAAGATTGTCGTTGCTGTGTTCCGTTAGTAAACTGCTGCTGCATTTCCTGATCAACTTTGTAAATGTTAAATGACTCTTTAGAATGTGTCATGTTTTTAATTAGGGATGTCCTGATCTGATCTCAAGTATTGGATCAGGGCCTAATTAAGGCTTTGTGACTCGATCAGTATCGGGTTCATCTGCGTTCACATCTTTTTGTTTTCCATCCGCCTCCTCATAACACGGCACCCGTACACAGTTGCAGCAGGGAAGGAGGCACCATCGTGGCTGCTTTGTGGAATACTCTTGGAGTAGTGACGTGTCCAGCAATTGCATGGCATTGATTTTTTGTAATAACTTTAATGTATTTATACCCCTTTTTTTACACAGGGGTGGAGATTGTTGAGAGATGGTTGAGGGATGAAAAAATGGGCAGATCTCTTAATGATCTCTCAGGAATTACCAAGATCTCTCAGTGATCTTCAGTGATCTCCAGGGTCAACAAGGTTTTGATTCAGTCCAAAACAATCTCTCAACAATCACCAAAAGGAAGCAATCTCTCAAGGAGCGCTCAACAATCTCATCCGTCTCCCAGTGATCTCCCAATGAGCTCTCAGTGAGCTTTCAATGAACTCAACTGGTCTTTCATTGAATGCTCAGCAATTCCTCACTGATCTCTCTTTGAGCGGGACTTGAAGACCGTTAGGCGGTCAAGGAATGCTCAACAGTCTCATTGATCTCCCAATGATCTCTCAATGATCTCCACCCCTAGGGGATAGAAGAGCACTAGAAACCTCTCAAATAAACGCATATAGATAGATAGCTAGACAGACAGACCTCTTTGGTCGCCCAAGAAACTCAGTGATCCCTCAATGATTTCTCCTGGTCTGTCAGTGATCTCTCAAGGCTCTTTCAGCGATTGGGTAAATTTTTAATCTCACAATGATCAGCCACAGATCTCCGTCTATGTAAAAGGATCCTTACCGGTGTGCAGTTTGCTAGAATGTGTTGTAGGAAAATGTAAGTACTGGATTATGCCTCAGTATTGGTTGTTCCTCAATCTTAAATTACTCAGATTGGTATCAAGGATGAAAAAGCTTGATTGGGACATCTCTATTTTTAATATTTGGAAGATCTGAAACTGAAATTTTTTTTAAAAAAATCATGAATTATATATGTTAAAATATGAGTTGTTTTATCAACAAGGAGTTAAGTTTAAATTTTAAAAAAATATATCTCTTTCCTTTTTTTGCATGGAGTTTAAAATCCAGTCCACACTGTACAACCGGAAAAGTTAGTTCAACTCAGTGTTTGAGGAAACCGATTGCCTTGAATCATTTAAGTTTGTTGACTCAAACTATTCAAGCACATCTAATCTTTTCAGTTGAGTAAACAGTTATATATGAAGAGTTAACTTAAATATATCTTCTTCACACTAAACTACCATTCAGGATTTACTCTATTATTTCTTTTCAGGTTTAGCAACACATTCAATTTATGACAGCTTACATCACACAACTGACATAGCCATTTCCTCCATAGGGCGGCGTACACAAACGCCATGGGACCCCGGTGACTGAGGGGCCTCCCAAGCTATAAATGTAGCCTCAGTGTTGGAGCATCAATTGCCACTGTGGTACAAGGAGGAGGGAATACTGCTATGGCAGCGTGCATCACTGTATACCACCACAAACAACTTTTTCCTTCCCCCATTCTGTTATACTGAGCACCAAGCTAGAAGGCGGGAAGTACCATTTTTATATGATCTTTGATATGACCCGGCCGGGGCTTGAACCCACAACCTCCCAGCTGTGGGGCAGATGCTCTACCACTAGGCCGCCACTCCTGTAGAAATGAGTGACTCCAATTTTTTTCACGGATTAAGTTATATTTACTTACTTCTTTTTTTAATAAGTACTGTTAAGTTTCACAGTGCAGGTCGGGCCCTTTGGCCGATTTTATTTTGTAACATTCCTGTGATGGTAATAAAGTTTAAAGTACACATTGCCCCTTTCAGCTTCTCCTTCGCACTTGCAGTGTTGCACCCATCAACCTAGCCTCTCGTGTATATTTTGGAGTCAGCTTTTGTCCACTTCGACACATCATATTGTTCCCTCCCATGATGCAGTGCTCTTACTGGGCTCTTTTTTTCTAACATGTTGTAAATGCTCACTTTGACCATTGCTGTGTGAGTCTGGACACCAACTCAAAAGGAGGAAAAAAGTTCTTTATTTGTCTTAATTTGTCTCTTTATCCTCATTCTGCATTAATAAGTCAATTTTGCACAAATGAAGCACGTGCTCTTTCATCAAATGAAAAAAAAAAGTTTTATTGTTTCATTTTCTATTTTTCCAATGGAAGTAATGTTTCAAACTGAGGTAACATGTAGATTATATTTAATATGAATCTTATAGAGAACATGATGACTTTAGATCTTGATGATATACATTATATTGGTGTTTAGTCTATGATTGTGTCTATGGTTAGCTTCTAGCTAGCTCACAGTCGATCGCTGACGATGTCTTGTGCTTAACAGCAGCAAATCTCCCATTATCATGTATGGACTGATTGATTTTTATTTCCATTCTTCTGTGATCTTTTCATCGTTACTTTTGCATTTGTTTCTAATTTAATGTAATCCTTTTTCTGCTTTTTTTTTTTTTTTTTTTGCTTTAAAATATTGCTTTGTAACAGCACTAGGTCTTAAAATATATTGTTTATATTGATCAGGGTTTAAATGTGTACAGAGATGAACATTTTCAACCCAGTTGTACATAGCACAAATTCTGCCCTCCCTTCTCCAAACTTCAACATGGAATACATCTGTAAACTAAATAAAAGGTATTGAAGTGTACAACATTTTGTTGTGACATATTTTACATAAAGTGGTAAGCCATGAGCCTGATTTAATTTTTTTTTTATCAACTCACACTACTTGGGCATCATATTTATAATAGGGGGAATGATGATGATAATAAGTACTGAATGTGTCAAAAAATTGTCAGTACATACTTCCAGTGATTCTAATCACATGAGATTTCCACCAGTCTCAATACACACATAGAAAAGAAGTCCAAACATTTAAATTCCCAAATAAATTGGAATCAAACAAGAAAAATGTATTGAACACATTAGAAAAAGCAGCAGCCATGCAGCAATGATAAGGCAAGAAATCTGCTGAAATTCTTCACTCTTTAGAAAGTAGTTCTTTCTACTATGTGGAATTTAATATCAGCTGGGTAGATGCTTCATGGGTGTCTTTAAAATGGCTTTTTGTTAGGTGATACAAAGAAACATCTCATGATGGGTAAAGGCCAAGACCTCTCCCAAGACCTACACAACCTGATTGTTGCAAAACACATTGATGGGTTTGATTACAGAAGTAAAGAGTACTTGATCTGAGGTGAGGGAATGGCGTTCACCTGCGTAGCACTTTTTCTCATCTCTAGATGACCAAAGCACTTTACAGATCCTGCTACCCATTCACACACTGATGGTGGCAGAGCTGCCATGCACCGGCATTGGCCTGACCCACCAGGAGCAACTGGGGGTTCAGTGATTGCTCAAGGACACTTCGACATGCAGACTGCAGACAGAGCAGGAATCAAACCCCTGACCCCTCCGATCAGTAGTCGGCCACACTACACATGGACCACAGCCGGAGAGGGGGGGATGGCATCCCCCTTGTTAGCAAAATGGCCCCCCCCAGCCTCATCCTAAATTAAGAGTGCAAGGATAGCATATCACGAATTACATTTCCTACATGTACTCAAGTAGGGTTTTTTTTTTTTTCCACAAAATTGTACTTTGGTGACTCGTGTGGAGTTTGTATGATTTTCTTCCGACTAACACTTCTTAGAGAAAGATGTCACAAATTGGTGAGAGGATAGTTGCATATTGGTGTCATTTTTTGTGCAAAACAATGTCAAATTTATCACCAAAAGTGGCAAATTTTAGAAGAAAAAAGCACTAAATTTATTAGAAATGTCACAAATTTGCCAGGAAAAACAAGTTATAAATGTCCAAGAATGTTTACAAGAAAAACCTCATAGATTGCAAAGAAAACTGGAAATTTATGAGAAAATAAAACATTTATACAAATCTGCAGCTTTTGTTCTTGTAAATTTGGAAAAAAAAAAATTCTTGTAAATTTGTGACTTCATTCTTGTGAATTTAGGATTATTTTTGTCTTACAAATGTGCTGCCCCCCCCCACCAAGCCCCCAATTCATGAACTATTTTTTCCTCAAAAATTTATAACTTTTTTCTTGTAGATCTGGCACATTTTTAAATGTAAATTATCATCTTTTGTCATGTTTTTGCACCTTTATTCTTGCAAATTTATACTTAATTTCCATTTATATGTTTGTACCCCCTGTTAAAAAGTAACAGGTCACCTACTGGATGTACAGGTATGTCAAAACTTCTGAATCTTCTCGTCAGCACCACTGGAGGCATTATCCACAGGAGGAAAGAACATCACTCGACCATCAACCAGCCATGCACAGGAGCTCCTTATACTCTTACTCAGGTCATATTGTTGGTGACAGCAAAACTGCCCTCAGGATGGCAGGCTTAACTGCACTTTGGTGTAAACAACAGAAGTGCCCTGAGGGTATCACATGACTGTCGCAGAAAAATCATGCAATTTGATGAATTCTTTGAAAGAAAAATGAATTAGTCTCGATTAAAGGTAGGTACACAAGCTAGAAATTGTGCTAATGTAAAAGTGGCATTATCTTAATTTAGGATAGCATCTCACTGGCTGAGACAGCTCACAACTAGTTGGAAATTTTTTAAAAAACATGAGACAAATCAGAGAATTTGCAACAATTTTGTTGCACAACAATACTGTTGCACAAATTCCCAGTGCATTTTGGGCCAAAGTTCTTCAGGTGTTTGCATACATGCCATGCAAGTGTTCCAGGACATTCTCGCAACATGTGCGAGACAAAATTTGGGGGGGTGTTGTTATGGGGACATATTATTGTGTGACACGGGTGGTGGCTCCACCTTTCCGGTTCCACTACCACCCGGGGTATGAAAGGGTTGTGAGGGAGAGGGGTGGTCTCTTGGCCTCCTCTCTGCCTTACAGTAACACTTGTATTGTGAGAGTGAGTCACAAATAAAGTTGTGTCCAGTTCAACGCTCGGTCTCATCCTTGGCTCCTATTACCAACATAACATTTGGCAATGAGGGTAAAAGTATGGACGTGGGGGTTACTTCAATTCAGCTGAGCTTCCCAGTGAGCCACCCGTCCCTTGGGTGAGGTGGTTCGCCACCTTTCAAAATTATTCAGTGGCATTGGACCTTGGAAGACTGGAGAAGTTGCAGGCACGGGACCTGTTGGTTCACAACCTAGGAATGAAAGGACAGAGTATCCTTAGTACTTCAGTCGAGGGTGATAGCTTTGAAGAAGTGGTTGAGCTAATGGCACAACATTTTTGCGCCCCAGAAGACATCATTGTCCAGAGGATCCAGTTTCGGCAGCGCCGCCAGCAGACTGGCGAGTCAGTGCAGCAGTAATGTAGCAGACCTACATCAGCTGGCCAAAGACTGTCAGTTTGGAGAGTTGGAGAAGGAGATGGTCTGCGACCAGTTGGCAGAACATACTGTTTGCCCAACAACGAGGTCGAAGCTCCTCACATTCTCAGGCGAGCTGATGTTAGCCAAGTCCCATCAAGTTAGCTAAGCAGTATGAGGCAGCGGACAAGCTATCACGGGAGCTTGGCGAGAGAGCATCACACCGCCATTTTGAACCACAGTCGACGGTGTAGGCAGTGAACCCAGACAGTGATGATGGTGTGGAGGATGGTGAAGGCAAGATGAGGTCTGCCCCGGGATTGCCCAGGTGTTTGGGTTGTGGGTCCACCAACTACTGTTATAAGGCTAAAGAGTGTCCAGCAAGAGGAAGATGCTGCGGCACGTGCGAACTCTTGCATCATTTCGCCAGGGCATGCTACACGTTCAAGCGAGGAGATCCGAGAAACAAGGAAGATGTCCCCGCTTCACTTCCCACGGTTATTTGCAGTGTATCCCCAAGTACCAACGGCCGTTCTTACTGTATGGGGGAACTGGACATGGTAACAGTGCTGTTGCTGATTGGCATGGGAGCGGTGAGATCCATGTTAAACTGGGCAACCGAGAGGAGTTTCTTCCCACAGTATCAGGTTGGAGAAGAGTGGTTGGGCTGTGGTTTGTGGGACCGGCCAGTTTCACAAACAATGGACGGAGTTGTGTGGGACGAACCTTTGCCTAGTAATCTGGACAATGAGCAGGACCAATTCCACCGAGAGCCATTGCAGGAGGGTCCTGGTGCCAGTGCCCAAGTAACCCTAGTTGAGGGAACTGGGCAGCACGGTGGAATGCCCGTGACAGCGGGCGGCGCCGAGTGGAGGGCCCATTCTACTCCCGGAATTTGGCTGGAAGGCACCGGAGAACAGGGGGTCACAACGGCGACACCGGCAGCGAAAATGAAAGACAGCGGGGCAGGACCGGCTGGCATGGTGAAACGATGTGCCAAACAGAGACACTAGAAGCCAAGTAGGGCCCCTCTGGGGGTCGCAGATGTGGTCCAACCGAGAGAGGTGGCCCGGTCAAGAGGTGTTTGGGGCAAACGCCGATGAGAAGATGACCAGGGGCAGCTGCAGGTGGTGACTGTTGGGGAGGATGGCTACCTCCAGCTATCTCATGGCTCGTGTCTGCTTAGTGGACTGTTTTTCTAGTGTAGACGGCAGAATAATCTGTCTTGCCGTGTGGGGGTGAAATGGCAGTCCACCTGTTCCCTCCTAGTTTCAGTTGCTTTGAGTGAATGTGATAGGCCTTTAGGTATTTCTGCTTAGTCTTAGTGCGTGATTCGGGTTCCAAATTGGTGGTGGTGGTGGGGGGGGGGGGTCTCGATTGTATGCATGTGTTTTGGACCTTTTTTTGAGGGAGGGGGAGTATTGTGTTGTTATGGGGACGTATTATTGTGTGACACGGGTGGTGGCTCCACCTTTCCGGTTCTGCTACCACCCGGGGTATAAAAGGGCTGTGAGGCAAAGTGGCGGTCTCTTGGCCTCCTCTCCGCCCTATGGTAGTGCTTATATTGTGAGAGTGAGTCACACATAAAGTTGTGTCCAGTTCTATGCTTGGTCTTGTCCTTGGCTCCTACTACCGACATAACAGGTTGCACTCACGACACTCCCACAATGGCTGCCCAACACTCGAGACAGGTTTGAGACACCTGTGAAGACTGAGGCTATTTTGAGAGAAAGCTGTCGAACAAATTTATTGAAGATGTTCAAAATTCCTGCGAGACCCTGCGACTCAGGAGAGGAAAATGAGAACTGCCGAGAATGCTTGGAGACATTTTAGAAATTCCCTCTAGAATGCCCTTCTCCAGCTAGTCTCAAGCTGTCTCAGCCCAGTGAGATACTATCCTTACAGTATTCTTGTACTTTGCTAATAATACACTGAACAAGCAAGCTGTGCTATAAAGAGGGCAGTTTTGAGCACAGGAAACCTAAAATGTGGAATTTGACAGCACAGAGTGAGAGGAGCAACTGTTTAAAAAGTTATTCAAAGATGATGACTGGTGCAGTCAGTAAAGCGCTGTGCGGTTTTCCCGTCCTCCTCCTTGTTTTCATGTGTCCCCCTCCCATTCCTCAGTTGTGCTGTGTCACACTAACATGAATACAACTATTCATTCTTCAGTGTCAACAGAGACGGCTGTGGTTACAGTTGGACCAGCACAGTGCTGTTTGTGTCCCTTCTCCAATACTGCTTCAGTCATGTGTCTGTGAGTAGGCAGTCATTTAAATACATGTGACATTTAAAAAGGTGACATTTAAATGTGCAGTAAGCATTAATAAAATAAATTATTTGTTTCAGATGGTTACTAGAACAACAACGTTTAAAACCTGTGCGCTGAGAGATTTCAACACATCAATTCCTCATACTTTCACGAATTGTATGTTCAAAAACTAACTCGGCTATTTATTATATGCCAAACATCAACTCCATACCATGACGTAGTCTTTGCCCATGTGTGAGTTCCTTTCAGACCACGTAAACATTGAGGAGGGTGCCATCTTCTGGCAAACATTTTCATGACAACTTGACTGAGAGCTGTCTAAATGAAAAAAAAAATAAATGGCAGTTTTCTATTTATCTCATTAGTCCTAAATTGCCCCTATCCAAACTTTTTTGGAATCCGTTGCAGTGAAATACAAATCAAAGTAAGTTTAAGAATAATATTTAAATTAATTTCACCAGAGCTCCAGCTGTGGCCCAGAGTCATAATGCCAATAAAAGTTCAAGTTCAAGTAATGGGGCATGTGGTTTTGGTGGAAAAATGTTTAGCAGGTGATGAGGAAGACCAAGGAGAAGATTCATGGATGTAGTGAAGGAGGACACGCAGAGGGTTGGTGTGACAGAAGAGGATGCAAGGGACAGGGTGAGATGGAGGCAGATGATCCGTTGTGGCGACCCCTGAAGGGAGCAGCCAGAAGAAAAACTGCCAGTCAGCACATTGGTCATTTGTAAGGTGCCCAGATCCAATACATGCTTCGTTTCACCGAGGCACAGTCTGTCAGTGTGTGCATGTGCGCATGTTTTTCATAGGGGTGGCCACATAGGGGCCACTGAAAATCTTGTGGTGCCACATCAAAATCAAAAGCCAAAACTCAAGTCCAGAAATTCTCTCACACTGTTGTCACAGTGGCGCCCCCAGGTGGTTGTCAATGTGTTGTCATAGGTTTATATAGACGAGTTGAAAACTATAATTACTAGTAGTACCTTTTATGACTGATATGCATAGACTAAAAGCAGTACATTTAAAATGCTGAGCGCCACAACAAACCACTTGTTATAGTCATGTACCTGTACGTAAAGGTACCAGATGATTTGCTGTTCTTCATATAGACTAGTTACCATCTATCATGTCAGGCGGGCCTTTTGGTGGCCATCCCTCAACAAGGACACTAGGGAGTATGTCAGGGCTTGTAACCTCTACGCCACGGGCAAGTCGCTCTCCTCAGCTCCAGCAGGTCTCCTGCATCCTCTGTCCACTCCTAGCTGCCCCTGGTCCAGCATCATCATAGATTTTGTTACCGGGCTCCCACTGTACCATGGTCACTCAGTCATCCTCACAATTATTGACTGCTTATCCAAGGCCATTCACTTCTTTCTGCTCGCCAAGTTATCCTCAGCCAAAGAGACTGCAGATCTACTCACTTTCCACATCATCTGCCTGTATGGCATCCCTTCCAATATCACCTCGGATATAGGTCCTCAGTCGGTGTCCCATGTATGGAGGGTGTTCTGTAAAAGCTTTGGGTACTTCTGTTAATCTGTGTTCTGGTTTTCACCCACAGACTAACAGCCAATGTGAGTGAGCCAACCAGGAGCTGGAGGCTTTCCTGCACTTCATGGCCTCCCGCAACCCTGCATCATGGAGCCTTTGCATCCCTTGGGTCGAATATGCCCATAACACCGCTTCCTCTCCGGCCACGGGCGTCTGCCCGTTTGAGGCCTTCCTGGGCTACAAGCCCCCCCTCCTCCCTATCACTGAAGGCAAGATCATGTTCCCTCAATTCAGGAGCATATTCGCCGCTGTCGGAACTTCTGGAGGATGATGAAGGAGGCTCTCCTCAGTATGACGCAACAGAATTCCACCATCGCCAGTCACAAGCAGACCCTGGTCCCCAACTATGCTCCTGGGCAGAAGGTTTGGCTTTCTACTCGCAATATCCAGTTGAAGTCTGTCTCTAAGAAGCTGGCACCCCGTTACATTGAACCATTTACCATTACACATATCATTAACCCAGCTTCTGTACATCTCAGTTTGACTCCACCTCTTTGTATCCATCCTACTTTTCATGTCTCACAAATTAAGCCTGTCCTCCTCAGCCCCCTCTGTCCCCCATCTGATCCTCCTCCTCCTCCTCCTCCTCCCAGGTTGGTCAACGGCGATCCAGTGTACAACATCTTTAAAATCCTGGATGTTCACCGCAGCACCTGGTTAATTGGGAGGGCTACGGACTGGAGGAACGTTCTTGGATCCCTCATTCCTACTTCGAGGACCCAGGTATGGTCCAGGATTACCATCGCACCAACCCTAACAAACTGGGTGGGATGCCAGGTGGCACTCCTTGGGGGGGAGGGGGGGCTGTCATGATCTAGGGTTGGTTCTGCTCTCTCACTCTCTACCTGCAGCTTTCTCCCCTAATTAGGTGCAGCTGCCCATTGTATCACACCTGCAGCTCATCTAGAGGCTGCCTACTTAAGAGCTGGAGAGGCAACCCTGAGTGTGGGATTGCCACTACCCACGCTTTGTTCCTGCCTAGCTCCTGCTGCTTCGCTCCAGCCTGCTTCGCTCCAGCCTGTTTCGCTCCAGCCTGCTTCGCTCCAGCCTGCTTCGCTCCAGCCTGTTTCGCTCCAGCCTGTTTCGCTCCAGCCTGCTTCGCTCCAGCCTGCTTCGCTCCAGCCTGCTTCGCTCCAGCCTGTTTCGCTCCAGCCTGTTTCGCTCCAGCCTGCTTCGCTCCAGCCTGTTTCGCTCCAGCCTGTTTCGCTCCAGCCTGCTTCGCTCCAGCCTGCTTCGCTCCAGCCTGCTTCGCTCCAGCCTGCTTCCCAGCCTAGCCCCCGACAAACCCTGGATTCATGTAAGGAAACAAATACACACCGCTTACCTCTCCTTCCCTACCTGTGCACAGGTCCCCACTATTGGACTCCTCTTGGCAGATGTGGACTCCTTCCCTGATGGATTCTTCCTGGGACACAAAGATGCACATTTACAAGTAAGCCCTCGTTATCTACCAGCTAATCCATCTCACCAGTCTGATTCAGATTAAAGATTTCCCTGCCAATCACCCTTCACCTATTTTCTCCAGTCATCCTGTGTTGGTGTGCAGCGGCCTCCTCACCCTCACCACCATCTGCTAACACTCTTACCAGAGTAAGATAACAAATTATTCCAGCCTAGTATATTCCATCAGCTTTAAGTACTATTACTCACTGTCTTTTCTTTGTTCTCTCCTCAGGACTGCCAGCACACCAACATCTTCATTTATTCATTCTTGTACAGTAAACATCCTTAAATATGTTTGTTTCTGTGGTGGTTCTGTGCCTATGTCTGAGTCTCACAAACCCCAAAACATGCCAAAGGTCAGTTATGACCAGAATGTAATATATATTTTATTTCAAAAGGGAAACAAATGTGAATGCTACTAACGGTGCACAATGAGTTTTTATGCACTTTGAGATATCCCTGAGAAAGAAGCGACCAAAATGGTTACTTACAGAATTTTTTTTTTTTTTCATGCATCGTGACATGCACTACACAAAGAGCAGAGATAAACAAACCTATCATCTGGTCAGTCACTGCAACAGATACTGGAGTCAGTTTGTCTTGACCTGTCCTTGCCACTGATGATACCTCTATCTGCCAAGAATGTGCTGCTAGTACAGCAAAAGCTAACGGTACTCAAATACTTTGCAAGCAGTTTCATGAACTGGTCAGAAAACAACTCATACCGGCTCGGATGTCGCCCAGGATAACAAGGTCAGGAGTTCCTGACAGCAGAGGGTGAAGGACAGAGCTGTGGGGAGGAATCTGATCAGACCTAAATGAAACAGTCATTGTCGCCCTCAACAGACTGTTATGATGATTTATTTAATTGCTGTTCAAGAGGAAAAATATTTCTACTACTTCAAGTTCTGCTCAACCCTAGTATTGTGTTTTTATGCACTTTGATGTGCCTTTGTCATGTGCCAAGCGTGCATTTAAAACCAAGATAATGAATAAAAAGTGCATATTTTTCACCACATTGATCTGTGTTGATTTGAAACTTGTCATATTCAACAGATCACTGAATATGTGCAGCCCAGTTACAGGTCTTGATTTCAAATTGTGGCCCAACTGATTTTGTAATTGGACAGCCCTGATTTACAGGAAACAGGCTGCTGTGCGTTTTCTTGAACAAATAATACAGTTTTAGACAGAGGGGAACATGCAGAAATGACCTTACTTGAGCTGTGACTTGATGCAGTGTGTCACTATGCCTGTCTTTCCACAGATCAAACCAATGCAACACTGGTGTTAAATAGGGAAGGAAGAACGGTCAGTCACTTTATGTAGTAGAAATATTTAACTTTTTAACCCATTTACAATAAAGTCAAACAAATCCTACAGCAACCATTAAAAAACAAATGGACTGCCCCAAACACTTTAGTATGATTTTTGGAATATATACATACAAGAACACCTCAATCTTCTTAAGGAGGTACTGATTAGGTGATCATCTAAACATGGTAAGATCCATGAAAGCTCAGCTGTGAATTAAAAAAAAAACAGCTATTTCACGTACAGATTTGAGTTCTTCCTGAGTTAAAACTGAAGTAGTGTTTAATAATGAACAAAAACTGGTTTTCTTTGCATTATTTGATTCAAAAGCAACATCAACAGCAGTATGATGGCTAAGACACAAGCCCATTTATCCATCCATCCGTCCATCTTGTACCACTTTTCCAGAGGTCCGGGTTGTGGAGGCAGCAGTTCAAGCAGAGAAGCCCAGACTTCCCTTTCCCCAGCCACCTGCTCCAGCTCTTCTGAGAGGATACCAAGGTGTTCTCAGACCAGCTGGGAGACGTAGTCTCTCCAGTAAATCCTGGGTCTGCCCCGGGGTCTCCTCCCAGTGGGACGTGCCCAAAATATCTCAAGTGGGAGGCGTCCAGGAGGCATCCTGATTAGATGCCCATACCACCTCAACTGGCTCCTTTCAATGTGGAGAAGCACCAGTTCTACTCTGAGCCTCTCCCGGATGACTGAGCTCCTCACCTTATCTCGAAGGGTGAGTCCAGCAATCCTATGAAGAAATCTCATTTCAGCCGCTGGTATCCATGATCTCATTCTTTTGGTCATTACCCAAAGCTCATGACCATAGGTGAGGGTTGGAACGTAGATTGACCAGTAAATTGATATTTTTGCCTTAAAGCTTAGCCCCCTCTTCACCACAGCAGACCAGTACAATGTCCACATCACTGCAGATGCTGCTCCGATCCGTCTGTCAATCTCTCGCTCCATTCTCCCCTCACTTGTGAATAAGACTCCAAGATACTTAAACTCCTCCACTTGGGGCAGGAGCTTGTCCACAACCCAAAGAGGACAATCCACCTTTTTCCGGCTGAGGACCATGGACTTGGACTTGGAGGTGCCGATTCTCATCCCATCCACTTCACACTCAGCAGCAAACTCTCCCAGTAAGACCTGTAGGTCATTGCTGGATGAAGCCAACAGGACAACATCATCTGCAAACAACAGAGATGAGATCCTGTGATCACCAAGCATGACACCCTCCGTTCCCTGGCTGCACCTAGAAATCCTGTCCATAAAAATTATGAACAGGATCGGTGACAAAGGGCAGCCCTGGTGGAGTCCAACTCTCATTGTTGTCCAACCACTGCTGCCTCTAAGAAATCAAGTCCTGCTACCCACTCCCCACTCCACCGACACCCCCCCCCCACTCCCAACACACAGCCCCCCATCCTGACCCTGACCAAGACCCAGGTGAGGACGGAGCTGAGGAAGATCAAGGCGAGGAAGGCGTCGGGACCGGACGGCATCAGCGCAAAGCTCCTCAAGTCCTGTGCAGACCAGCTGTGTGGGATTGTGACGTATATCTTCAACATGAGCCTGAAACTGGGGAGGGTACCACAGCTGTGGAAAACATCTTGTGTGGTACCTGTACCAAAAACTTCCCACCCCAAAGACCTGAACAGCTTCAGACCGGTGGCCTTGACGTCCCACTTGATGAAGACCCTGGAGAGACTGCTCCTTGCTCATCTCCACCCCCTGGTGGAACCAGCGATGGATCCACTCCAGTTCGCCTACCAGCATGGCATTGGGGTGGAGGATGCGGTGATCTTCCTCCTTCACCGTTCTCTGTCCCACCTGGAGAAGCCCGGGAATATGGTGAGGATCATGTTCTTTGACTTCTCCAGTGCTTTCAACACCATCCAACCGATGATCCTGAAGGACAAGCTGCTGCGCGCAGGGGTGGACCAGCACCTGTCATCATGGATCCTGGACTACCTCACGAACCGGCCTCAGTTTGTGAGAACCCGGGACTGTGTTTCCGACACGATCATCAGTAGCACGGGGGCCCCCCAGGGAACGGTGCTGGCTCCCTTCTTGTTCACTCTTTATACTGCGGACTTCTCACACAACACAACACATTGCCATCTACAGAAGTTCTCTGATGACTCTGCGATCGTTGGTCTCATCTCCAGCGGAGATGAAGCTGAGTACAGAGGGCTTATCCAGGACTTTGTGGACTGGTGCCATCGGAACTGCCTCCAGATCAACGCGAGGAAAACTAAGGAGCTGGTGGTGGACTGCCGCAGGCATGGGCAGCCCCTCACAGCACCAGTAAATATACAGGGAACAGACATCGAGATGGTGACATCCTACAAGTACCTGGGTATTCATCTGAACAATAAACTAGACTGGTCACACAATACTGACGCACTCTACAAGAAGGGACAGCGCAGGCTGTTCCTGCTGAGGAGACTCAGGTCTTTTGGTGTACAAGGGGCGCTGCTGAAGTCATTCTATGACACGGTGGTGGCATCAGCCATCACTTTTGGAGTGGTCTGCTGGGGCAGTGGCATTACTGCAGCCGATAGGAAGAGACTGAACAAACTGATTAAGAAAGCTAGCTCTGTCCTGGGGCAGCGCCTTGATCCGATGGAGGAGATAGGAGAGAGAAGGACGGTGGCTAAACTGTCATCTCTGCTGGAGTCCGAGTTCCACCCTATGCAGGACATACTGGATGCACTGAGGAGCTCATTTAGCAGCAGACTACATCATCCCAGGTGCACAACCGAGAGGTTTCGTAGGTCCTTCCTACCAACGGCTGTCAGACTGTACAACCTAAGCAGGGCTGCTCGCAGAGATAGCAAAAAGACGTAACAAACTAATAGTTTTTTTTTTTTTTGTTTGTTTTTTTTTGAATGCAAAAGATGCAATAGACTTACACAATGGTCCTCTCCGGCATACAACTAGGAACATACCGGTCGCTATGGAGGGTGAGAATATGTATGGGCACATAATCATACCATGTAGGATAACTAAATAGACGGTTATGCTGTTTCATCCCACCTAGCAACAATGCTCTGCACTGTGTGTGTTTATATATTTACATATTTATTCCATCTAGCTACAATGCTCTGCACTGGGTGTGTTTATATTTATATATCTATATATTTATTCCATCTAGCTACAATGCTCCGCACTGTGTTTTTATATATCTACATATTATTCCATCTAGCTACATTGCTCCGCACTGTGTGTGTTTATATACTTGCATATTTATTCCACCTAGCTGCAATGCTCCATACTGTGGGTGTTTATATATTTACATATTTATTCCATCTAGCTACAATGCTCTGCACTGTGTGTTCATATATTCATATATTTATTCCATCCAGCTACAATGCTCTGCACTGTGTGTCTGTGTGTGTGTGTGTGTGTGTATATATATATTTTATAGTAATATGTACATATGTATATTAGCTGCTCTTGCTTGCTTGTTTTTTCTTGCCTTCTGATTGTTGCTCTGAGTGTTGCTATCCCTGTGCTGTTGCAATCCTGGAATTTCCCCGTTGTGGGACTAATAAAGGCTTATCTTATCTTATCTTATCTTATCTTATTGGGAATGAGTCCAACTGAGTGTTGGCAATATGAACCAAACTCTCACAATGGTCGTATAGAGACTGGATAGCTCATAATAACAAGCCTGATATCCCATGCTCCAAAAGCACCCACCACAAAAAAACACGAGGGATGCGGTCGAATGCCTTCTCCAAGTCCATAAAACCCATGTAAACTGGTTGGGCAAACTCACACGAACCTTCGAGGATTCTCGAGAGGGTAAAGAGTTGGTCTAATGTGCCACGGTAAGGACAAAAACCACATTGCTCCTCCTGAATCCGAGGTTCGACCAATGGCCGGACTCTCCTCTCCAGTACCTTGGCATAGACCTTCCCAGGGAGGCTGAGGAATGTGATCCCTCTAAAACTGGAGCTCACCCTCTGGTCCCGCTTCTTGAAGAGAGGAACTACTACCCCGGTTTGCCATGCCAAAGGCACTGTACCCAACCTCCACGCAATGTCCTACAACATTCAGGGCCTTGAGGTACTCAGGGAGAATCTTGTCCACCCCTAGGACCCGGCCACCAAAGAGTTTTTTAACCACCTTGGCAGCCTCAGCCCCTGTGATGAGTGAGTCGTCCCCCTTGTCCACAAGCCCTGCTTCCTCTGTGGAAGGCGTGTCAGAGGGATTGAGGAGATCCTAGAAGTATTCCTTCCACTGCCCGACGATATCCACAGTCGAAGTCAGCAGTGCCCCATCCGCACCATACACAGTGTGGACAGGGAGCTGCACCCCCCTCCTGAGCCGCCGGACAGTTTGCCAGAATCTCTTTGACGCCAACCGAAAGTCTTGTTCCATGGTCTCACTGAACTCCTCCCACACCCGAGTTTTACTTCAGCAACCACCCGCGCTACACTCCGCTTGGCCTGCCGGTACGCCTCAGCTGCTTTGGGAGTCCCACAAGCCAACCAAGCTGAATAGGACTCCTTCAGCTTAATGGCCCCCCTCACCACTAGTGTCCACCACTTGGTTCAGGGGTTGCCACAAGTCCATTTCAAGATCCTTTAAAAAAAAATGTATTCTTGGGACTTTTTAAATCAGAAGGTTAATATTAATAGAAATTCCTGAACATTCTTTGATTCCATTATTGAGAAAGGAGAACATCTATTTTTTTTTTCCCTGTAATTTCACAATGTTTCTGGCAAACTTTACAGTTGTGGATAACATCTAACAAACTTCACCAGTTTTATTGGACCATATAAGATTTGTCCATCAAATGCAAATAAATAAATAAATAATCATTTGGAAAAGTTTTTCGTGCATAAATGTAGTTGCTTTAAACTTAGTCCAATTTTTGATGCTGTGTTGAACAAAATAAAACTATAAACGTCTTAAAACACTGTAATATTATAAAAGCCTCACTTGTATATTTCTATATTAGCACCTTAACCTCGTTAAAAGCAATTTGCACTATACTTCATTCATTCTGTTTACTTCATCTTCTTGCTCTAACAACAGTGTTTTTTTCTTACTCAGTATTGTACATTGTGATATATGCTTTTATGATTTGAGAAACTTTATCTTAAATTTTTTTTAAAGAAGAACTAACAAGCTAATGCTACTAGTGAGAGCTTAGCAGCAAATATAACATCACCACAAACAACAGACAAAACCATAAAAAGCACAAAGACATTTTTAAGTATTATTTGACACGTTGCATTCCCATTAGCATTGGCATCTCTTGGCATCCAAATAAGGCACCAACCAAGCCTGCAAGCCAGCAACTGTATAGTCCGTCCACTGCACTGACCACTGAACTAAGGCAATTAGGTCTTCAACCTGACAGCGGAATTCTCATCATCACCTGATTAATGTGCTCACGCCACCTGATGCGAGTTCAGTTCATGAAACAGTTCGCCGAACATAGTTTGCAAGGCGAACTAACCTAAATGAATGGGCAGTTGTCGGAGAACGATTTTTCTGTTCGACTCGTGCATTCTGTAGTTGTGTTGATCTGGTCCTCTGTCAGCCAGTTAGAGGACCATATTTATATGGTAACTACGGCGTAGACTGTAGCCTACTTCAACTTTATATTACCTAAGAATTCTCCATTATACCCCCCACCAAAAACAATGTTACGCGTGGTATTGTAGGAAACTGGAAATGAAGAGACTGAATGATTTTTCAGTATTGGTTTATTCCATCTCAAGTCCTACAGCTCCTCTCTCAGTCAGGGAATGAAGAGGGCGAGCTGAGATAAACCACATACCTTTATACTGTTACAACAGACACAAATCACATTCACATCAAACACAGAATTCCATTCATAACTAATCCTCCCATTGTCCTCTCGGCTTCTCTGTCTGACCCTAGGAGTCAGACAGTCTCTTCAGGTTCACTCTCAGATCTTCTCACTTCTCCTCTAGTCCGCAGGGGGTCCAGACTCAATGTCCATTTGGGGCTGGATGTCAATACACACTGTGAGCTCAAAGTTCCCTCATGTCTGGGTCTCTGCCAAGGAATATGTGAGCTACATAATGTTACGCCACATCACTCCCCCCGAAACGCCCAAGAACGGACATACACCAACCTTAAGTCAATAATGGACAGTCATACACACTATGTCAAGAAAGGACACACACACACCGCCCTCATGTCCATAATGGGCAGTCATACACATTACACCCTTACATCCCCCCCCCCTTTGCAGGATCTACAGCACAATTTACATGGGTTGATCCAAATACACATCACTCTGCCCGTTGCTTAGGCTTCAATCTCCTCCCGAATCTGCTGAACGCAGGCTTCGCAGCCTGTGTTGTGCCGTCCTGCGGTGCGCCTGTGGAATGAGGGGGAGAAGGGTTATTTACCCCCTGCTGGGGAACTAGGGGCTGTCCCTTGGGAGGCCTGCCGCATCGAGGCGCCCCCGCCGGCCATACAGGTTCGTCACGTAACACAAAAGCAGGCTTTAATCTGTCAACATTGATTGTCTCTTTCCTGCCCCCCAAGTCCAGTATAAAATATTTCTCCCCGGTTTCCAGCACTCGGAACGGACCATCGTAAGGTGGGCGGAGACTGTGACGCTGGGCGTCGTGCCTGACAAAAACAAACTCTGCGTTTTGCAAAGCCTTGGGAACAAAAACCCGCGGGAAAGTGTGATGAGCGGGGCCCGGGAGCTTTTCTGCCCCCGTGCCGCGTAGAGGTCCCCACACCAGGGGGCGCTCAGGTGCTGCATGGGCTGGCAGGAATTCTCCTGGCAGCCTGAGAGGTTGAGTAAACACTAATTCAGCAGGTGAGGCATCTAAATCCTCCTTGGGTGCCGAACGCAACCCCAATAAAACCCATGGTAGTTTGTTTACCCAATTTGTATCCGTGAGCGACGCTCTGAGGGCTGCCTTCAACGACCTGTGAAAGCGCTCGCATAAACCATTGGCCTGGGGGTGATAAGCAGTGGTGCGATGAGCTGTTGCCCCTAAGCCGCTGGCCATGGCTGACCATAGCTCTGAAACGAACTGCGGACCCCTATCGGACGTAATGTCCAACGGGACTCCGAACCGCGCTACCCAGGCTGTTAAAAAAATGCGAGTTACCTCTGCTGCTGTGGTAGACTGCAATGGGACCACTTCCGGCCAACGCGTGGTCCGGTCCACTATTGTCAGGAGATGTGTGAACCCCTGCGAGGGCGGCAGGGGTCCCACTAGATCTACGTGCACATGATCAAACCTCTTAGCCGGGATGTGGAAAGGCTCTAAAGGGGCTTTTGTGTGTCTGTAAACTTTGGCCCGCTGGCAGGACATGCAGGCCCTCGCCCACTCCTTCACGTGCTTGCGCAGGCTCGGTCAAACAAACTTCTCTGCTACCATTTTCACCGAAGCGCGTACTCCCGGGTGTGCCAGGGAGTGCACCGCGTCAAAAACACGACGGCACCACATGGCCGGCACCACTGGGCGAAGTCGCCCGGTGGATACATCGCAAATAAGCGGGGCTGAACCGGTTTGTAAACTTACGTTCTCCAGCCTTAACCCTGTTGGTCCAGACAGGAGCGCGCGCACGTCTGTGTCCTCGCCCTGCTCTGCTGCCATGGCCGCGTAATCTATCCCTACGTGCACCGGAGCCGCATGCGCGTCCGCGCTGTTACCACGCTCCGCGTCTGCGGCACTACCGCCCCCATCCGCGCAGACAGGTGCTGTTACCGCTCGCGAGAGGCAGTCCACCACCACATTAAATTTACCGGCTACGTGCTGTATAGCGGTGGTGAATTCTGAAATTGCGGCCAGCTGCCTCTGCTGTCGGCCTGACCATGGTTCAGAGACTTTGGACATTGCAAAGGTTCACGGTTTGTGGTCGACAAACGCGGTGAAACGCCGCCCTTCCAACCAGAACTGGAAATGGCAAATGGCCAGGTGGAGCGCTAGCAGTTCCCTGTCAAACGCGTTATATTTTCGCTCAGCATCGCGTAGGGTTCTGCTAAAAGAGGCGAGTGGTTGCCAAGCTCCGGCGACTTGCTGTTCTACCACGGCTCCTATGGCCACATCTGACGCGTCTGTGGTTAGCGCTATTCGGGCTGCCGGGTCTGGGTGAGCCAGCAGTGCTGCGTTCGCTAGTGCTTTCTTAACCTCAGTGAATGCGCGCTCCCGCTCCGGGGACCACTCAATCGCATTGGAGGGCTTCTGTTTTTTTAGCGCGACATACAACGGTTGCATGAGCTGCGTCGCGTGAGGTATGAAACGGTTGTAAAAATTTACCATACCTAAGAATTCTTGCAACGCTTTGACCGTTTGTGGCTGGGGAAACTCGGCCACTGCGCGTACTTTGGAGGGCAGCGGAACTGCACCCTCTGGGGAGACGCGGTGCCCTAAAAAATCAATCTGTGCTGCGCCAAAATGGCACTTGGCTGGGTTGATTATCAACCCGTGCGCTCCCAACCTCTGAAAAACGGTTCTGAGGTGACTTTCGTGTTCCTCCTCAGAGGCGCTGGCGACCAAAATATCATCTAAGTAGACAAAAACAAAAGAGAGGTCGCGCAAAACGGCATCCATCATGCGTTGGAAGGTTTGCGCAGCGCCTTTAAGGCCAAAAGGCATGCGTAAAAATTCAAAAAGCCCGAAAGGGGTTATTACCGCTGTCTTGGGAATGTCCTCTGATCGGACTGGGACCTGATGATAACCGCGGACCAGGTCTATTTTAGAAAAAATGTGTGCCTTGGCCAAATGCACCGAAAAATCTTGGATATGCGGAATTGGGTAGCGGTCCTGCGCTGTGGCATTGTTTAACCTGCGATAATCGCCGCACGGTCTCCACGAGCCATCCGCCTTAGGGACCATGTGGAGGGGGGAAGCCCAAGCGGACTTCGAGCGGCGAATTATGCCCAACCTTTCCAGGTTGGCAAACTCCTCACGCGCAATAGAGAGCTTAGCTGCATCCAAGCGCCGAGCCTTCGCAAAAACCGGTGGGCCATTTGTGGTTATAAAGTGCTCCACCCCGTGCTTCGCCACCTTAGCTGAAAACGTGGGAACTGTGAGTGCTGGGAACTGGTTTAGGAGAGTGTGGAACTTACCTCCTGCTGCGGCGGCGTTAGCCTGTACTGACGGCGGGGACACTCACGCTGCACAGGGAATAGAACAAAAAGAGAGTGCATTAACCAAGCGTCTATTAGCCAGATCTACCAACAAGCCATGTGAGCATAAAAAATCGGCGCCCAACATGTTGAAACTCACCGCCGCTACTATGAAGGTCCATTCATAGCTGCGGCCGTGCAAGGACAGGCGCAGAGTTCTTTCGCCAAACGTCTTGATCGACGAGCTGTTTGCGGCTGTTGCTCCATCTCCGCGGGGACCGGCCGCCCGGTCCGCGTAGGTCGCGGTTATGAAACTTCTCTGTGCTCCGGTGTCGACGAGGAATTGCCGTCCGGAGTTCGCATCCGTCAGGTAGAGCAGCTTGTTCTGTTCGCCGAGGGTCGAAGCTGCTAACGACCTCCGGCTCTTGCGTTTCCCTGCTTCCTGAAGTTGCATGGCGGAACGCATCTGTGAGCCTTGTGCGCGAATCGTTGATGGTAGAAGCACATCTCGTCCTCTCCTCTGCTCCGGGACCACGCTGCCGCTGTTGTCGCTGGGGTCGGCTCTGCTGCCACCGGTTCTCCGTCGCCCTGGGCCGCCGCGCCGAGGTTTGCTGCTGCCGCTGCCGTCTCCTGCTCGCCGCATGCGTCCAGGAGCCGCTCCGCTTCCAAAGCCAGCGCGCGGAAGTCCTGCCGGTCCAAACACCTCATGCTGGACAGGGAGCCTCTCATGTGCGCTGGAAGGGTCCTCAAAAAGATGTGCTTAAATAAAAACGCATCATTGTCTGCCCCGATCATCTGCAGCATGTCCTCCATGAGGACGGTCGGCCTGCGTCCTCCTCTGTCGCGCAGGTCCAGGAGTGTTCTGGCCCTCACCTCGGCCGATGGCACAAAGCTCCGAATGAGGGCAGCTTTCAGGGCGTCGTATTTGCCAGCAGCGGGCGGCTGCTGCACCAGGCTCCGCACACACCGGGCTGTGCGGCTGTCGAGTCTTGCAATGACATTGTGGAATTTAATGTCATCCTCTGATACCCCGTTAAGCACGAACCGTGATTCCACGTGTTGGAACCATGAGTGTGGGTCCTCTTGCCAGAACTCGGGGAGTCTAATGGAGTTTACGCAGGTGCGGGCGGTCTCCGGTGAGTCAGGTTCGGAGTCGGAGAGATGACCTCCAAGTCTTTCCATATTTCTCACGTGTGGGTCACCAATGTAGGAAACTGGAAATGAAGAGACTGAATGATTTTTCAGTATTGGTTTATTCCATCTCAAGTCCTACAGCTCCTCTCTCAGTCAGGGAATGAAGAGGGCGAGCTGAGATAAACCACATACCTTTATACTGTTACAACAGACACAAATCACATTCACATCAAACACAGAATTCCATTCATAACTAATCCTCCTATTGTCCTCTCGGCTTCTCTGTCTGACCCTAGGAGTCAGACAGTCTCTTCAGGTTCACTCTCAGATCTTCTCACTTCTCCTCTAGTCCGCAAGGGGTCCAGACTCAATGTCCATTTGGGGCATGATGTCAATACACACTGTGAGCTCAAAGTTCCCTCATGTCTGGGTCTCTGCCAAGGAATATGTGAGCTATATAATGTTACGCCACAGTATTGTTTTACTTACAAACTGACATAACTCTACTCTTAAATTGATGGAATTACTCCAAAAAGAAAATAAAACAAAAAGGACATTGCAAACTATCTTACCTAGCCACCATTTTTGTTCGCTATGCGAGTCACCTCCTCGAGAAGTTCGGCCAATGAGAAAATGATTCGCGGCAACTGTGTTGCTCAGTTACGGAAACTAATGAATGGGCGCATGCGCACGCAGCGACCGGCAGCGGGTGAAAAAAGTTCGACGTCTGTGTCTTTGTTTTTATGCACTTTAATGTGTTTCAACGTAATTCTCTGTGTCGTTTTTATCCTTGAATGTTTGTGGACTATATAACGAAGAGCTCCCTGGTTCCATCAGTATGGATTTCCTTCTTGGTTTTGCACTGTTGTTTCTTTCCTACCGGCTCTTTGTCTTGGAGGTAAGCGTGATCGCGATCATGCCGGGAAGAATACAGTATTCTAGAGATATGTTACTGCATTTAAACATGGATAATGCAGCATCTGTGTTTGAGTCTGTGCCACAACTGCCGGACTTTATTTTAAGAGATTTTCATGGACACAGCAATGAAAAGAGAGACAAGAGGAGGAAACGCGGAAAGCGTGGAGGCGTAAGATTAAACCTGAGGAGGAGTCAGCTTAACCGCATTCCTCTTCCTTCCATTATTATGGGGAACGTACAATCCCATAAAAATTGGGATTGTACGTTCATAATTTTTATGGACAGGATTTCTAGGCGCAGCCAGGGAATGGAGGGTGTCATGCTTGGTGACCACAGGATCTCATCTCTGTTGTTTGCAGATGATGTTGTCCTGTTGGCTTCATCCAGCAATGACCTACAGCTCTTGCTGGGACGGTTTGCCGCTGAGTGTGAAGCGGCTGGGATGAGAATCAGCACCTCCAAGTCCGAGTCCATGGTCCTCAGCCGGAAAAAGGTGGATTGTCCTCTCCGGGTTGGGGACAGGCTCCTGCCCCAAGTGGAGGAGTTTAAGTATCTTGGGGTCTTGTTCACGAGTGAGGGGAAAATGGAGCGAGAGATCGACAGACGGATTGGAGCAGCATCTGCAGTGATGCGGACGTTGTACCGGTCTGTTGTGGTGAAGAGGGAGCTTAGTTCTAAGGCAAAGCTGTCGATTTACCAGTCAATCTACGTTCCTACTCTCACCTATGGTCACGAGCTTTGGGTAATGACCGAAAGAACGAGATCGCGGATACAAGCGGCTGAAATGAGCTTTCTCTGTAGGATTGCTGGACTCACCCTCAGAGATAGGGTGAGGAGCTCAGTCATCCGGGAGAGGCTCAGAGTAGAACCGCTGCTCCTCCACATTGAAAGGAGTCAGTTGAGGTGGTATGGGCATCTGATTAGGATGCCTCCTGGACGCCTCCCACTTGAGGTGTTTCAGGCACGTCCCACTGGGAGGAGACCCCGGGGCAGACCCAGGACTCGGTGGAGAGACTATGTCTCCCAGCTAGTCTGGGAACGCCTTGGTATCCCCTCTGAAGAGCTGGAGCAGGTGGCTGGGGAGAGGGAAGTCTGGGCTTCTCTGCTTGAACTGCTGCCTCCACGACCCGGACCTCCGGAAAAGCGGTAGAAGATGGATGGATGGATGGATGGACGTACAATCCCTGAGAAATAAAGTGGATGAAATTCAAGGGAATGTATGATATCAGAAGGATTTCAAGAACTGCTGTGTCATGGCTTACACGGAGACGTGGTTTACAGCGCATGACCGGGATGCGGACCTGTGGATTGACGGCTTTGGAGCCCCACTTCGCTCAGATCGGCAGGAAGAGGTAACGGGGAAACGTCAGGGGGGCGGCGTATGTTTCTATATTAATAAACAGTACTGAATCTGTTTTTTAATAGGTTCAACTCACAGTCTGTCACCCGAGCAACACAACCAGACCCCCACACACCCCTCCCTACCCACGCTCCCGTGCAGAACCTCTCTCCATCTCCCTCCTCCTCCTCCACAGGGGGCACCAGGACCCTCCCTCACTTCACGGTGACTACAGATCAGGTGGAAAAACAGCTGGAGAGACTCCGTCAGCGGAAGGCTTCGGACCCGGATGGCATCTCCGCTAGGATCCTGAGGACCTGTGCCAACCAACTAGCTCCAGTACTGAAACACCTGTACAACCTGAGCCTGAGTCTGGAGAGAGTACCGGTGCTGTAGAAGACATCCTGCCTGGTTCCTGTCCCCAAGAAGTCATCTCCATTGGATCTGAATGACTACTGACCAGTTGCCCTCACATCTCATGTGATGAAGGTCCTGGAGAGACTGGTCTTAGCCCACCTGAGGCCGCAGGGGGAGACGTGGCTGGACCCTCTGCAGTTTGCATATCAGCCCCATTTAGGAGTTGAAGATGCTGTCATCTACCTGCTGCAATGAGCCCATCAGCACCTGGATGGTGGAGGAGATACTGTGAGAATCACTTTTTTTGATTTCTCCAGTGCCTTTAACACCATCCAGCCACTGCTGCTGGGTGAGAAGCTGCGGGGGATGGGAGTTGACAGCTCTGTGATCTCCTGGATTACCAACTACCTGACAGGCAGACCACAGTTTGTCAGGCTGGGCAGTGTCTTGTCTGGAGTGGTGGCTAGTGATACGGGAGTGCCACAGGGGACTGTGCTCTCTCCTTTTCTTTTTACCTTATACACCACGGACTTTCAGTACAACACTGAGTCATGTCACCTACAAAAATTCTCTGATGACTCAGCTGTTGTGGGGTGGATAAGAGGAGGAGCGGAGGGGGAGCACAGGGCACTGGTAGACAGATTTGTGGAGTGGACGGAACAGAATCACCTGAGGTTGAATGTCAGCAAGACCAGGGAGATGGTGATTGACTTCAGGAAGAGGAAGGCTCCTTCTCAGCCACTGCAGATTAGGGGGGAGGATGTGGGAGTGGTTGAAGACTACAAATATCTGGGTGTCAGGATCAGCAGCGGGTTGGACTGGAGATCCAACACCGATGCTGCGCACAAGAAGGGGATGAGCAGACTCTATTTCCTGAGAAAACTGAGATCCTTCAACGTGTGCAGCAGGATGCTGGAGCTTTGCTACCAGACTGTTGTTGCCAGCGCCATCTTTTTTGCTGCGGTCTGTTGGGGTAGCAGTATCAGGGCCAGAGATACCAACAGACTTGACAAGATTATCAAGAGGGCTGGCTCTGTAATTGGTCTCAGACCGGAGACCTTTGAGACAGTGGTGGAGAGGAGAACACTAAATAAACTGCGATCCATCATGAACAATCCTGATCACCCCCTCCACCACACACTAGGTAGGCAGCGAAGCACTTTCTCCAGTAGACTACTACAGCTTCGTTGTTGAACGGCCAGGTACAGGAAATCTTTCCTGCCACATGCAGTTTCACTGTACAATAACTCACTATGATGTTGTATTCTGGTCATAGCTATGCTGCCACACTGCACCTTACAGACTAACTGGTACCTCACATTTCACTCTGCTCCTGATAGTCCTTCTTTGTGCAATGGATGATTCATGTGTTTATACGGGCCATCATATATTAAGCTATGATGTATATAGGTTCTATATATATCCAGGTATATCCAAGATGGCGCCCACAGCGGTCGACATGGTGCTTCGCTGCGCTCTTTGTTTGTTTTTGTTTGTCAATTGTGTGTCTGCTTGCACTTATACCCGTGAAGAACTTCTAAATATCAGGACTTTGACCCCCACGGACCTCCTCCCAGTTTTTCTAGCCCCTGCCGCCGATCTGGTTTATTGTTTGGCTCGGAAAGTGAGACGGCGGAAGAGAGGTAGACGAGCGGGCGCTCTCGTACGACTTCGCAGGAGAGGCTCGCGAACGGCGCTGCCTGGCATATTTCTGTCCAATACCAACTCTCTCTCTAACAAGGTAGATGAACTGAGACTGCTGATGCGTTTTAAGGACCTCGCCTCCTCAGCTGTCCTCTGCTTTACTGAGACCTGGCTGTGGGAAAATATACCGGACAGCGCGCTGCGCCTCGACGGCTTTCAGCTCTTCCGTGCTGATCGTGACACAGAGCTTTCCGGCAAGACCACAGGAGGCGGTGTCTGCTTCTACATCAACTGCAGCTGGTGCTCTGATGTAACGGTAATTTCCAAACACTGTTCTCCTGCCTTGGAATTTCTTGTTATCAATTGCAAGCCCTTCTATTCCCCGCGGGAGTTTGCTTCTTTCATAATGATCGTTGTGTACGCCCCTCCCGACGCGGACACGCGCGAAGCTCAGCGCGTGCTCGCGGATCACATTCAACACACAGAGCGGATTTTTCCAGACTCGCTGATTATTGTGGCTGGCGACTTTAATCAGTGCAATCTGAGCCACGATCTCCCCCGCTACAAACAGTTTATTAAATGCCCCACCAGAGGATTAAACACACTGGATCACTGTTACACCACAGTGAAAGACGCATATCGCGCTGTCCCTCGAGCTGCGCTGGGATTATCTGATCACGTGATGGTTCACCTCATTCCCACATACAGACAGAGATTGAAGCTCACTAAACCTGTTGTGAGCACTACGAAGATACGGACCAGTGATGCTGAGGAGAAGCTGGAAACGTGCATGGAAATATCTGACTGGGGCATGTTTAAAGGAGCCACGCATGATCTGGATGAGTACACGGACACTGTGAACTCATATATCCACTTTTGTGAAGAGAACATTCTTCCATCACGCACCAGGGTGAGTTACTCTAATGACAAACCCTGGTTCACAGCTAAGCTCAGACAGATCAGGAAGGAGAAGGAAGCAGCGCTGAAAAGTGGAGACAGGGACTGCTACAGGGAGGTTAAATACCGGTTTAACAGAGAGCTGAAGAGGGCTAAATCTCTATACTCAGAGAGACTCCAGCAGCAGTTCACTGCTAATGATTCGGCTTCCGTGTGGAGAGGACTGAGGCAAATCACCAACTATCGACCTAAGGCTCCTAAAGGTCAGGATGACAAAGCCCTTTGTCAAAGACTGTCCCAACACTATGCCCGTTTTGACACCTCGTCATCTGTGTCCAACTCCCCCCCTCCCTCCAGCTCCACAGCCTCCACATTCGCTACTTCATTTAAGGCACCCCCCCTCCTCCCCCCTCCCCTTATCATCAGTGAGCAGGATGTGCTCAAACAGTTCTCCAGACTGAACCCGCGCAAGGCCCCCGGCCCAGACGGCGTGTCTCCCTCCACCCTGAGACTCTGTGCGAAACAGCTGGCTCCTGTATTCACAGACATTTTTAACACCTCCCTTAAGTTATGCCACGTGCCGTCCTGCCTCAAATCCTCCACCATCATCCCTGTCCCCAAGAAGCCACGGATCACTGGACTTAATGACTACAGACCTGTAGCGCTCACCTCTGTAGTCATGAAGTCCTTTGAGCGCCTGGTCCTGTCCCACCTCAAGTCCATCACCACCCCTCTCCTGGACCCGCTGCAGTTTGCCTACCGAGCCAACAGGTCTGTAGACGATGCAGTCAACCTGGCCCTCCACTCCATCCAGCAGCACCTGGACTCCCCGGGAACCTACGCCAGGATCCTGTTTGTGGACTTCAGCTCCGCATTCAACACCATCCGCCCCGCTCTGCTCCGGGACAAGCTGTCCCTGCTCAACGTGCCTGACTCCCTCTACAGGTGGATCATCGACTTCCTGACGGACCGGAGGCAGCATGTGCGGCTGGGAAAGACTGTCTCAGACTATACTAGCATCAGCACCGGATCACCCCAGGGCTGTGTACTTTCCCCCCTACTCTTCTCCCTTTACACCAACTCCTGCACCTCCAGCCACCAGTCTGTCAAGTTGATCAAGTTTGCGGACGACACCACCCTCATCGGGCTCATCTCCAACGGCAACGAGTCCGCCTACAGGAGAGAGGTGGCCCAGCTGGCGTCCTGGTGCAGCAATAACAACCTGCAGCTGAACGCTCTGAAGACAGTGGAGATGATTGTAGACTTCAAGAAAGTCACTACTCCTCTGCCCCCCCTCACCCTCTCAGGCTCTCCCATCACCACTGCTGATTCCTTCCGCTTCCTAGGCACTACCATCACCAGGGACCTCAAATGGGAGCTGACCATCAGCTCACTCATCAAAAAAGCCCAGCAGAGGATGTTCTTCCTGCGGCAGCTGAGGAAGCTCAAGCTACCCACCAAGATGTTAGTGCAGTTCTACACAGCCATCATCGAGTCCATCCTCACCACCTCCATAACCGTGTGGTACGCAGGAGCCACTGCCAGGGACAGACTAAGGCTGCAGCGCGTCGTGCGCACTGCTGAGAAGGTGATCGGCTGCAAGCTCCCATCTCTCCAGGATCTGTACATCTCCAGGACCCGGAGGCGTGCTGGCCGGATCATAGCCGATCCCTCACACCCTGGTCACGTACTGTTTGCCCCCCTCCCCTCTGGTAGAAGACTTCGGTCCATCCATCCATCCATCCATCCATCTTCTACCGCTTTTCCGGAGGTCCGGGTCGCGGAGGCAGCAGTTCAAGCAGAGAAGCCCAGACTTCCCTCTCCCCAGCCACCTGCTCCAGCTCTTTAGAGGGGATACCAAGGCGTTCCCAGACTAGCTGGGAGACATAGTCTCTCCACCGAGTCCTGGGTCTGCCCCGGGGTCTCCTCCCAGTGGGACGTGCCTGAAACACCTCAAGTGGGAGGCGTCCAGGAGGCATCCTAATCAGATGCCCATACCACCTCAACTGACTCCTTTCAATGTGGAGGAGCAGCGGTTCTACTCTGAGCCTCTCCCGGATGACTGAGCTCCTCACCCTATCTCTGAGGGTGAGTCCAGCAATCCTACGGAGAAAGCTCATTTCAGCCGCTTGTATCCGCGATCTCGTTCTTTCGGTCATTACCCAAAGCTCGTGACCATAGGTGAGAGTAGGAACGTAGATTGACTGGTAAATCGACAGCTTTGCCTTAGAACTAAGCTCCCTCTTCACCACAACAGACCGGTACAACGTCCGCATCACTGCAGATGCTGCTCCAATCCGTCTGTCGATCTCTCGCTCCATTTTCCCCTCACTCGTGAACAAGACCCCAAGATACTTAAACTCCTCCACTTGGGGCAGGAGCCTGTCCCCAACCCGGAGAGGACAATCCACCTTTTTCCGGCTGAGGACCATGGACTCGGACTTGGAGGTGCTGATTCTCATCCCAGCCGCTTCACACTCAGCGGCAAACCGTCCCAGCAAGAGCTGTAGGTCATTGCTGGATGAAGCCAACAGGACAACATCATCTGCAAACAACAGAGATGAGATCCTGTGGTCACCAAGCATGACACCCTCCATTCCCTGGCTGCGCCTAGAAATCCTGTCCATAAAAATTATGAACAGGACCGGTGACAAAGGGCAGCCCTGGCGGAGTCCAACTCTCACTGGGAATGACTCCGACCGAGTGTTGGCAATGCGAACTAAACTCTCACAACGGTCGTACAGAGTTGGTCGAACCTCGGATTCAGGAGGAGCAATGTGGTTTTCGTCCTGGCCGTGGCACATCGGACCAGCTCTTTACCCTCTCGAGAATTCTTGAGGGTTCGTGGGAGTTTGCCCAACCAGTTTACATGTGTTTTGTGGACTTGGAGAAGGCATTTGACCGCGTCCCTCGTGGATTTTTGTGGGGGGTGCTTCGGGAGTATGGGGTATCGGGCTTGTTGTTACGACTTCGGTCCATCCAGACTAAAACCTCCCGTCACATGAACAGCTTCTTCCCCTCTGCCATTAGACTGCTGAACACTAAGTGACTTATTGACTCTCGTGCACCATGTACAGCAGCTCAACCAGACTCATGTCAATCATCACTGTTTTCTTCCTGCATTACCGACTGCACTATATAGTTCTCCACAGTATCTGCTGCTGGCTAATATATATTTTAACTGTTGACCAGTATCACTTAATCTTATCCTACACTTTATTACATGTATAGTTTATTTCTCTTATCTTATCATGTTTAATGTTGCAGCATTGTACCGAGACAAATTCCTAGTTTGTGTACTACATGAACAATGGCAATAAACCTGATTCTGATTCTGATTCTGATTATAGTCGTGTTAGTTTCTTTTTTACTTTCCATGGGTAATCCCTTTGTCTGTCATGTGTGTTTCTGTTGTTTGGCTGTCAACTGTCATGCTGCTGTTACACTGTAATTTCCCAGTTTGGGATCAATAAAGTACATCTGTGGCTGACACACATTGTGGGCTCACGCTGCCACAGAGACAGGACTGAATGTGTATTGTGGGATGTCACGTCTGCAAGGACTAAGGACTCGAATCTACAGGAGGTAACAAGGAAGTGTGAGATTTGTCTCTTTGTCCCACAGAAGACGCCCCGGAGGGTATTCCGGTTCATCAGGAAATGAGAGACAATGGTGAAGCTTCAAGGGGATGCTTTGTAACTGTATGTTGACTGAAGACACCATGTGACTTGAATTCTGATGCTGGAAATGTATAAAAGGGTGTTGAAGTATGATTCTTTCTCTTTCCTGCTTTGAGAATGCTAGAAGCTGCGTTCTGTCAAATAAAGCTGGTTTATGACTTAAACTCAGCCTCGTTATTTGAGCATGCTTCTACACTGGTGACCTACGACGGAAAATGAACAGACTGAATTCTCCCGAGCGGGGCTCGGTGGAAGCCAGCCTGATGGCCGCCTCCACGATCCGGCTGCCCGATTTCTGGCAGCACAGCCCGCGCTCATGGTTTAGCGCAATCGAGGCGCAGTTCAACCTCCGGAGAATCTCCAACGATGACACAAGATTCTACCACGTGGTAGCGAAGCTGGACAGCGACACGGTCCAGAGAGTGGAAGATCTGGTTAATCATCCACCAGACAGCGACAAGTACAGCGCATTGAAGGACGCGCTGATCAGCCATTTCACCCCCTCAGTCCAACAAAGAGCAGAGGGGCTCCTGGCGCTGACGGAGGCCGAAAACGATAGACCTGCGGACCTGATGGTGAAGATGCTGCAGCTCAAAGCCTCTGAAGACGGCGAATTCATTTTCGCCCACCTTTTCCTTCGAACCCTACCACCAGCAGTGAGAGTGGCCCTGGCAGAGTCACCCCGATTGGCCAGGCGAGACTACCATGGGTTGAGCAAGGAGGCGCAGAGGTTGGTCGACGCCCACAAGCGGAACGCGGTCTCGGCCGCGGCGGCCAGTTCGGGAACGGCGTCCGGAGACAGTGCGGGTCCAGCGGCCGCGGCGCCAGACGCACCAACGACGGTGGCGACAGGAGCCAGACGACGCGGAGCGGAGACCGGCTCGTGCTTCTACCACCGCCGTTTTGCAGAGAGAGCGCACAGGTGCGTCCCACCGTGCAATTTTAAGCGCCAGGGAAACGCCAAGACCGAGGGCCGGTTGCAGCTGCGACCCTCGGCAACGAGAACAGGCTGCTTTACCTGACGGATGCACGCTCGGGGAAACAGTTCCTCGTGGACACGGGCTCTCAGCTGAGCTTCGTCACACCCACCTACGCGGAACGGCTGTCGCCTTCTAAAGCCCCCTGGGTGTCAGTGTCAGCAGCGAACGGCTCCACGATTAAAACGTTAGGTGAGAGGACCATGCTTCTGTCCTTACAGGGCCGTTCATTTGAGTGGACATTTATTGTAGCAGCAGTCAGTTTCAACATGTTAGGGGCTGATTTTTCGTGCTCACATGGTTTATTGGTTGACCTTGCTAATAGACGTCTGATTAATGCACTGTCCTTTCATTCTATTCCCTGTACAGCTCGGGTGGCCCCGCCGACTGCACATGCCAGCGTCTCAGCTGCGGGTGGTAAGTTTCACACTCTGCTTGCTCAGTTTCCAGCACTCACAGTCCCCACGTTTTCAGCAACGGTGGCCAAACATGGGGTAGAACATTTCATAACAACCACAGGCCCTCCCGTTTTTGCAAAGGCTCGGCGCTTGGACCCAGCTAAACTGGCCATCGCGCGCGAGGAGTTCACTAATCTGGAAAAACTGGGCATTGTTAGACGTTCCAAGAGCTCTTGGGCTTCGCCGTTACACATGGTCCCAAAAGCTGACGGCTCGTGGCGACCTTGCGGCGATTTCCGCAGGTTGAACAACGTTTCAGCTCATGACCGCTACCCGGTTCCACACATTCAGGATTTTTCTGTCCATTTGGCGGGGGCGCGCATTTTTTCTAAAATAGACTTGGTGCGCGGCTATCACCAGGTGCCAGTGCGCGCGCAGGACGTACCCAAAACAGCGGTCATAACACCTTTCGGCCTTTTTGAGTTCTTGCGCATGCCTTTTGGCCTCAAGGGGGCCGCGCAGACTTTCCAACGCATGATGGATGCAGTTTTACGCGACCTGCCTTTCGTGTTCGTTTATTTGGATGATATTTTGGTAGCCAGCGCGTCCGAAGGCGAACATGAAAAACACCTCACAGCAGTTTTTCAGAGGTTGGCAGAGCACGGGTTAATAGTTAACCCAGCGAAGTGTCAGTTTGGGGTGGCGCAGATTGATTTTTTGGGACATCGCGTTTCGGCAGAGGGAGCAGTTCCCCTTCCAAATAAAGTGCGTGCCATAACGGATTTTCCGCAACCTCAAACAGTCAAGGCGCTTCAGGAGTTTCTAGGGATGGTTAATTTTTACAACCGTTTCCTCCCAAGCGCAGCACGACTCATGCAGCCATTGTACACCGCGTTAAAAAAACAAAAGCCCGCAAATAAAGTTGAATGGTCTCCGGAGCGGGAGCGCGCTTTTGCCCAGGTCAAATCAGCCCTGGCAAACGCAGTTTTGTTAGCGCACCCAGTTTCAACGGCCCGCATGGTGCTCACCACTGACGCTTCCGATGTAGCGGTGGGGGCGGTAGTTGAACAGTTTGTGGCAGGTACCTGGCAACCCCTCGCGTTTTTCAGCAGGACCTTGCGCGATAGTGAACGGAAATACAGCGCGTTTGACAGGGAGCTTTTGGCCCTACACTTGGCCATCCGTCATTTTCAGTTCTGGTTAGAGGGGCAACGTTTCACCGCTTTTGTGGATCATAAACCGCTAACGTTTGCGATGGCCAAAATTTCAGAACCCTGGTCAGGCCGGCAACAAAGGCAACTAGCCGCAATATCGGAGTTCACTACTGATATTCAGCATGTCGTGGGTAAACACAATGTGGTGGCAGACTGCCTCTCGCATGCAGTAGCACCGCCAAGCCCCATAGGGGCAGACTCTGTAGCCATGGCCGCGGGCCCGGGCAGCAACGCGGGAGCGCGCGCAGCCCCGGTCTGTGTTGGGTTAGATTATGCAGCTATGGCTGCGGAGCAGGTTAACGACGCAGACGTGCGTGCGCTCCAGTCTGGACCAACAGGGTTAAGGCTGGAGCACAGGGTGCAACAAAACGGTATGCCCCCGCTAATCTGCGATGTCTCCACGGGACGGCCCCGCCCTGTGGTGCCAACCGCGTGGCGTCGCCGTGTTTTTGATTTGGTCCATTCTCTCGCGCACCCGGGGGTGCGCGCATCGATTAAGTTGGTGGGGGAGAAATTTGTTTGGCCCGGGTTGCGCAAACAGGTCAAGGAATGGGCAGCAGCCTGCGTAGCGTGTCAGTGAGCTAAAATACACAGACACACTAAGGCCCCGTTAGAACCTTTCCACATCCCCGCTAAGCGTTTTGATCACGTGCATATTGACCTGGTCGGCCCGCTTCCGTTATCACATGGGCACACACATCTTTTGACGATGGTAGACCGCACCACGCGCTGGCCAGAGGCGATTCCTCTGACATCAACCACAGCGGAGGAAGTTGCGCGAGCATTTTTAGCAGCATGGGTTGCGCGTTTTGGTGTACTGTCGGACATAACGTCCGACAGGGGTCCCCAATTTATTTCTGAGCTGTGGTCATCGATGGCCCGCAGCTTGGGGGTGAAGATTCATCGCACCACCGCGTATAACCCCCAGGCTAATGGTTTATGCGAACGCTTTCACAGGTCATTGAAAGCAGCCCTCAGAGCGTCGCTAACGGATACAAATTGGGTGGACAAACTTCCATGGGTTTTATTAGGGTTGCGTTCTGCACCTAAGGAAGATTTGCACGCTTCCCTGGCTGAATTAGTTTTCGCTCAACCGCTTCGTTTGCCCGGGGAATTTCTTCCTGATAATCCCGCACCTAGTGGCCCCCCTGCTCAGCCGTGGCAGAGCGGCTCAGGAGCAAACACGCTTCCTGGCCCAGTCCATCACAGTTTCCCACACGTTTTTGTGCCCAAGGCTTTAAAAAATGCAGAGTTTGTTTTTGTTAAACATGACGCCCAGCGTCCAAGTTTGCGGCCGTTTTACGACGGACCGTTTCGAGTACTGGAGACCGGGCAGAAGCATTTTCTGCTAGATTTAGGGGGCAGACGGGAGCTGATTTGCATAAACAGACTCAAACCCGCTTTTGTTCTGGCTGACGAGGAGGTGCAGCTCGTGAGGCCCCCCCGCCGGGGCAGGCCGCCGAGGAGACATTCTCCAAAGTCTTCACAGAGAGGTGCTAATGGCTTTACTCCACAGGTGCAGAGAGATGTTGCAGGTGCAGCCAAGCCAAGTTGCAGCAGATTCGGCAGAAGATTAAAACTTAGGCAGTTGGTGGATTGATTAGCCATGTATGGAGTGCTTTGTGTTTCTCTTGTTGTTATGCCATTTAGATTTTGCCTTACTAGACGTTTGGGGGGGGTAGTGTGGCCGTCACACATTGTGGGCTCACGCTGCCACAGAGACAGGACTGAATGTGTATTGTGGGGTGTCAAGTCTGCAAGGACTAAGGACTCTAATCTACAGGAGGTAACAAGGAAGTGTGAGATTTGTCTCTTTGTCCCACAGAAGATGCCCCGGAGGGTATTCCGGTTCATCAGGAAATGAGAGACAATGGTGAAGCTTCAAGGGGATGCTTTGTAACTGTATGTTGACTGAAGACACCATGTGACTTGAATTCTGATGCTGGAAATGTATAAAAGGGTGTTGAAGTATGATTCTTTCTCTTTCCTGCTTTGAGAATGCTAGAAGCTGCGTTCTGTCAAATAAAGCTGGTTTTATGACTGAAACTCAGCCTCGTTATTTGAGCATGCTTCTACACATCTATCTATCTATCTATCTATCTACATCTGTCACGGTCAGAGAGCGCATCTGTACACCAGATGTGGAGCTGCTGTCCGTATCGCTACGCCCCTTTTATCTGCCTCGCAAGTTCCCCCAACTTTTCATAACGACTGTGTACATTCACCTGAGAGCGGATGCTGACTCCGCCTCCAGCACCGTCTTTGATGTGGTACAACGGTTGCAGTCGATTTCCCCAGAGGCTCCAAATTTTATCCTTGGGGATTTTAACCATGTTTCTTTAAAGAAAACACTTAAAAACTTTTATCAGTATGTCTCCTGCCCAACCAGGTGAAAAAAGACATTGAACCTGTGCTATGGATCCATAGAGAGGGCCTATAAATCTATTCCCCTTCCTCCTTTAGGATCCTCAGATCACAACTGTGCACATTTGCTGCCCACATATAAAACTGCTCTCAGAAGAGACAAGGTGGAGACCAGAGACATAAATATGTGGACAGAGGATTCAGTGCACTGCCTCCAGGAATGCTTTAACTGTACGGACTGAGAGGTGTTCACACTGTCCTGTGGAGATGATTTGGACTCTTTAGTGGACGTGACATGCTCATACATGGCTTTCTGTAGAGACATGATCGTTCCATGTAAATGTGTCAAAATATATCCCAACAACAAGCCATGGGTTACAAAATCAGTTAAATCCTGCTTACAGAGGAAAACTCTTGCCTTTAAACAGGGGTCTGTTTCTGAGCTGCAAGTTGCCACAAAAGAGCTGAAGGCCAAAATTTTAAGAGCAAAACAGAATTATAAATCAGAGTTGGAAAGCAAGATGGTAACAAAGAAACTTGGTTCAGCCTGGGACAGTATGAAAACTATTGCAGGCCTTCAGAGCACAGAGTGCAGTAATCGTGTGTTTTTAGATGGTTTTAATTCAGACATAGAGCTGGCTAATGCTCTTAACTGTTTTTATGGTCGTTTTGACTCCTTTGATTTTAGCACAGAAACCCAAGGTTTGAAACAGAAACTCAAAGACAATCAGCACTTTAATATTGAGGTGCAGGATGTTAAAAGGGCGTTCTGTGCTGTAAAAGTGAACAAAAGTCAGGGCTCTGATAATATATGGGCGGTGCAGTGGCACAGTGGTTAGCACTGCAGCAGCACAGCAACTCACCCTTGGCCATGGGATCCCTGGTTCGATCTCAGCCCCTGACCAACAGTGATCTGTGTGGAGTTTGCATGTTCTCCCCGTATCTGCGTGGGTTTACTCCAGGATTTCTCCTGTTTCCTCCCACAGGCCAAAAACATGCAGGTTAGGTTAATTGGAGACTCTAAATTGGCCCAATGTGTGTGTGAATGGTAAGGGGATAGCTCTGCACCGTGGCTGCTTTATCCATCCAGGTGGATGCCCTCAATTTCCCCTCTGGGGATCAATAAAGTATACAAAATCAAAAATATATGTGGGTGCTTGGTAAAGTCCTGTGCACATGAGCTGAGTCCTGTATTTCACTACATTTTCAATAACTCCCTACAGACACAACATGTGCCTAAGATCTGGAAAGATGCTGTGGTTGTCCCCGTTCCAAAATCCAGCTGTCCTTAAACGGTAAATGATTTTAGACCAGTTGCTTTGACTTCAATTTTAATGAAAATTTTTGAAAAACTGGTCAGATGTGAGGTCCTAAAGCAGACTGAACATGCATTGGATCCTCTGCAGTTTGCCTATAGGCCTCACAGAGGAGTGGAGGATGCCACTGTCACTCTGTTTAACATGCTTTTTAAACATCTGGATTTTAATGGGACACACGCCTGGCTTTTATTTGTGGACTTTTCTTCTGCCTTTAATACAATCCAACCTCATATTTCAGTTGAAAGGCTCCTGCAACAATTTGATTTGAGTAATAATCTGGTGGGTTGGATTCTGGATTTCTTAACCAACAGGACACAGAGAGTAAGGGTCAATGGTACATTGTCTGACCTAAAGTGCTCTTCTACTGGCTCTCCTCAGGGGTGTGTGTTGTCACCACTACTCTTCATCCTGTACACAAACATGTGTCGGAGCAGACATGACAACAGACACATTATAAAGTATGCTGATGACTCAGTTGTTGTCAGTCTCCTCCAGGATGGTGAGAGTGGCCACGGCCCAGTAGTTGATGATTTTGTTCACTGGTGTGAGGATTCCTACCTGCAGCTGAATACAACAAAAACTAAAGATGTGATTATTGACTTTAGGAGGAAAACTCCCAGGCACAAAGTCACTGTACTAAAAGGCCAGACCACTGAATGTGTACAATCCTACAAATATCTTGGGATGATTATTGATAGTAATTTAAACTTTGAAAAGAACTGTGAAAGGGTGTGCAAAAAGGGTCAGCAACATTTGCATTGTTTAAGGAAACTTGCACACTTCCAAATTGACCGAACCATAATGACAATGTTTTATTGGGCTTTCATTGAATCTGTTTTATCCTTTTCTTTAGTGTCATGGTTTGGTCAGATAAACTGAAACAGAGGAAATCCTTGGATCAGGTAGTCAGATGGTCCAGTCGTTTGCTTGGTGAGTCACAGCTGAGCCTGACATCCCTGTACACCAGACAGGTACAGAGGATGGCTACCTCCATTTTAAATGATGACTCCCACCCTTTGCACTGCAACTTTCAGCTTCTTCCCTCAAGACGGAGGTTTGCTGTCCCAAAAAGTAGAACCCAGCGCTACACAAACAGCTTTGTTCCTGCTGCTGTTAAAGAGTTGAACAAGCTGTAACAATATATTGCACATAATTTAGTTACCTATTTATTAATTTTATTTTATATTTACTTATTTTTGTAGGTTTTTTATTTGGGTTCTAAATCTTTTATTGGGTTTTAGACTTTTGAGTTTTTAACCTCTTTGACTAGTCTTTAACTTTTTAATATGACCCTTCTCTCTTATCTCTTTGTTTTTTCTCTCATCTCTTTGTCTTTATGTCCTGATTGATGGAGCCTTGAGTATTTTTATCATGTTTATAGTCAGCTTCATGTGTTCCTGTGTTTGTGTTCATGTTGAATGTAATTGTGGCTTGTAAATATGGATGTCACCAGACTGCAAAACAAATCTACCTACGGGTACAAATAAAGTAACCTGAACCTGATTCCGAATGGTTGCAAATGGTTTTGTGAACTGAGCGCAGGGGTGGTGTTCTACCAGAGAGTGGTGGGAGGAGACAGGTTCAGGATGTGAAAGTGTGATCTGTCCTAGTTTGCTGTATTTTGTTAATATTTGTTAATAATATACAGCACACATCAGTTATCCCTAAACATCTACTACATGTAAAATATGACATCGAAAAACAAGTTATAAAATGGTGTTAGACTGACCAGGTGGTGGCCAGGAGGGCCACTGCCACCCCTGGCAACCACCTGGGGGTGCCCCTGGTGATTGGAAACTTTGGTCAATCAGATACTTTCATAACATGCCAGGTGAGTCGTATATGGAAGGGCGCTGTGGTGTTGATTTATTCTTATCAGATCTGGAGCAGATAAATGCCCTTGTATCTCATAGTCTTACAACAGATAAGAGAACTGAAGGGACGGATTGATTGATTGATTGATTGATTGATTGATTGATTGATTGGAGTTTAAAAAAAATAATTTATGAACTCCTCAACATGTATGCAATGGGATACCTGTTGTGTTAGAGTTTGGATTATTTGTTTGGTACAGGTGGCGGCTCCACCTTCCGGTTCCGCCACCACCTGTGGCTATAAGAGGGCAGTGGGCAGGAGGGGCGGTCTCTTTGCCACCTTTTCTGCCTGACGGCTGTGTGTGTGCAGTGTAGTGCCTCCTTAATAAATGTGTGTTCAGTTCGACACCTGGCTTCGTCTTTGACTCCATATATAGACATAACAATACCACCAGCCTTGTTGCTTCAAACTTTCCAGTCTCTATACAACTGTTGTGAGAGTTTGTTTTGTATTGCCCAGACAATGAGTCAAACTCGTTCCCAGTGAGAGTTGGACTACACCAAGGCTGTCCTTTGTCACCAATCCTGACAGGATTTCTAGGCACAGCCAATGAACTGAGGGTGTCTTGTTCGGTGGCTGCAGGATCTCATCTCTGCTGTTTGTAGATGATGTGGTCCTGTTAGCTTCATTGAGCAATGACCTACAGATCTTACTGGAATGGTTTGTTGTGAAGCAGTCGAGATGAGAATCACCACCTCCAAGTCCGAGTATATAGTCCTCAGTCGCAAAAGACTGCACTGTCCTCTTCGGGTTGGGGTTGAGCTCCTGTCCTAAGGAGGAGTACAAGTACCTCGGGCTCTTATTCACAGATGAGGGGAGAATGGGACAAGGGATTGACAGACAGATCAGAGTAGCATCTGTAGTAATGTGGACATTGGGCAGTGGTGGCCTAGTGGTTAAGGATGTGGACTGGTGAGCACAGGGTCGCTGCTTCAATGCCTGGCCCTGCAGGATCAGATCTGAGTGGGACAGATAACGTAGCAGTGTTTGCCCCACCCTCCTATAACCCCCACTGGGGTGCCCTTGAACAAGATCCCTACGGCTCCAGTGGAGCTGCTTAGTGGCCACAAGTCAGTCTGTGGTTGTACTGGGCAGCTTCCAGGTGTGAATGAACAGGGCGTCCTTGAAAAAGAGAGGTTGCCTCTCAGTGGAACTTCCCTGTATAAATAAAGGTTAAATTAACAAAAAAAACTGTACTAGTCTATCGTTTTGAAGAGGGAGTTGAGCTCTAAAGCAAAGCTGTCAATTGACTGGTCAGTCTACATTCCTACTCTCACCTGTGGTCATGGACTTTGGGTAATGACTGAAAGAGTGTGATCATGGATACAAGCGGCAGAAATGAGCTTTTTCACTAGTTTGGCTGGACTCACCCTTAGAAAATAGGTGAGGAGCTCAGTTATCTGAGAGAGGCTCAGCGTAGAACCACCAGTGTTTTTTCCCCTATTTTTAAATGAAATTTATAACATTTTTCTTTAATTTTGCAAGTTTCTTATTGTATTTTTTTTTTTGAGGGGGGTCTCTAAATTTTGCATGTTTTCTTGTTAAGTGGAGACATTTTTCTTATAAATTTAACAACTATTTTCTTGTAAAATGTGCAACCTTTTTTCTCAGCTTTGAGTCTGTCTTTCTTTCCTTCTTTCTTTTTCCAACCAAGGAGCCACTGGTCAAAAGAGGCAGAGCTTCAGGTTGCAGACTCTTGCTCCCGAGGAAGAATGTTTTCTGAAAGCTGTGGCCGTTTGTTCTATATTTAATTCTGCTATAGCAATGATATTTCACTATTCTGATGCCGCCTGTTTGAGTGCAGCTGCAGACTACCACCACTAGATGCCCCCCTTAGACCGGTGATTGGCTTCAACGTGCACAGTGGACACCAGGTGGCTGAGATTAACCGGCATTTGGGGCCAGCAGTTGCGCAGTGTGCAGCTAAGCCCGCTGTGCTGTATGCACACTTCTGCTCTCACAAGGCCCCCACAGAAACTGGTCAACAGCTGAGTGCAGCCACAACTGTTTCAGCAGAGTTTCCCCTTCCTGCCATGATCCACTGCTTCAAATGTAGCTCAATTGCCCAATTTGGTGGATGTGAGGGTAAACATTCAGCAGTGTTAACGGTTGTCTACAGTATGCAGACCAGATTGGCACACTTGGAGACAGGCAGAGGGGAATACCCAGCAGTTAGAGCAGCTCGCAGCTGTCAAATGTTTGGTAATTGTATATGTTTAGGTCAGCTTTTCTTTATATGTGACTTAAATAGCCTCAAGAAACAACTGCAGGTTTAGCTACAATGGGCTTTTTGAAGACTAGAATTAAAAAAATAAGGAGTGATGTCACACTGAAGGCTGGCAGGTCTTTCTTTTTTTTTTTTTTCTATCAAAGCAGTGCAGAGTTCAGCTGCTGCCTGGCATCTGCCTGTCCCCTGACCTACTAGATACTGGAGCTCACTCAGGAGGCCAAGGTTGACCTCAGATATGCAGCTCAATAGAAGACACATCACCACTGCTCAGATACATCTGCTCCAACGTCTGCTCAGGCTAGGAGTCCATACCCCCCCACCCCCAACCCTTTCCCATGGGATTGGGGTGGGGTGCATTGTTGACACCACGATGTACAGTATGTGTGCGGCTACGGTGATTCATTACTGGCCATATTCTTATGTCACTGCATTTTCAAAGCACATAATCCTTATTATATAAATGTCCCTTTTTTTTAGCCTAGATGGGACCTGGAGATGGGCGAGATAAAGCAGCTGTATCTAAATAAAACAGGAAGAGCCAGTGATGCATGTCGGCATGCAGAGTGACTTCAACTTTCGCCGTGTACCTCCACCATGTCAAGGAGCCCAACTGCCATAGCTTGTTAGCATGCAACCACAGAAGCTAAAAAACACACAGGATACAAACAGTTGTGATGAGTCATGCTTCATGGTTAGCTTATCAAGGCCTGTGCCATGGAGATGCTTTTTCCAGCTTTCCTGTTGATTCCGTTTCACTTTAATGAGCAGAGGTGTAAGTTAATAGGGGAGTTTTGATTACCGAAGTATAATTTATGGGCCAATATTTATGCACTTGACTGTGAAGTGATTTAACTGTAGGTTAGTTATGCTCAGTCATCCCAGCAGATTAGTATGAAAATTCTGGATTCAAGTATATATACATTTTTTTTTTTTTTTTTTTTAACTTCTGAACACTTCACCATTCGTCCACATGGCTTCGTCAGTCAGGAACATATGCACAGAAGGATGTAAACATATTTCCAGTAACTCTCATAACTGAAAAGTAAACTAAGCAAGTGTATACAAACATGCACGCACATACTGCATATATCCACACACACATCAAGCGTCTCTCGGGTGGCTGCAAATACATCCCTAAACTTTGAAGGATGGAAAGAAAGTAATGCACTATAGGTAGAAGGTAGACTGGCATCTGAAGCCTCCACTTCTGTTGATTGAAGGTTTCTCTGCATGAACACAAATGGCCTCTTCATCCCCCCTCTCGAACCATCGATTCTCTCCGTCCAAAACGTGTACATCATCCTCCTCAAACGAATGTCCTCTGTACGTCGAATGGAGATAAAGTGCCATGGCTGGTCTCCTGTGTTGGGACATCCACTTATGCAGTTCTTTCACTTCCATTATCCGGTTCTATTACGGTTACCATTATTCTTCCAGTTCAACCACAGTCATAAAGTAACAAAAGCAAGCTTACAGGATGCTGTCCCTTCACACAATACCAAAAAAAAACAAAACGGTTTATTAAAAAAAATGTTTATTGACATCACTGACTTAAATTTCAACAATAAACAAGTTTTTTTTCCTCATTTTTGCTATTACAGTGGTACATAAAAGATTATTAAAACAACTGTGATACGTCAAATTTGATAACATGTAATTTTTAAAACAAAAACACACAGGTAAAGGAGGAAAAATTAAAGAAGACACTCAATCTAACTCAGAACATTTTTTTTAATGTGCTTTGCACTTCTAGCTAAGAGAAATACTGTTAAGCCCACCCCTTTACACTGTACCAGGCAGGATAGCGGTCTAGGAAACTACCACTGGGGAAAAATAAGACTGGCAGAAAGATACAGACACAGTATTTGTGTAGTGTTAACTATACAAAAAGGAGAAAAAAAACTGTACAGCATAAAAACAACTGATATACACAGTCATTTTTGTTGATTTTTTTTTAACCCCTTGGATAGTAATGTATTTTCTTTCAGTAAAAGAAGTGGGTGCAAGGGGGCTAAATGCTTTATAAACAAGAAAATGACCACTTTATATCACCCACCATCTACTCATCATCATCCTCGTCCTCATCCTCTTCCTCCTCCTCATCTTCATCCTCGTCCTCATCGTCGTCATCATCCTTTTTCTCAACCTTGGGAGGTGCTTTTGCCGGGGCGCCGCCACACGGTTTGCCTTTAGCACGATATGCTGCAACGTCCTGCAAAAACGGCACGGTAACACGGCAAAGTGGCGTTAGAAGATGGGTCTCCTGTGGTTCAAGCTCAGCCAAAAAGCATCTCCTGGCTCGTAGCACTGACACACAAGACTGCCATACCTTCTCATACTTGGACTTCAGCTTGCATGCCTTTTCCTCATAGGGCTGTTTTTCCTCGGGGGAGATGTTGCTCCACATCTCGCCCAGCTTCTTGGCAACTTCACCAATTGTCAGACCGGGGTTTTCGGCTTTCAGCATGGGGCGCTTGTCTGAGCAGAAGACAAAGAAGGCTGATCTGGAACGGAGGGCGAAAAAGAATGGTAATTACATTTAAGTTCAGATGCGTTTCATTTCTTAAGACTACAAAAATCACAGCACTTGCGGAGCTTACGGGGGTCTTTTGGGGGCATTGGGGTCCTTCATCTTCTTCTTCCTCTTTCCTCCTTTTGGTGGAGTATAGTTCATCATCTCCTTTTCATAGCGGATCTTGTCCTGCTTGGCCAGGTCTTCAAATTTGCCCTTCTCCTTTGAAGTCATGCTCTGTGGGGGAAAAACAAAGATTCAAACCTCGCCTACTGCTGCTCAGTCTGTAACGTCGCCCTCCACACCTGTCAAATGCATTATCACATGCGACCAACAACACCTAGAGCGCTTTCTAATTTGCCCTCACCTTCCATCGCTCGGAGCACTTCCTGGAGAAATCGGCGAAGTTGACCGAAGCGTCGGGGTATTTCTTCTTATGCTCTTCCCGACAGGTCTGGACAAAGTAGGCGTAGGAGGACATCTTCCCCCTCGGCTTGGCTACATCCTTCCCCATCTTGGTTTTGATATCTAAAAAATAAAGATATGAGCTGACAAGTAACTGTATTTTCAAATAATATGAAATGTGTCCATTCCATTCTAAGCTTCCAGCTGCTTTTTTTTTTTTAATGTGTACATATGAAAATAATTTTTTTTTATTTTATTAGTACTGCTGTTCTTCACTGCAAAAACATCTTCTATCCTCCTATTGAGCCCCATTTAAGTCAGCAGCCTTTGACTGTCAAGCTGTTAGGACCAGTGAAAGCAGAACAGTGGAATAAATCAGTCACTTTTATTTGCTGATGTAATTTGTACAGTGGCCCCGACCTAAAAGTCAGCGATCCGCGGTGAACTGCCATTATGGTGCTTTAAAACTGAGGAAATCCCACCACACCGGCGCCCATAAGCAGCTTCTCTCTGGCCGACATCGCTGCAAAAACTTTCCCCGACTGTCAACACGGCGACACCAACCCGAGCCTCCACCGGGAGCCAGGCAGCAGGCTCGGCTCTTTAAAAAAGGCAATAAAAACACAGCGGAAACAGCCCCGAACCCAAGCTGCAACAAGAACCAAATGTGCCGAAACGCTCCGTGTGGCTTTTATAAACGACACCATCCAACAAATAACTTTGGCACAAAAAGACGCAAAATGCGGGAAAACGTGTTTTTATTGAAAATACGACACTTCAAAATGCGTCTCGGTGTCATTTGGGGCTCATTTCACCTCAGTCAACACCGTCTCGTATCGGGAAAACCGTTTAAAAACGTCTGAAAATGTGTTAAAAACTGTTATTTCCCTCCTTATATTCCCCCATTAAACGCTACTGTAACTCCCAAGTAAGCGCCGTCGACCGAAGTAGTAATGGCGCATAGCCTTCTCGTTGAGGAAAAGGAGGTCAACAACGACGGCAATATTTCTTCTTCCATTTTGTGAGAATGCCTTCTTCATGAAAGAAAGTGCCCCTCAAATGTCTCCTCCCGCCTCTCGGTTCGCTTTGCAACGCGACAAATATGCCCGAGAAGCCGGCGATCCTGACAAAATATTTCCCCCGATTGAATCCTATTGCACTGACCGCCTTGTATAGTAATACATTGGGTCTGTGCTGTGTCTATGAGCGGGCTGCGCTACTGACTTGGTTCCTATGAGCTCCTAATGGCCGCTCGTCTTCATCCACTAACATGGAGAATATGGCTCCTTCTCTTTGTGTCAGCGCTCAGCCATTGCACTGCACGCAGTAGAGGGCAGAGCGACCTGCGGCGACCACTTCATTTCAACACCCGATTTAAACCCTTTCCGAGCCTCGGAAAAATCCCCCGGCGGTGTCGTTGGAATCGCGAAAGATTGAATTTTCTTTTGCCGTCGTCATATCTCATAGTTGCCGGTTTGTTTCGCGAGAAAATCCGGTTAGAAAAAGTTGAACCGAACTGCGCCTCTGTCGCTGGCTTCCCATTTGACTGGCTGCCTTGTTTCCTATGCGAATACAGTCAGCCATTACAGTAAAGCGCAGATCGTGAGCTATTTTTTTTCACCATCTTGTCTGGCGAACTATTGCAAAGAAATATACGCCTGGGTGTGTTTTTAAAAGCCCTCTGTTTTTCTCGTGTTTTTATAATTTTTCCGGTGTTTGCGCGTTACAGCCGTAGAGCCTCACAGTGCACTGCAATGCCTGACTAACGGTGAGTCGTCTACCATTGTCGCCAACCGTGCTGTCCGCTACACATTTCGGATTTTTTACGCGATAACCACATTTCTTTTCGATTTAATTTGGTAGCACAAGACACGGTTGGAATATTCAAAATTATTCCCATTTTGCAAAACCGAAAATTTTCGTCGAATTTGGTCAAGGTTAATATTAATTTCTTACCTTTTCCCTCCTATAGACTCGGAATATAAACCGCTCAGCGCTAAAAAAAATAAAATAAATAAACCTGTTTTTGAAACAACCACAGCAAAAATAACCGGAAACAGAACAAAGATTTCACGTTCGACTGTGGCAAACGCGTGTGTGCATTATTTCAGAATGTTATCGTAGTTTTCATCCTTACGCACACTTAAAATGTTGGCTGTGTTATACTCACCTACTGACTATTGCTGGATCTCAATAGCCTGCAATGGCTGAGTATGAGGGAGCAGAGGAGAAACGCAGTGTCTTCTCGAGACAGCCTCTCTAACATTACTCTCGGCGGGGCTCGCACGCCATTGGCCGGGGCCCAGCCTGGCCGCTCCGCCATTGGCCGGCGGCTTTTCATTGTCCTAATGGAAGCCGAGCTCCCATTGGTCTGCTTTTGTGAAACGTCACCAAAGTTTTGCGAGGCGCGTGGATACAAAAATATTTCTGCCCGAGCATGCCGGGCTGGTAGTAGAGTAGTGTGCTTGCCATAGTATTGAATTCACTACGTTGAACACAGTGTACAGTAGTAGTAGGCGAGCTAAATGAATGAGGTAACGTGGAGCGCTTGTAGCAAGTGAACGAGGGGGCTGTAAAATGTTGCGCGATGGTGTCGCGCGGGGTGAACCTTCCTTCCACTCACCGACTCCATTGTGCATTCCTCCCAATACACGTGAGCTTATTCGCAAATTATAACTTTGATAGCGCGTTAGGAGGGGATCAAGTATTCGTGTGTACACGTCCGAAGCGGCGATTCCTCTGATAATTCTGGCAATTAAGGACAGAATATGATGTTTTACAAGGATCCGACTGTGATCAAGAATGACAACAATAAGGATTCGGTTAACGGCCCCTTTGATCTTCACGTTTGCAATGGCTTTCATTATATAACTTTACCGAGGAAAAAGTCAACACAGTGACTGTACCAAACAGTATTTTATGTTCTTCTCTCACATGTATGCCTGAAGACAACTTTTGATGAGGCACCGATTCAGTGTTTACTTACAGGACCCAGCATTTAAATTATGTTGGACTACAGTTGCAAATATCAAATCAAGATGAATCAGCTTAATGGGTGAAAAAATGATGACGTTTCATTATTTTTTTCCCCGCATGCACAGATTTTTGTCAAATATCTACAGGGTTTAGTGCTGCAATGATAGTAATTGATCAACTTAGATAAGCAACAAAAAAGTCAATCAACAATTAATTTGATATTCAGCTATTCACCTGTTCACCCCTTACCAGTAAATATTCCACAACTATTATTGCTTCAGGTTCCCAAACATGAAAATTTGCCACTTCTCTTGTTTTTGCATTAAAAGTTAGATAAATTTGATTTTGTTTTTAATTGTTTGACAAACCAAGACATTGGATGGGGGTCACCTGGATTTCTGAGATCGTCAATGGAAATTTCTGACGGATTTTTAAAGAAAATATTTTATAGACCAAATGATTAGTTGATTGATCAAAAAAATAATTGGCAGATTAATTGAAACAAAAGTTGTTAGTTGCAGCCCTAATAGCTGCACAGTAACTGATTAAATAATTTATATTGTAATAATTAAGACAAATGTAAGGATATAAAGTGAGACTGTTTAATTAAAGCATAATTAATGAATGAAACAGTTCAAATTAAGTAATTTGGTTGCAGGATTTTTTAATTTTTTTTTTTTGTAGTACAGTATTTCTAGAGAGTGTTATTTCAGGGTTTTTGTGCTTTTATACAGTCAAATGTGCCTTGACAAATGGCTTATTTTTAATTGAAAAGATTTGAGTTAAACATTAATGTAGAGTTGCTGAATTTCATAAACTGAACAAAAAATAAATAAATATATAAATGCATAATAGTGACATGTGCAAAAGTCTGTACACTTAATTAAACAAACCATTTTTTTTAAATTACTAAAATATCAAGATGTGGCCAAATTTTTGCATACCACTGTTTGAGGTATTGCTTTTATTATCCAGCCAAATAGGTCTGTGCATTACCTAATAAGTACTGGGCAAACTCATACAGTATTTACCACCAGGTGCATTTTTTGAGTCTAATTAAAAATTGCATTACATTGCAGTATCTTTACAAAGGCAACAAACAACAATCTATTAATACAACCCACTGTAGCTGGCCATAGTTTACCTTTAACACATACTACTAACAATTGTCAACAAAATAATTTTATTCAAACTCTCACAGAGTGTACATGTCTATATTTTAATATCCATCTATCTTCTACCGCTTTTCCGGAGGTCCGGGTCGTGAAGGCAGCAGTTCAAGCAGAGAAACCCAGACTTCCCTCTCCCCAGCCACCTGCTCCAGCTCTTCACAGAGGACACCAAGGCGTTCCCAGAGCAGCTGGGAGACATAGTCTCTCCAGCGAGTCCTGGGTCTGCCCCGGGGTCGCCTCCCAGTGGGACGTGCCCGACACACCTCAAGTGGGAGGTGTCCAGGAGGCATCCTGATCAGATGCCCATACCACCTCAACTGGCTCCTTTCAATGTGGAGGAGGAGCGGTTCTACTCTGAGCCTCTCCCGGATGACTGAGCTCCTCACCCTATCTCTAATGGTGAGTCCAGCAATCCTACGTATTTTAATAATTTTTTTATCTTTACTCAACAAGAAGTGAATTGATAAAGTTTTAGCAACACTAAATGCTAATTTTGTGTCATACCCAAAGCATTTGTATTATGTAATTGTATTTGTGTGATTTGCAGATATTTCAAAAACAAAATTTAAAGGACATTTTTGAGAACATCTGCACTGTTTAAAAGGGGATTTTTGGGAACTTCCGGTCTGGACGCCATGGTGATAGCAACTTAACGCTGAAGCTCCCAGACCCAATCCAAGGAAAACATCTTCAAAATCAGACTTAACGGATTTTTGGAAGAATAAAAATCAAAAGACAAAAACACCATGCCTAACCAAAAACAGAAGAAATTGACATTCCCCAGGTCAGGACGCGCAGCGGCCGCAGAATCTGAACCGGAGGACCTCCGTTCAGAAGACGAGGACCTGGACCTAGCTAACAAGAAGGTTAGCTTGAAATCGCTATTTGATGAATTACGACGATTTTGGGCCGAATTTCATGAATTCAGAGAGGAATTAAAAAGGACGAACAGCAGAATGGACCAGGCCGAAAACCGAATCTTGGAAGCTGAAGAAAGAATAAAAGTGCTTGAAGATTCTATGCTGGATTTACACAAAAAACAGTCAAGGCTGGAGGCTAAGCTAACCGACCAAGAAGGAAGACAAAGACGAGACAACATCAGAATTCATGGTCTGAAAGAAGGAGCTGAAGATAGTTTCAACACAATGGCGGAATGCGTGGAATCCTTACTGAGAGAGAAGTTGGATATTCCACAAACCACCGATTTGAAGATAGAAAAGGCCCATCGTACATTAGCCGCAAAGCCAGCGTCAGAAGCGCCCCCACGTTCGGTGGTGGTAAGATTCTCCAATTTCAAAATAAAACAAGAGGTTGTAAGACGGGCTTGGCAGAAAAAAGGATTTATGCATCAAGAAAGAAAAGTCTTCGTGGAGCATGATTACGCCCTGGAGGTTCTTAAAAAGCGACGGGAATATAACAACGCCAAAAAGGTTCTACGGGAACAGAATCTACGCTTTCAGACACCATTTCCTGCGAAGTTAAGGGTCTTTTACGGGGAAGAGTCATGTCTCTATAATTCAGCGGAAGAAGCAACAATTGACATGGCGAGAAGAGGGCTCCCGGTATCGGTGTTTAAACCCGCAGCGGACCTGAGCGAGAAGATCAGAGCTCAAACGTGGTCCACTCAGAGACCTTCAAAATCCACGGGCCAGCAGCGGGAAACCCAGCCCCAGAGCTACAAAGATAAGCTTTCCACTTCCAGGAAGGAATAGCGACCTTTTTGGGGTTTTTTTCTTTTCAGTCATTCTGCACTTCCATCCCCCCTCCTACAAGGTAACAAACATTAAAGGAGATGCAGAATCAGCATGTGGTAAAACCTTTCATGGAGCAGTTATAGCATTAGAAACAAATGTCTTCTTAATTTAAAGGAAAAAAAAAATCAAAATCTTGTTAAAATAGAAATGTAACAATGACCCACATGTTCTCTCCACACTAACAAATACTGTATTAGAGTGAATGTTTGCTGTGATGGGGGTGGGAGGGTGCACACAATCTCATAGGGTATAGGCATAAAAAAAAAAAAATCATTACAAATTCGGATTGGGATCTGAAATTCACGTTAAAAACATGGGACAACTTACAGGGGTAAGAGAGGGCCCTCAACACGTAACAGAGTTTGAGGAATTTCCCTCAGAGCCTACACTCCATCAGGGCTCTTACAGGGTCTTTAAAGAGACCCCAGCTCAGGAAGTTTTTTTGACAGTTTTTTGTTTTAAAGTTTCGTACACTATGTTCTTAATGTTTTTTATGTTCTTAATGTTCTTTCAGTTTCTGAGTAGCAAAAAAGAGGGCCACCACACTGTTATACTAAATAAGAAAATACAATGGAGAAACAGGGTGTAACCAAAATAGCCTCATATAATGTAAAAGGGATCCTGAATCCAGTTAAAAGATCCAAGATTCTACGCAAAATGAAAAAAGACAAAGCAGAAATAGTATTTTTACAAGAAACCCACCTAACAGACGTGGAACACACTAAACTCAATAGACAGGGTTTAAAAGGATCTCTTCATCTTCATATAAATCAGGGAGGAGGAGGGGAGTAGCGACATTGATATCAACCAAAATTACATTTGAAAAAAAATCAGAACACAAAGATAAAGAAGGGAGGTACAGTTTGGTAACTGGGCGGCTAGAGGGAGAAGATATCACCCTGCTGAATGTATATGCACCACCAGGGGCTAAATGGAAATTTTATAAAAATATATTCGACCTAATGATAACTAAAGCCCAAGGTTTAGTGATATGTGGTGGAGACTTCAATCTAAGACTGAATCCATACTGGGATGCAACAGGTAATTCTTCACATCAAAATAACACTCAAAATAGGAAAACTCGGATGCTATTAAAAGAAATGGGAATCTGTGACGTATGGAGGGAATTCAACCCCAATGTAAAAGATTATACTTTTTATTCAACGCCACATTCATCTTACTCAAGGATTGACTATTTTTTTATGTTTAATAGAGACATTGGAAGAGTAAAAACATGTAAAATAGGACTGATGGATCTCTCTGACCACAGTCCGATCTATATGGACTTAAACATCCAAAAATACACAAATAATACATTTTCCTGGAGGTTGAATTCAAGTGTCCTGAAAGGGCCACTGAAAGATGAATTGGAATCAGATATTCTCAGATATTTGGAAGAAAACGATAATGGAGAAGTATCCCCTTTAATACTGTGGGATGCGTGCAAAGCTGTAATAAGGGGAAAAATTATTGCAAAACTGGCAACCCAAAAGAAACTGAGACAAGAAAAACTAATCACACTAGAGTCAGAACTCAAGAACCTAGAAAAAGAACACAAAGACAACACTCATTCTAATGGCTCGCTCAAGATTAAAGAAATTAAAAATCAAATAAATGAGATCTACACAATAGAAATCCAGAAGAAACTTACATTTCTGAAACAAAAACACTATGAAGCAGGCAGTAAATCGGCAAAATTACTAGCCTATAAATTGAGGAAACAACAAACAGAAAGAGCAATCTACAAAATCAGAGACCCAGTATCAAAGGAAATAAAATTCAGAATTCAGGATATTCTTAAAAGCTTCGAGAAATACTACAAGAACTTATACGCCCACAAAAAACATAAAAACGCATCCGAGACATTCCTAAACACATTAAACCTTCCCCAACTTACGGAATCACAAAATAAAACACTACTGTCAGAAATACAACCTAAAGAATTTGAAAAAGCAATTATGAAACTTAAAGCTAACAAATCCCCAGGAGCAGATGGCTATACAGCAGAGTGGTACAAAACCTTTAAACAGCAACTATCTCCTCTCCTCCTGAAAACATTTAACTATGTCCTCCACACAGGGGAAATCCCCCCTCCTGGAGAGAAGGGGTCATTGCAGTTATACCTAAACCTGAAAAGGATAAACTAGAATGCTCCAACTACAGACCAATCAGTGTATTAAATCAGGACTATAAGCTTTTTACCACTATCCTTGCCAAAAGGTTAGAAAACATACTGACAGACTTAGTTCACTTAGACCAAACAGGTTTTATAAGACAAAGACAGACACAAGACAACATTCGACGCACTTTACACATAATTCATCATATAAAAAAATATAACTTAAATGCAGTCGTATTGGGATTAGATGCTGAAAAAGCATTCGATTCGGTTGACTGGTCTTTCCTATATAGAATCTTATCCAGTTTCAATTTTCATAACAACTTCATTAGAACTATACAGGCATTATATAAAAAACCAACAGCTAAAATAAGGATTAATGTAGAGGAGCTTGGCAATGAAGAGGCGATTTGGTTTAAAAGCAAAGTTTTAATATTCAGCTCTTCTAACAAGTCTCATCTGGTGCAGAGAGCGGCAGAAGGGAAAGAGAGGCAGAATCTCTCCAACTCACTCATTATATACATGCACACAACAAAAGACATGCATAACAAAGGCTGACATCCCTCATTATCTTAATCCCCCCATTGTCTTGGTATTTCCTCTCCTCACCTTGGGAGGTGATGGTACTTCCTCTCCTCGCCTTGGGGGGTGAGGGTGGCTCGTCCGGTCTCCTCCGCCGCATCCGGGAACGTCTTTGTTCTTCGCTCGGCGGGTGAGAGCCCTTTGTCCTTTCAGAGGTGTTGAGTCTTTTACATATGTAATTACCAAACATTTCCACATGCTTTAACATATGTAGGTTATGGAATATATGGTTAATATAGACCACAGGCCCCCCAAACAACTAAGAAAGGACAACAGGAAGGTTCACAGTCTAAGATAGTTATTATGACATACTAAGTGTTACATCTGTTGCCACAGAAGAAACTTCCCAGCAGCCATGCTCCTAACAGAGTTCAGTGGTAATCATAACAGCATAGTAAAATCATAAGTCAGTCCTAAACTGTTGCAGCACAATTAGTGAATAATTGTGGAGTGGTTGGTATCAGTCCCTGTGCTGTCTGGGTTTTAATCTTCTCCCAAAACTGCTGTAGGTTGGTTTAGGCATCCTGCTGGGACCTTCTTGTGAGGAATCTGCAGTGTGGGGAGGAGAGAGGTTATTTGTTCCCTGCCTGGGGGCTGAGTCTTTTCTCTTGGGGGGTCTACCTCGCCGAGGTGCTCTCGCCAACTGTGCAGGCTCGTCTTTCAACAAGAAGGCAGGTTTAAGTCTGTCAATGCTGACTGTCTCTTTTCTATCCCCAAAATCAAGCACAAAGTGTTTATCCCCAGGTTCCAGCATTCTGAATGGCCCATCGAATGCTGGGCGCAAAGTTGGTTTTAAAGCTTCATGCTTAATAAAAACGAACTCAGCATTTTTTAAAGTTTGAGGGACAAAAACCCGTGGGAAGGAGTGATGGGCTGGACCGGGGAGAGAGCCCGGTCCGTTGCTGCCTAAAAACCTTGGGACTGGAAGGTGCCCTGGCTCTGGGTTCTCTGGTAAAAATTCACCTGGGAGCCTGAGAGGTTGTGCAAACACTAATTCTGCGGGGGAGGCGTCTAGATCCTCTCTAGGCGCAGCACGCAACCCCAATAAAACCCAGGGAAGTTTATTTACCCAATTTGTGTCCGTTAGTGAGGCTCTGAGGGCAGCCTTTAAAGACCTGTGAAAACGCTCGCATAACCCATTAGCCTGAGGGTGATAAGCGGTGGTGCGATGAATTGTTGCCCCTAAGCTGTTGGACATGGCTGACCAGAGCTCTGAGACAAATTGAGGCCCCCTATCGGACGTGATGTCCGATGGGACGCCGAAACGTGCCACCCAGTTTGTCAGAAAAACGCGAGCGACTTCCTCCGCTGTGGTTGTCGCTAGAGGGACTGCCTCTGGCCAGCGTGTGGTGCGGTCTATCATTGTTAACAGGTGTGTGAAACCTTGGGAGGAAGGTAGTGGCCCCACGAGGTCGACATGAACGTGGTCGAACCTTCTAGCAGGGATTGGAAAAGGCTCCAGAGGGGCTTTTGTGTGTCTGTGTATTTTGGCGCGCTGACAAGAAATGCAAGTTTTTGCCCATTCTTTTACATTTTTGCGCAGGCCTGGCCACACAAACTTTTCGGCGACCATTTTAACCGAGGCGCGCACACCTAGGTGCGCGAGGGAGTGAATTGCGTCGAAAATACGGCGGCGCCATGTAGCTGGTACTAACGGGCGAGGTCGGCCGGTTGAAACATCGCATATTAGGGGGGGCACGCCGTCGCGTAAACCCTTTTTCTCCAGCCTTAACCATGTTGGTCCAGACAGGAGTGCGCGCACGTCCGCGTCACTGCTTTGTTCCTCCGCCATGGCTGTATAATCTATCCCTGCATGGACAGGTGCTGCGTATGTGTCTGCGTTAGTGAAGAGTTCTGCTGCTGAGGCAGTATAATCTGTCTCCTCGCGCTCTGGTGGTGTCACAGCGCGAGAGAGACCGTCTGCCACTACGTTAAGTTTGCCTGCCACGTGTCGAATGTCTGTGGTGAACTCTGAAATCGCAGCCAGCTGTCTTTGTTGTCTGCCTGACCATGGTTCTGAAATTTTAGCCATAGCAAAGGTGAGCGGTTTATGGTCTACAAAAGCCGTGAAACTCCGCCCTTCCAACCAGAACTGGAAGTGGCGGATGGATAAATGAAGCGCCAGCAGCTCTCTGTCGAAAGTGCTGTATTTACGTTCAGTTTGGTTTTAGCGATTTGCTAAAGAATGCTAAAGGTTGCCAGACCCCGCTGACAAGTTGTTCTACAACTGCCCCTATGGCTAGGTCTGAAGCATCTGTGGTTAGTGCAATGCGGGCCAAGGGATCTGGATGAACTAACAATGTGGCGTTAGCTAGGGCGCTTTTTACTTCCGCGAAAGCGCGTTCGCGCTCCGGGGTCCATTCAACCGCGTTGGAAGCTTTCTTTTTTTTGAGTGCGTCATATAGGGGCTGCATGAGCTGAGCTGCGTGGGGGAGGAAGCGGTTGTAAAAATTAACCATCCCTAAAAATTCCTGTAGCGATTTGACCGTTTGTGGCCGTGGAAAACTTTCTATCGCATGAACTTTGTCTGGAAGTGGAACTGCCCCCTTCGGAGAGACTTTGTGTCCTAAAAAATCAATTTGTGACACGCCGAATTTGCATTTGGCTGGATTGATTATTAGCCCGTGCTCTTCTAGCCTCTGAAAAACCGTAGTGAGGTGCTGCTCGTGTTCTACCTCAGACGAGCTGGCTACCAGCATGTCGTCGAGGTAGACGAAAACAAAAGGGAGGTCGCGTAGGACCGCGTCCGTCATTCGTTGAAAAGTTTGAGCAGCGCCTTTGAGGCCGAAAGGCATTCGCAGGAATTCAAAAGGCCGAAAGGGGCTATTACCGCTGTTTTAGGAATGTCCTCTGCTCGGACTGGGACTTGGTGATAACCGCGGACTAAGTCTATTTTTGAAAAAATGTGCGCACCCGCTAGATGTAGTGAAAAATCTTGAATGTGAGGGATTGGATAACGGTCATGCGCTGTAGCGTTGTTTAATCTGCGGTAATCTCCGCACGGTCTCCAAGAACCGTCGGATTTCGGAACCATGTGAAGTGGTGAGGCCCAGGGGCTCTTCGAGCGTCTAACAATGCCCAATTTTTCAAGAGTTGTAAACTCGTCCCGTGCTATGTTGAGCTTGGCTGCGTCTAAGCGGCGAGCTTTGGCAAAAACGGGAGGTCCCGTTGTGGGAATGAAGTGTTCCACCCCGTGTTTAGCCACAGTGGCTGAGAATTTGGGGATTGTGAGTGCTGGAAATTGGGTGAGGAGTTGCTCAAACTTACCTCCTGCCGTGGTGACGTTGGCCTGCACAGGTGGTGGAGAAACTCGGGCGAGCATGGAATAGAAGCAAAAGACAGTGCATTAACCAGGCGCCTATTTGCTAGATCCACTAATAACCCATGTGCACACAAAAAATCTGCGCCTAACAAGTTAAAACTCACCGCCGCTACAACAAATGTCCATCTGTAGCTGCGGCCGTGGATGAGGAGGTGCAGGCTCTTCTTGCCGAACGTGTCGATGTTAGAGCCGTTGGCTGCCACGGCTCCGTTGCCCCGGGTGCCCGTGGCTCGATCTGCGTGGGAGGGCATGACGAAACTCAGCTGGGCTCCTGTGTCAATGAGGAACCGCTTGCCTGTGTGTCCATCCGTCACGTACAACAGCTTGTTTTTCTCGCCGAGAACCGCTGCTGTTAACGGCTCTCGGCTTTGGCGTTTCCCGAAATCGTAAATTTGCAGGGGGGAACGCATTTGCGGGCCTTCTCGGCGAAACGGTGGTGATAATAACAGATGTCGCTCTGTCTGTTACGTTTTGGCCGCGTCGCTGTCACCGTGGCCTGGGTCTGCTCCGTGGGTTGTGGCTCCTCGTGGCTCGGGGCGTCGGCTTTGAGGTCTGCGGATGCTGCTGTGGGTGTCAGCTCCTTGCAGGCGTTGACGAGCCGATGAGCTTCGCTGGCCAGTGTGCGGAAGTCTTGGTGGGTGTTGCACTTCATGCTGGCGAGTGTCCCTCTCATGTGTGGCGGCAGCGTGCTGAGGAAAATAAACTGGAAGAGGAAGTTGTCATTGTCCTCCTCCTTGAGCTGCAGCAAATCCTCCATGAGGGCCTTCGGTTTGCACCCTCTGTGGCCGTAGACCGCCAGGATCTTCTCGGCTCTTTCTTCCGCTGATGGGACGTAGTTCGCCACGATGGTCGCTTTGAGCGTCTCATATTTGTCCCAGGCCGGTGGTCGCCAGATCATGCTCCGCACACACTTCGAAGTGGCGGAGTCGAGTTTGGAGACGATATGATAAAATTTAGTATCGTCAGCCGTGATGCCCGCCAGTGTAAATTGGGCTTCAGCCTGCTGAAACCAAGAGGCGGGGTCTTCTTGTCAGAAGTCTGGCAGCTTGACAGCGACGGCGTTCGTGCACACCATCACTGCTGTGCCCGCCGGGTGAGAGTGCCTTGCCTCGGCTCTCACGGCGGTGCTGGTGCTCGGTTGAGCCCTCTCAACCTCTTCTGCCGGGGGGAACAGCTGTCCATCTGCTCCCTCGTCTGCGTGGCTGCTGGCGTCTGCCTGAGTCGCCGCGGATGAGTTGATTGCGGGAGAACGCCTCCGGTCCATACTCGCGACAAGGTCACCAGTGTAGAGGAGCTTGGCAATGAAGAGGCGATTTGGTTTAAAAGCAAAGTTTTAATATTCAGCTCTTCTAACAAGTCTCATCTGGTGCAGAGAGCGGCAGAAGGGAAAGAGAGGCAGAATCTCTCCAACTCACTCATTATATACATGCACACAACAAAAGACATGCATAACAAAGGCTGACATCCCTCATTATCTTAATCCCCCCATTGTCTTGGTATTTCCTCTCCTCGCCTTGGGAGGTGATGGTACTTCCTCTCCTCGCCTTGGGGGGTGAGGGTTGCTCGTCCGGTCTCCTCCGCCGCATCCGGGAACGTCTTTGTTCTTCGCTCGGCGGGTGAGAGCCCTTTGTCCTTTCAGAGGTGTTGAGTCTTTTACATATGTAATTACCAAACATTTCCACATGCTTTAACATATGTAGGTTATGGAATATATGATTAATATAGACCACAATTAACGGTAATTTATCATCATCTTTTGAGCTGGAAAGAGGATGTCGTCAGGGCTGCCCCCTGTCTCCACTGCTCTTTGCAATCTCCATAGAACCTCTGAGCCAATGGATAAGACAAAATCAAGAAATTCAAGGTATTACACTTGGTCAGAAGGAGCATAAAATAGCACTCTTTGCTGATGACATTTTAATATACCTAGGGCAGCCAGACACTTCTTTACCAGAACTAATCTCAGTTTTTTCAGACTATGGAGATTTATCGGGGTACAAATTAAACATGCATAAAACCCAAGTTTTAACATTCAACTATGACCCAAATCATTATTCACTAAGTGAACTCAAAACTAACTGGGAGTTGGAATCTATGAAATATCTGGGGGTCAATATCCCGAAACAACTCAACAAAATTATAACACTAAACTATGATCCACTGGTGACAAAAATAAAATCTGATCTAGCAAGATGGAATATGATACCATTCTTAGGTACTGCACAAAGAATTGAAGCAGTCAAAATGAATATACTTCCACGTCTTCTATACCTTTTCCAAACAATACCGGTAGAACCTCCCAGAAAAACATGGCAGGAGCTGGACAGAAGGATCTCAAGATTCATATGGCAGGGCAAGAGACCTAGAATCAGATATAGAACCTTACAGCTAAACAAAGACAAAGGTGGGCTCACGCTGCCAAATATCAGGGACTATTTTAAAGCCGCACAAATTAAAACTTTAATAGAGATATGTAACCCAGTCTACACTGCACAATGGAAGGAGATCGAATGCCAAATAACAAGTGACGTCCCCCTACAGATGATAATAGGGAACAATGCCTTACCTAAACTCTTGAATAACACTAACTCGTGGATAGAGACCCCGCTAAAAATTTGGTTTAAGATAGTCAGAGAGAATCAAGCTAAAGAGCCCTATCGACTTCTGCAATGGATTGCCTATGATCAAGACTTTACCCCCAATAAAACAGACACTAGATTTAAAGAGTGGAAAGAGAAAGGGCTGATAAAATATTACGATTTTTTTAAGGGGCAAACTTTAAGAAGTTTTGAAGATTTGAAAAAACAAGGTCTAATAAACCAAGATCTTTACAGGTTCTTCCAGCTTAGACACCACATAAACAATATACTTAAAAAGGAGGTTTTGGAAAGGGCCCAGTCAGGTGTTCTGAAGGTCTTCTTAATGGCATATAAAGGGATCCCAGGGATCAGATACATTTCTAAAATATACCAAGGTCTTCAAGACTTAAAAGGAGACAACACATCTTATATAAAAGAGAGATGGGAAAAAGAGGGGAATTTCACTTTACAATTGGAAATATGGGAAAAGCTAAATAAACAGCAATGGAAAAGTACCTCATCCCTGCAGTGGAGAGAATTTGGATGGAAAAATTTGGTAAGATTTTTCAGAACACCTGCACAAAACAAATTTACCCATAAGGGATTGAACTGTTGGCGCTTGTGTGGTGAAAAGACTGCAAATCATTTTCATGTGTTTTGGTCATGCCCAGTTATCCACCAATATTGGACCAATGTACAGACAATATTGGGGAAAATATTCAAAATAACAGTTCCCTTTTCTTTTGTAACTTTGTATTTGGGTTTACTACCGGACTCACTGGAAAGACGAGGAGATAAATACTTATTCAGTGTTTTAATATTGGCAAGTAAAAAAGCCCTAACTAAAAAATGGATGTTGAAGGACTGTCCTACACCTGAAGCTTGGACTAACGTGATCCAAGACATTTACTCGATGGAAAAGTTGACATTCGCACTGAGACAGGACATGGATGGGTTCATGAACTTTTGGCAACCCTGGATCGCATATGTGTCTTCCATCAGATCTAATCTTTGACAAATACCATTTCAATAATGGTTCCGCTCTTTGTTCCAACACTACTCACTCTCTTTTACTTTTAATTACTTAATTTTCTGTTTGTTTTTTGCTGTTCTGTTTGTTTGTTTGTTTGTTTTATTTTATTCTCTTTAATTTCACTTTTTCTTTCACTTTAAAAAAAAAGGGGGTGTTGTAATAACTATCCTACCAATGTTGTCAAATAGCAAAAAATAAGGGAACATGTGATGAAAATGTAAACAATGCAATGCTGTAATGACCTGTATACCGTTTACAAAAACTTAAATAAAAAAAAGGGGGGATTTTTGATGTTTTCTTTTTTAAGTGTTTGAAATAAGTTTGTTTATAAGGGTGTGTTTCATGCACACACTGCATGTCTTTCACTACCTCAGGTTATGTTTTTGGTGGTATTCTGACTCTTAGCATGATTATGCCAAATCAAACAAAGAAAAAAACAGCTGGCCTGATTTAACTGAAATCCGAAGGAAGGGTAGAGCTTGGGCCAAAGAAGAAAGCAATAGATGTTGGAGCAGATCAAAATTTAGAGAGGATCCAAGAATTAATTTTTATTTTCTTCAATAGTGCTTTTTTTATATTTTCATCCATTTGTCATATTATTATGCTGGAACTTGATAAAATTCAAACATAGATTGGAGAGTGTGTGTGTGTGTGAGCGTAATACAGTGTGTGGATTAAAGTCTGAATCAATTAACTTTATTGGGGCCAGAGCCTGCGGACCACTGACCATTCTGCAGGCTCCCATTTGGTCCTGCATGAAGCTGAATAGCATGGTAATTCTGTTTCTGTTCACTACACATTTCACAGCGAAACAGCCCATCTGCACCTGGCTTCCAACAATGGACCCCCACCGTATTCAGCGGATTCAAGTATTTAATAGGAAAATATCCTCAATTTAACGAACAGACTGTTGGTTTCTTTGCATATTGGGGGGAAGCCCACACACCCCTCCTCATAATGGTGACCATGTGGAAACCGTCCCCACCTTCAGGTTCCTGGGCACCCACATCTGCTCTGACCTCTCCTGGACTGTCAACACCAAGGCCCTAGTGAAGAAAGCCCAGCAGCGGCTGCACTTCCTCCATAGCCTGAGGAAGATCAACCTGGACCAGAAGCTACTGCTGGCCTTCTATCACTGTTCAGTGGAGAGCGTGCTCACCTACTGCCTGGGTGTGTGGTACACCAGCTCCACGGCCGAGAACAGGAATGCTGTGCTGAGGGTCATCAACACCACCCAAAAAATCAGCGGCGGCCCCCTGCCCTCCCTGGTAGACATCTCCAGATCCTCCTGTCTCAGAAGGATCAAGGCCATCACAGGAGACCCCTCACATCCCGCCCACCACCTGTTTGACCTGCTTCCCTCTGGATGACAGTTCAGATCAGTCAGGTCCTACACCTCCAAACTGACAAACAGTTTCTTCCCCTGGGCCATTCGGACTGCAAACAGTCAGAGGTCCCACCCCCCTCCCTCCGAACACTCACATGCACAGAACTGAGGTTATCTTAATAATCACATTTGTCTTTGCACTTCACACTTTCATGTACATATATTGACCCATCCATGAAACCACTACCATACCGATGTATATTTTCCATAATCCTGGGCCATTTTATTCAATCATGTGTCCAATTGTGTGTTCGGCACTCTGCACTTTTATGTACATTAGGTGCGTTCTGATTGCTCAATAGTGTACTCCGAAGTGGACTGCACATGGTATTCTGCCATATTAAGTGAGATTCCAAACTGAAGGAAGCGAACGATCTTCAGTTCAAAGGGGACTGAGAACTGAGCAGGGAAGAAGTGAACAATGGTACATCACTTCACCGGAAGTTGACAAGATTACCCATAAGCCATTGCACCTCAAATACGAGTAAAATAAACTATTACTAATGTTGTTAACAAGCTAAACTGATGGTAAATGGTATTCACTTATATAGCACTTTTTATTCTCATCTCTTGATGACCAAAGCGCTTTACAGATCCTGCTATCCACCCATTCACACACGCACATTCACACACTGATGGCGGCATGCTACCTAACATGGCACTTCCAGACCCACCAGGACCAATTGGGGGTAAAGTGTCTTGCCCAGGGACACAATGGCAGGATATCCGGGGAGAGCGGGATTCAAACTGCCAACCATACGGTTATTGAACGATCTGCTCTACCTCCTGAGCCACTGCTGCTGACCAAACTGATGTTGGTTATTGTTTTTATCAACTGAAAGTAATAAAAATATATATTTGTATCATAAAAGCAAGAAATCTCTGTGTGTCTGTCTGTCTGTGTGTGTGTCACACTTCATAGGACATCATAGGACGGCCTATGAACTCAGGCATCATAGGACTCAAATGTGTCTTTATGATGTCACGTAGACCATGTGTCTGTGTCATGTGTCTTTTGATCTCTGCCTGAACATCATAGGATGAAACGCCTGAGGTTCCAGCAGTGCATCGCATGCATGACTCTGAACAACACACCCGTCCGAGACAGGAGGAGACCCTTCACCAGCATAGGGTACGACAGACAAGGGATGCACAGACAGGAAACATGTGGCAGTGCGCCATACACGTGCTGAGTCACTTGAAGCCTGAAATGCCCGCAAAGCGAGCAATGCTGCACACCAGGCAAAGCACAGCCAAGCTGAGACCGAGGAAATGCGGAAGAGTCGGCTGGCCGCCAACACCAGTACGCCGCAGGCATGACTGTGAACAACACAGCCGTCTGAGACAGGAGGAGACCCTTCAGTGGTCTGAACGAAGAAGAAGATCCACCAGATGATGTCTCTATGACGACACATAGACAGAGCACATGACTCCCTACAAGACATATACAGACGTGGACAAAATTGTTGGTACCCCTCTGTTAATGAAAGAAAAACCCACAATGGTCACAGAAATAACTTGAATCTGACAAAAGTGGTAATAAATAAAAATTCTATGAAAATTAACCAATGAAAATCAGACAATGCTTTTGAATTGTGGTTCAACAGAATTATTTTAAAAAACAAACTCATGAAACAGGCCTGGACAAAAATGATGGTACCCTTAACTTAATATTTTGTTGCACAACCTTTTGAGGCAATCACTGCAATCAAACGATTTCTGTAACTGTCAATGAGACTTCTGCACCTCTCAGCAGGTATTCTGGCCCACTCCTCATGAGCAAACTGCTCCAGTTGTCTCAGGTTTGAAGGGTGCCTTCTCCAGACGGCATGTTTCAGCTCCTTCCACAGATGTTCAATAGGATTTAGATCAGGGCTCATAGAAGGCCACTTTAGAATAGTCCAATGTTTCGCTCTTAGCCATTCTTGGGTGTTTTTAGCTGTGCGTTTTGGGTCATTATCCTGTTGCAAGACCCATGACCTGCGACTGAGACCAAGCTGTCTGACACTGGGCAGCACATTTCTCTCTAGAATACCTTGATAGTCTTGAGATTTTATTGTACCCTGCACAGATTCAAGACACCCTGTGCCAGATGCAGCAAAGCAGCCCCAGAGCATAACAGAACCTCCTCCATGGTTCACAGTAGGGACAGTGTTCTTTTCTTGGGATGCTTCATTTTTGCGTCTGTGAACATAGAGCTGATGTGCCTTGCCCAAAAGTTCCAGTTTTTTTCTCATCTGTCCATAGGAAATTCTCCCAGAAGCTTTGTGGCTTGTCAACATGCAGTTTGGCAAATTCCAGTCTGGCTTTTTTATGATTTGTTTTCAACAGTGGTGTCCTCCTTGGTTGTCTCCCATGAAGTTCACTTTGGCTCAAACAACAACAGATGGTGCGATCTGACACTGATGTACTGACCTTGGAGTTCACCATGAATGTGTTTAGAGGTTGTTCTGGGCTCTTTTGTTACCATTCGTATTATCCGTCTCCTCCTGTGGCCCCGTCTAGGGAGGTTGGCTACAGTCCTGTGGATCTTAAATTTCTGAATAATATGTGCAACTGTAGTCACAGGAACATCAAGCTGCTTGGAGATGGTCTTATAGCCTTTACCTTTAACATGTTTGTCTATAATTTTCTTTCTAATCTCCTGAGACAACTCTCTCCTTTGCTTCCTCTGGTCCATGTTTAGTGTGGTACACACCATGTCATCAAACAGCACAGTGACTACTTGTCACCCTTTAAATAGGCCGACTGACTGATTACAAGTTTGTAGACACCTGTGATGTTAATTAGAGGACACATCTTGGTTGAACATGTGACCATAGGGACATCACATGTGATTGCCACTTAGTGCTGTGTTGCTATACCAACTGTCCTGTAACTGGCAAGAATTCTGTTCCAATGCATCCCGTCTACGGGCATGCACGGGTATGCACTAGTTAATATTTTAAGAAATATAAATTATCCACTACAGTATTAGTACATGTCCACGGTTGCCATGGTAACGCACGGAGGATGGAGCTGACGGTTACAAGGTGTTTCATATGGAGAAATTTTGTGAAGGGCAGGTAACTTAACTGATATTCCCTGAGAATGGAGCAGGGAATAGGGAATACAGTTGAAGTACATTGTGGATTGGAATATAGCTAGAGTTTCATCCATGAAGCCACTACCATACCTGTGTACAGTGCATCTGGAAAGTATTCACAGCACTTCACTTTTTCCACATTTTGTTATATTACAGCCTTATTCCAAAATGGAATAAATTCATTTTTTTCCCTCAAAATTCTACACACAAAACCCCATAATGACAACATGAAAAAAGTTTTGTTTTGGTTTTTTTTGAGATTTTTGCAAATCACTATAAATTCAAGAAATCTCTGTGTCAGGGTGTGTGTCAGTGTGTCAATCATAGGACTCACTAAAAGATCATAGGACCACCTGTGATGTTCCTATGATGTCTGCATGATGTTCTATGATGTTTCTATGTACAGTATAACGACTCCTTATGTGTGAAATGTCCTATGATGTTCCTATGTAACAAAGGCAGGCATCACTCACAATCATAGGACTCGCTATGACATCATCAAAGATGAAAGGCAGGCATCACTCACAATCATAGGACTCGCTATGACATCATCAAAGATGAAAGGCAGGCATCACTCACAATCATAGGACTCGCTATGACATCATCAAAGTTCATAGGACTCGCTATGACACCATCAAAGATCAAAGACAGGCATCACTGAATGAGTGTTGACATGCTTGCTTACACTCTTGCTTACACTTGCTTTCTATGGGCATGCAGAGGTAGGCACTAGTTCATTAAAAAATAAAAAAACAAAGAAATCACCTGTACATATGTAAATATTCACAGCCTTTGCACAATACTTTATTGATGCAGCTTTGGCAGCAATTACAGCCTCAAGTCTTTTTGAATATGATGCCACAAGCTTGGCACACCTGTCTTTGGGCAGTCTTGCCTATTCCTCTTTGCAGCACCTCTCAAGCTCCATCAGGTTGGATGGGAAGCGTTGGTGCACAGACATTTTCAGATCTCTCCAGAGATGTTCAGTTGGATTCAAGTCTGGGCTCTGGCTGGGCCACTCAAGGACAGTCACAGAATTCTTCTTCTTCTTTTTCTTCACTTGGTTACTGGCGGATAGCAAACAACTAAAAGGTGCATACCGCCACCTACTGTACAAGAGTGTAACATTATGTCATCTGAGCCCAACCCCTAAATTCTATGACTTAATCCTGTGTTATTTAAAAAAGAGAAAAGAGCCCTTCTCGTGATTCTTATTGCCTCTTCATCTCCACCTGTTCCCAGAATCCCAGTAAAATCCCATTCCCTACCGGCATCTCAAACTTCATTTTCCATTATCTGTCTTTCATTTCCGTATTTGTGACAGTGTAATAAGATGTGCCCGACATTTTCTTTTACTCCACATTCTCTACATTTGTCACTTTTGCTTTTCCCCATGGTGAATAAAGTGCCCTTTAAACCTGTGTGATCCAGTCTGAGTCTTGCTATAATGATGTCTTCCCTCCTTTTGGTTGTTATGAAATTCTTTATTGCAATAGATTTTTGAATTTTGTAATACGATCTACCTTTATGATCGTCATCCCATCTTTTTTCCATAGTCAGTTCCTTTATTCATGATTACTGCTTTCCCTTCACCTTTTCCAGGAGACAATGGTATAGTTATCTCTTTTCCAAGAGCACTTTTTGCTAATTTGTCTGCACAGTCATTTCCTTTCAACCCTTCATGTGCAGGAACCCAACAAAATTGAACTTGTCCACCACCCCTGTGTACCCTAAATAAACTGTGATATAGCTCAATCACCAAGTTTTCCCATGTAGATTTTAGTGTCTGTATGGTTTTTAGCGCTGCAAGTGAGTCCGTGCACACCACCACCCGGTCCGGTCTGACCTCCTCCACCCACTGCAAAGCAATAATTATTGCCACCATCTCTGCTGTAAACACGGATGTAGCCCTGAAGCCACACCTTTGATATCTTGGCTGTGTGCTTAGGGTTGTTGTCCTGCTTAAAGATGAACCATCGCCCCAGTCTGAGGTCAAGAGCACTCTGCAGCAGGTTTTCATCCAGGATGTCTCTGTACATTGCTGCGTTCATCTTTCCCTCTATCCTGACTAGTCTCCCAGTTCCTGCCGCTGAAAAACATCCCCACATCATGATGCTGCAACCACCATGCTTCACTGTAGGGATGGTATTGGCCTGGTGATGAGCCACTGCTCATCACTGGTTTCCTCCAAACATTACGCCTGGCATTCACGCCAAAGAGTTCAATCTTTGTCTCATGAGACCAGAGAATTTTGTTTCTCATAGTCTGAGAGTCCTTCAGGTGCCTTTTGGCAAACTCCAGGCCGGCTGCCATGTGCCTTTTACTAAGGAGTGGCATCCATCTGGCCACTCTACCATACAGGCCTGATTGGTGGATTGCTTCAGAGATGGTTGTCCTTCTGGAAGGCTCTTCTCTCTACACAGAGGAACACTGGAGCTCTGACAGAGTGACCATCAGGTTCTTGGCCACCTCCCTGACGAAGGCCCTTCTCCCCGATCGCTCAGTTTAGACAGCCGACCAGCTCTAGGAAGAGTCCTGGTGGTTCTGAACTTCTTCCACTTACGGATGATGGAGGCCACTGTGCTCAGTGGGACCTTCAAAGCATCAGAAATTTTTCTGTACCCTTTCCCAGATTTGTGCCTCAAGACAATCCTGTCTCGGAGATCTACAGACAATTCCTTTGACTTCATGCTTGGTTTGTAGTCTGACATGCACTGTCAGCTGTGGGACCTTATATAGACAGGTGTGTGTCTTTCCAAATCATGTCCAATCAACTGAATTCATCACAGGTGGACTCCAGTTAAGCTGCAAAAACATCTCAGGGATGATCAGTGGAAACAGGATGCACGTGAGCTCAATTTTGAGCTTCTTGGCAAACTGTAAATACTTATGTGCATGTGATTTCTTAGTTTTTAGTTTTAATAAACAAGTGCATGCCCGTAGAAAGCAAGTATTCCTGTCTGAAACAGGTAGCCCAATCAGGCTTTACAGGCCCAAATGTAGGCTGTGTTTGAAAGTGCAATACAGAGGTATAGCTTATACAGTATGTAGGCAATCACACATGTTAGATTTTGATAAATATGAAAGGGACTGAATTCCACTGAGATTTATTTGATTGTGTGAATATGAATTACAGAATAATTGAAAATGAATGGGACATCCAAAATTAGCGACTGTTCAAGAACCACTTGTTTATTTTATTGTCAGATCACTTATTTGTGTGATCTTTTATGAGTTATATTCATAATTGTGTATCTTGCACTTTGGGGAATGGTAGTTGTTGAGTCACCATTATAATTTAGTTTATATGTGTAGTTTATAGTCTCTCGCCAATAAAGTCATGCAGTACTATAACAGGACACATTTACAAATAATTGAGACCCATTGTGGATCCTTTTATATTTTAGCAGTATTATAAGTACAAAACACCGAACATTATTATACACAGCAGAATGACCCATTTGACTGCAGCTGTTGCATCAGTGTTGCCCATTTGTCTGTAAATATTTAAATAAAAATGATTTATTTCATTATTTTGGTATTTTTGTGTCTTCTTGTCATTTAGTCAAAGCGTGCATATGTGCCCACATATGATATGCAGTTGATCTGGCCATTCCGCTCCATAATCATGGTGGTATTATTATTAAGTTTTTCATTTTTAGATACTCACGCAGGAGGGGGGACTCGCTGTCCTGCAAAGGACCAGTGAAGCAGCACTGACTGACCCGGCAGTCTGGGCGTGCCTCCTCGCGAACGATTGTGGTGCGCCTGGTCGGACACCAGTGTTGAAGAAGCTGCAGCTGAACTGGCGGATCGCAGCCCTTTGCAGGGAGCCAAGCCCACCCTGCCCGGTTAATGGGAGTCTCGGCTGCTGCTACCGTGTTCCAGCGCTGTTCTTTGCAGCACTACGGGTCTCTGTCAGTGCCCAACCCCACCCCTCATGTTCTCCATGCTGAATTATCCATTAGACCTATGCAATCACAGCAACTTTATGGTATAATTTTTTAAGCATTAAATCTTAGGCGTTATCATTTTCTATTCAAATTTGTTGTGTTTCAATTCCTTGTTTTGCTCACGGAGCGCTGTGGTTACTGATGCAGTGATGCCGCGCATTATCCAATCAGTACGGAGTCAGTCCAAAACCCCGCCCACACTTCTTGAAGCCTGGGCATGAGACCGATACTCGGGGATGCACACCCTTGTAACCTCAGCAAAGCACTTATAAAATTCAATTCAATTCAACTTTATTTATATAGCGCCATTTCACAACAACAGTCAACTCATAGCACTTTCAAATGTAGTGGAAACCCCCACAATTGCAGAAAGACCCCAGCAATCAGGCGATTCCCTGTGAGCAAGCGCTTGGCGACGGTGGAGAGGAAAAACTCCCTTTTAACAGGAAGAAACCTCCAGCAGAACCAGGCTCAGGGAGGGGCAGTCATCTGCTGCGACTGGCTGGGGGATGAGGGGACAGAGAAGATGAGAAGAACAGACATGTAGAGAGCAAACATTAAAGGGGAGAAGCCTAGTACATTATTGGAGGTCCCCCGGCTGTCTAAATCTATTAGCAGCATTACTAAGGGAGGGTTTAGAGACCCTCCTAATTGTAAGCTATATCGAAAAGGAAGGTTTTTACCCTATTCTTAAAAACAGAGATCAAGTCTGACTCCCGAGTCCAGATTGGTAACTGATTCCACAGGAAAGGAGCTTGATAACTGAAGGCTCTGCCTCCCATTGTACTTTTGGAGATTCTAGGTATTACAAGTAATCCAGAATTTTGGGAGCGTAGTGCTCTGTTAGGATGATAGGGTAGTATCAGATCTTTTAAATAAAAAGAGGCCTGATTGTTAAGAGCTTTGTAAGTGAGAAGAAGGATTTTAAACTTAATTCTGAACTCTATGGGAAGCCAATGAAGGGAGGCCAAAACCGGAGAGATATGATCTCTCTTACTAGTACCTGTTAAAACTCTTGCTGCAGCATTTTGGATCAACTGAAGACTTTTTAAAGATATTTTAGGACAACCTGATAATAAAGAGTTACAATAATCTAATCTAGAGCTAACAAAAGTGTGGATCAATTTCTCAGCATTACTCTGAGACAAGATGCTCCTAATCTTGGCTCCTAATCTTAGCAATATTACGCAAATGATAGAAGGCAGCCTTCGGCCAGTCTGACAAACAGTTATCTGAGGAACACACACACACACACACACACAGAGATTCAGTGCATTTATAGATAAATTTGCAAAAATCTCAAAAAACTTTTTTCACGCTGTCATTATAGGGTACTGTGTGTAGAATTTTGAGGAAAAAAATTAATTTAATCCATTTTGGAATAGGGCTGTAACATAACAGAATGTGGAAAAAGTGAAGCGCTGTGAATAGTTTCCGGATGCACTGTAAGCACAGCTATTATTCATTGTTATAGAGAGCATAAGTCACATCCCCTCTACTTCTACATATGGGACCTTAAATCGAAAAAATTCTTCATTGAAATGAATGGCAAGAGTGAAATTATCTTTTGATCCTGATCAAATTTTGCCACAAGTTACATATATGATGTTTGCAAATTTAAAAGATAATTTTCCACATAATTAAAGTTGTTGGCTGTTGTATAACAGAGTAATATTTAGTTTTTGTTTAAGCGATTAGTGGACAACAACTTCCATCATCCCACATCACTAAACACAATCATGGCGGGAGATTGCTAAAACCTCACCTCCTGTTTCCTGACCAATGAAAGAAGGATACAAACAGGAGAAAAACAACACAAAGAGATTGCTTTGTATTGTGAAAGCTGCAGCGGATCCAGAGGACTGTTAGTTACTTCACTCTGGGCATGCTTTGAAAAGATGGCGTAAGCTCCATCCAACTGTGTTTGTAGTTTTTTAATTTACATATTTTCATAACCTTATATCTTAACAGTTAGACAATGGCAATTATAGACCAATTTGCCTCACATCAGTAGTCTGCAAAATATTGGAGAGTATTATCCGTGATGAAATAGTCAAACATATGAAGACAAAAACTGTAGTGGTGGCCTCGTGGTAGAGCATCTGCCCCACCGCCGGGAGGTCATGGGTTCAAGCCCCGGCCAGGTCATACCAGAGACCATACAAAAACGGTACTTCCCGCCTTCTTGCTTGGTGCTCAACATAATAGAATGGGAGAAGGAAACGTTGTGTGTGGCAGCGCCTTGCATGGCAGCGGCCCCTCTGATTCTAGATGTGATTAACATTGTAGATAGGAGAAACGTAATTTCGTTCTACTGTACATGATTGGCTGTATGGATTGAATGACAATAAAGTTGGCTTCTTCTTCAGCATGGTTTCCTGCCAGGGCGCTGCACAGATGCTTGAATGCTTTGAACAATGGACATAATGGTTAGATCTTGGCATACCAGTAGATGCTATCTATCTTGACTTTAAAAAGGCCTTTGATTCAGTACCCATTAGACGTCTTACAAAAAGTAGAGAGTTACAGTATCTCTGACAAGCTATTAAAATGGATTGGCTCCTTTCTCACAGGACGACAACAAAGGGTCTCTGTAAATGGGTCTCTGTCACAGTGGACTGATGTCACAAGTGGTGTTACACAAGGCAATGTCCATGGGCCAGTGTTATTCACATTATTTATTAATGATATGCCCGAAGTCGTTGGAGCCAACCTGAAGCTTTTTGCAGATGACGCAAAAATCTACATACCCATAAGATCACTAACAGACTGTAAGAGGCTGCAGCAGGATCTGCTGAGTCTCCAGGAATGGGCTGTGATGTGGCAATTATGCTTTCATCCTGACAAATCCACAGTGATACAAATAGGGGCAGGCCATCAAGAATTTACCTATGAAATGACTGATCAGGGAAAAAGTATTCCTCTCCGGTTCACAGACTATGAACGGGACCTCGGAGAGACTGCAGATAAAGAGCAGTCCTTCGAAAAACACATACAGACAATGGTGAAGAAAGCCACCCAGATAACAGGTGTCATGTGGAGAACCTTTGAATATATAGATAATAAAGTTTTCAGGCTCCTGTATAAGACAATGATACGGCCTCATGTTGAATACGCAGCCCCTGTGTGGCCACCCCACTTGTGGAAGCTGGCAGACACTATTGAACGAGTGCAGAAGAGAGCCACCAAACGAGTACCTGGGCTAAGCAACTTGTTGTATGCAGAGTGCCTGAGGCACCTCAACATCTCCACGCTAGTGTATAGATGATTGCGAGATCTAGTCAACACCTTTAAGTACATCCACAAGAAACACAATTCATTTCCCTATCTACCACACCTACTGACAGACACAAGGACACAAGGTCATAATTTGTGGCTTCAAAAGAACAGTGTCAGGTCGAACCACAGGTTGTTTTTTTCAGCAATAGAGTGGTTTCATGGTGGAACAGCTTACCAGAGGATGTGGTGAATGCCCCGAGTGTGGATGCCTATAAGGATTAGATAAGCATTTTGAGGACCATCCAGTCCTCTATAATTATAGAGCATTGGACAACCCACTGTTGCCCATGATTACTGTGAAATAGTGAGACTAAAATAGCGGCTCATATCGGACTAACTATTCCTACCAAGCTGACATTTTTCTATTCTATTCTATTGTAACCTACATGTTATTTATGTGGAAAATTATCTTTTAAATTGACAAACATCACATGTGTAACTCGTGGCAAAATTCCTTCAGGATCAAAAGATGATTTCGCTCATGCCATTCATTTCAATGGAGAATTTTTCTGATTTAAGGTCCCATATGCAGAAGTAGCGGGGGCGTGACTTAGGCTCTCTGTTACAGGGTACAGCTTTGCCCTGGTGATTTTCACATATTCAGTGGATGAAACGCTCTTATTTGTCACCATGTGACCTGTGCACTAGCGCCACCATTACAGAAATAGTCAGATTAGAAGTACCATTAGATTCTATTGTTATGTCCAGATTGCTGATGTTATTGTTATTTTAGACGTTGACTATTTCCTAAGATTATAGTACTTGTTTTGCTCATACTGGAGTGGTGGCCTAGAGGTACAGCATCCATTCCACAACCGTGAGGTCGTGGGTTCCAGCCCCGGCCGCGTCATACCAAAGACCATATAAAAATGGTATTTCCTGCCTTCTAGCTTGGTGCTCAGCATGATGGAATGGGGGAAGGAAACTTGCCCCCCCCCCCCCCCCCCAGCCACAGGGGGTGCACATGCCAGTGGTACTCCATGTGCCGTCCCAAGTCCAGATAAATGGGGAGGGTTGTGTCAGGAAGGGTATCTGGCACAAAAATCCTTGCTGAATCACTGCAGTATAAGGTGATGATACGCTGTGATGACCCCGAAAGGGAGCAGCCGAAAGAAAAAAATATTACTTGCTTTGCTCAAGGGGGGAGGAAAGTCAATAATGTAAATTGACTTGGAAGGCTCTTCTGTGTGTTTAAATCAGATCGGAGAGCTGAATATGGCCTATAGTGATTTAAAATGTGTACTTATGTTCCTACTTCATGCAATCTTTATACAATGTATACATGAGATGACAAATTATTTCTTTTCTCCAAAATCTTTGAAGGAGAATCATATAAATCGTTTCCCTCTGAGCCTCTAATGTAGAAACAAAGAAAAATGGCTGAAGGAGTTTATTCATATCCTCGAATTAAAGGATGGGAAGGGTGAAGTGATTCCAAATGCCAATCACAACCCAGACTCAGGCCACATGTCTGCCGGTGATGCTGTCTGTGTCTCATTTTGCATCAGGAGATGCCACGGCAGAAAGCTATAGCCTGCTCACGAGGCTAGGAGGCGGCTGGTTTATGCATTCTAATGAGTGCTCCCTGGGAAAAATATGCAAATTCATTTTGTCATCAAGAGGAAAATAGAGGACAGGAGAGCAGCAGAAACAGGAGGGGCTTCGGGGGGAGGGTGCACGGAGGAGGCGTGATTGGGTGGAGGGAGACGTGCATGTCTGTTAATGTGTGTGGACTGTGGGGCTAGTGGTGGGGGGGTAATGAAAGGAAGAGGTGCTGGAGCTCTGAGGGCTGTATTACAGAGTGAGAGACGTATACTAGCACTTGCCACCCCCAAGCTAACGTAATACAGTAGACCAGCATAAACAAATAAATACACCAGACAGTCATTAAAAAAAACAAAAAAAAAAAACAAGCTGAATTGAGTACAAAATAGTGGATTTTTTTCAGGCTATCTCAATTTTCCCACTAACAAATTCCTTGCTGATTTAGCTTCACTATGACTGGCTCTCGTTATCAAAGGTAAATGATAACATGGATGCACAACTACTGCCTTAAAGGTGATGGAGACAATATTCTGACCTCCTGGCCAGTAGGTGCCGCACTTACTCTTACCCCAACTGCTTGGTAGAGACACGTGACATCAGCCCAGTTATACTCTGACATCTTGACTGGCCATAGCCATAGAGTGCTGTGAAAAAAGTATTTGCCCCTTTCTGATTTCTTATGTTTTTGCCTATTTGTCACAAATGTTTCAGATCAAATTTTAATATTAGACAAAGACAATCCCAGTAAATACAAAATGCAGTTTTTTAAATTGTTTCATTTATTAAGGGAAAAAACTATCCAAACTTAACTGGCACTATGTGAAAAAGTAATTGCCACCTAAACCTATAACTGGTTGTGCTACTCTTGATGGCAACAGCTGCAATTCAGTGTTTGTGAAAACTAGCACTGAGTCTTCCACATTGCTGTTGAGGAATTTGGGCCCACTCTTCTTTGGAGAATTGTTTTAATTCAGCCACATTGGAGGGCTTGAACTTGAGGTCATGAACTGATAGCCAGACATTCTCATTCAGGATTTTCTGGTAGAGAGCAGAATTCGTGGTTCTATCAATTACACTAAGCCGTCCAGGTCCTGAAGCAGCAAAGCAGCCCCATACCATCACACAACCACCACCATGTTTGACTGTTGGTATGATGTTCTTTATATGAAATGCTGTGTTAGTTTTACGCCAGTAATGACATTTTTTGGTAAAATTTTCTTTAATTATTTCATTATTATTATTATTTGACCACTTGCAGGGAAATGGTTTATTTGAAGAGTTTCAGTCAGGGTGTAGAATTCATCATAGTATTGAAACAGCTTGAGTGAAGGTCACTAACAATCTCCTTATATCATCTGATGATGGACTTGTGACTAGAAAAGCGCTATATAAGTGCAGGTTAGTTAGTTAGTTAGTACTTGGTCTTTTAGACCTTAGTGCAGCTTTTGATACTATTGATCATAATATTTTACTTGATAGATTAGAACACCTTGTTGGACTTAATGGAACTTCTTTGCAGTGGTTTACATCTTATTTATTTGATAGGTTCCAGTTTGTTTATGTCAATAATGAGTTTTCTACAAATTCAAAGCTCAATCACGGAGTTCTACAGAGATCTGTGTTAGGTTCTATTCTTTTCAGTTTATACACTACTCACAAAAGATAGGGATATTCGGTTTTCGAGTGAAATTTCAGGATGCACCTAAAATGCACTATAACCTTTACAGGTGAACTTAATTTGACCTCTAACCTTTTGAATGCACGTTTCCAATTGTTCAGTGTTTCAGTACTTTTTGCGTAAATTGCTGTTCTCTAACAAAGTGCTTAATGGCAAAATTCACAACAGGTGTTTGATCCATGAATTGACCAATAAATATTCTGGTTCAATTAGAATTGATATTTAAACAGTCCTCTTCATCATTCTTTTCACATTTTGACATCATGAGACCAAGACGACACCTAACAATTGATCAACAGTGCCTTGCCATTGCAAGGCTTCAAACAGGATGTTCTCAGAGGGAAGTGGCCACTGAGCTTAGAGTGTCACAGAGTGTCATCAGCAGGTTCCAACAGCGATACAGAGAGACTGAAAGAGTCACAGAAAGGCATAGAAGTGGGCGTCCTTTGGCCACATCCCACCCTGATGACCGCTTCATTGTGAACAGTGCCCTGCGGAACCGGATGACGAATGCTACTCAACTCCAGGCACATTTAAGGGCGGTGAGAGGCACCCAAGTGTTATGTCAGACAATTTGAAACCATTTACATCAGCGTGGTCTGTGTGCTAGATGACCTGCAAGGGTACTTGACCACACCATCAGGCACAGGCATCATCGTCTTGCATGGGCCAGGGACCATTTACGCTGGACAAGGAACCAGTGGGCCTCAGTGCTGTTCTCTGATGAAAGTTGATTCACGTTGAGCAGAAATAATGGCCGCCAACGATGTTGGAGATGTCAAGGAGAGTGCTATGCATCAGCCACTGTTGTCAACAGACGAGCTTTTGGTGATGGTGGTGTTACAGTCTGGGTAGGTGTGTCTAGTCAGTACAGAACTGCCCTACACCTTGTGAATGGTACAGTGACAAGCCAATACTACCTGAATAACATCATTAATCCAGTCATTGTGCCCCTGCATGAACAACACAGGCCTAATTTCATCTTCATGGATGATAATGCTCCAGCTCATCAAGGTTGCATCATTAGGGAATGGCTGCTGGAGGCTGGTGTAGCGGCTGTTCCACTGATTGGTATAACTAATAGGTATCAGGCTAGTTATAAGTTAATAATAGGGTCAGTATCAAGAAGATCCAGGAATGACTATGGAGCCTGTAAGAGTAGTGTTAGCAGAGAAACCAGACAAAAGAGTCAAGATAGGGTGGTATCGATAAAGATTGTATTGTACAAAAAACATAAAAAAAACATTACACTCCCTGTCTACCTAAGCTGGCTTCCAAGAGTGCACAGACGCACATTAAATGAGCCAAAAATAAATAAATAAATAAAATGAAATAAAAGTGTCCCCTTTAGGAGCTTTTCTTAGCAAAAAGGTAAAGTGCCCAATTTAGTTCAGTTCCCAATGTGTACTGCTCCTTTGCGAGAAAGAGCTCAAATCACTGGTGTTTATGTATGAGAGTGTATTTGTTTGAATCATCTCTATTCAATGTCCAACACTACCCGGGTAGATTTTAGTGTCAGTCTTATTTGTATTGTGAGTGATGGAAAGGATCAACACATTATTCTCTGGGGATGGACTCTGAAGCTGGCCACACTGCATTATAGGCTCCTCCACAGTCAGTTTGTGTTGAGTTGGCTCGCCACTGGACCCACAGGTTCAGATCCTGACTTATTCGGTCCAGGTCAAAAAAAAAAAAAATCTATGCACACAGTGTAGAATGCAAAGGTCAAAATCTTCTCTCTATCTCATTAACTTATTATCGTCACTCAGACTCTCTATTCAAGTATAACCAACAATCAAGGGTATACAATGCTCTAACAGTCATGAAACGAATAGGTACACATCACGTGACACATATTTTAGTGCAATTGAGTAAGCAATCATGGACTCCCTTTTCACAGCATTAAACAAACAATGAAATCATATAATAATTCTGGAAACATTTTTACATTTTAATAGTTCAGAATCAGAATCAGAATCAGAATCAGGTTTATTGCCATTGTTCATGTAGTACACAAACTAGGAATTTGTCTCGGTGCAATGCTGCAACATTAAACATGATAAAATAAAAGAAATAAACTATACATGCAATAAAGTGTAGAATAAGAGTAAGTGATACTGGTCAGCAGTTAAAATATATTAGCGAGCAGCAGATACTGTGGAGAACCATATAGTGCAGTCGGTAATGCAGGAAGAAAACAGTGATGATTGACATGAGTCTGGTTGAGCTGTTGTACATAGTGCACGAGAGTCAATAAGTCACTTAGTGTTCAGCAGTCTGATGGCAGAGGGGAAGAAGCTGTTCATGTGACGGGAGGTTTTAGTTTGGATGGACCGAAGTCTTCTACCTGAGGGGAGGGGGGCAAACAGTACGTGACCAGGGTGTGAGGGATCGGCTATGATCCGGCCAGCACGCCTCCGGGTCCTGTTAAATAGTTAAACCTATTAATGCATCTGCTTTAATATATTCACTTTTTGACTGCTGAAATGAATTCAAAGTTTCAAAGATTTTAATTGTCAATGCGACTATACCTACAGGACATACAGGAAAATAGAAATGGTGTTTCTAGCTCTCCTCAGTGGTGTGCACAGTATAAAAAAAAAAAAGGAATAAGGCTGGAAAAACAACAACAGCAGTCTATGTACAGTAATGCTACCCATACTGTAGTGCAAGTAACGACAAAAGATAGACCTAAACATCCCATAGTGCAAAATAAACAATGGAATCCAGCAATCCTACGATACACAAAAGTAGATTAGTTTATTTGACAGGGACAGTGCAATAAACATAGACAATTAATCAAAGACAATCAATCTGATGTGTTGCACATAGAGTGTAAGTAGAGCAGTAATACTCATAGTTGCAAGTTCAATGCGGCAGCGTAGGCAGGTAGTGACAGATAGGACTGCACATGATCAGTATTGCAAAAACAGACAACAGCAGATATGGCATTTGTGCAAAAGGTTGCAGTAAAGTGCAGAGACGTATAGCAGCAGATGTATTACTGTTGGTGTGCCAGTCTTTCTGTGCCAACAGCTGAGGTAGTTATTGTGTGGGTGAGTGCGCTACGGTCCGGGGAGGGGGTGGGGTGTTGAAAGTGGACAGAGTTCAGGGTCCTGATGGCCTGATGAACAAAACTGTTTAGCAGTCTTGTGGAGCGGGCCCAGAGGCTCTGGTATTTTTTCCCCAAGGGCAGGGAGCTGAAGAGGGAGTGTGAGGGGTGGGAGGTGTTGCCTGAAATGTTGATGGCTCTGCGGGTGAGGTGGGTGAGGTAGAAGGGGCAGAGGGGCACTGATGATCTTGCTAGCTGCTTTCACTGTGCGTTGTAGTGTCTTCCAGCAGGAGGTGGTGCAGTTTCCATACCACACTGTGATGCAGCTATTGAGGATGCTCTCAATGGTGTCCCGGTAGAATGAGCACATGATGGGAGGTGGGACTCATGCTCTCCTCAGTTTGTGGATGAAATGGATGCGAGTTTGAGCCTTCTTGGCCAGAAATTATTGTCTTTACACCACTGGGCCAGTTGGCTCACCTCATTTCTGTAGTTGGCTTCCTCATTGTTGGTGATGAGGCCCACCACCATGTCGTCCACAAACTTGATGATGTGGTTGGTGTTGTAGGCTGGTACATAGTCATGGGTCAGCAGGGTGAAGAGTAGTGGGCTGAGCATGCACCCCTGTGCTCAATGTGATGGTCTTGAAGGTGTTGCTGCCAACCCGCATGTTCTCAGGCCTCCCCGTGAGAAAGTCCAGCACCCAGTTACAGAGAGAGGTTTTGAGTCCCAAGTGTCTGAGTTTTTATATTAGGTGCTGTGGGATGATTGTGTTGAATGCTGAACTGAAGTCCAAGAACAAGCATCCGCACATAGGAGTTATTTGTGTCCAGGTGGACAAGGACTGGATGGAGAGCAGCAGAGATGGCATCTTCTGTGGATCTGTTTGACTTGTATGCAAACTGAGGTGGGTCGTGGGAGGGAGGAAGGATGAACTTGATGTTCTGCATGACCAGCCGCTCGAAGCACTTCATTATGATTGAGGTCAATGCTCCGGGCCGGTAGTTGTAGCTGGATGGGATGGGCTTCTTTGGGACTGGTATTATGGTAGCAGTTTTGAAACATGTGGGGACAACAGCTTGACTCTGGGAGATGTTAAATATGTTGGCCAGGACATTTTTGAGCTCCTCTGCACAGTTCTTCAGAACGTGACCTGGTATGTTGTCTGGTCCAGCTGTCTTGCATGGGTCGATCCTGGAGATGGTCCTCTTCACGCTAACCGGATCCAGACTTTTAGCCTGCTCGTCTAGGGGAGGAGTGGTCTTCTGTGCTGATGTGTTGTTCTGTGTTTCAAAGCAGCCAAAGATGTCATTTAAGTTGTTAAGCATTGTGATGTCACTCACACAGGTCTGAGGTGGAAGTTTGTAGTTGGTAAAGGTCTGTATGCCACAACAGAGAGACTGTGCATCTCTGGTGCTGCTGAAGTGTCCAGATATTTTCATGCTGTACTGTCGTTTTGCCTTCTTGATGCCATGAGACAGGTTTGCCTTAGCTGTTGTTTGTCCTGCAGTGTCGCCGGCCCTGAAGGCTGCATCCCGAGCCATCAGGAGCCCGTGGACATCTGCTGTTATCCATGGCTTTTGGTTAGCATGAACAGTGATGGTTTTGCAGTGAGTGACATCATCAATGCATTTAGCTACCCTGTATGTATGCTACAACAACCTCAGTGTACTCCTCTATGTTTGTGTGTCCATTGTGAGTGGCTGCATGCTTGAAAGTGTCCCAGTCTGTAGTGCTGAAACAGTCTTAAAGAGCATCTGAGGCCCCCTCTGGCCACACACGTACCTGCTTTTTTGTTGGTCTGATGGCTTTCACTCTGGGTTTGTATGCCGACCTTAGCAAGATGGTGATGTGATCAGAGAATCAGAATCAGAATCAGAATCAGATTTATTGCCATTGTTCATGTAGTACACAAACTAGGAATTTGTCTCGGTGCAATGCTGCAACATTAAACATGATAAAATAAAAGAAATAAACTATACATGCAATAAAGTGTAGAATAAGAGTAAGTGATACTGGTCAGCAGTTAAAATATATTAGCGAGCAGCAGATACTGTGGAGAACCATATAGTGCAGTCGGTAATGCAGGAAGAAAACAGTGATGATTGACATGAGACCCAGAGAGACCCAGGTGGGGGAGGGGGGAGGCTCTGTATGCTCTCTTGTGAGTTGTGTACAGCAGGTCCAGCAGATTGTCTCCTCTTGTTGGAAAGTCCACATGTTGGTGTAGATTTGGTAAGAGGGCCTTTAAATCTGCATGGTTGAAGTCTCCTGCTGTGATGAGGAATCTGTCTGGATGTGTTTGTGTCTCACTTCTCACCTGATAGAGTTCCTTTAGTGCTTTATTCCTCTCGCCGATGGTGGTGGGCGGGACATACACGGCGACAAGCAGGACAGATGAAAATTCTCTCAGAATGTAAAAGGGTCAGCACTTGATCATAAACTCCACCAACGGAGAACAGTTTTTTTGTACAACAGTTGCAGCGCAGCACCAAGCGTCACTGATGTAAACGCACAACAGTGGCACATCAGTTTCCGCTACATTTCTTGCCTTCAGAACCTGGAGGCGTTGAAGATGCCTTTGGCTCAGACAGGTAAAAAAACTATTACAATAGTCTAAGCGAGAAGAAATAAAAGCATGTATAATCATTTCAAGTTCCGCCTTCGACTCCAGGGTTCTGATGTGGTGTCCACTCCAGCTCCACCTGCTCCACGGCGCCATCCTCCAGCATTGGACCGCCAGAGGAATACTCCCGTCTCTCAGCCAGCAACTCTCCCTTCACCAAGGCAGAAGACTTCCGCAGCAGTGCATCCTCTATGTTTTTCCTCTCCAGCTGTTCCGTCAGCCTCTTGTTTTCCTGCAGCTGCTGTTCCTCGCTTCGCCTCGGCATTTTTTCCTGCTGCTAAGAGTCCATCAGTATCCTCTTTGGCTCCGCCCATCACTGTGGCTGCAGTGGTGACTCCACAATGTTCCCCTGAGAGTCCCTCCTCAACTGAAATCACGGAGAGGGTCGACCCAACATCTGCTGCAGCAGAAAACATCGATCTCCAGGATAACAGGCAAGTGTCTTTTCATTTTCCCATAATTTATGATGATATGTCTTGCCTGATTCCCGGTAGTGAGGCTCAGGATATGCAGTCCCCTGAGCTCTCACCACCTGCTGTAACTATTAATTTTTCCCCTGCCCTCTCAGTATCTCCTCCTATTATCCCTGAGTGTCCACCGGCCCCGGAAATGAGCCACCGAAAGATGGAGGAGCCTGCGGCTCTGGAAGACCTGATTCCAGCCCCGCAGCCATGCTATGGACGGAAGGGAAGCACTGAACCCAAGCTGACGTCTGTGCCCACTATGGACAGTCCCTGGGCTTCAGTGACCCAGGATCCAATGCCGGCAGAGAGACCACTTCCAGAATCCACACAGGGTGAACCACCTGTGTGGGTTACCTCCCTGGAGGAAACTAGGACTGTACCAACCACCATTCCTGCTGCAGGGGCCGCTGCAGCAGAGTTGGAGCTGAACCTCCAGAGGGCCGTGCCTGAACAACCATTGTCTAGATTGATGGAGTCCTGGATGGCAGTGGAGCTCAAGCTCAGGCAAGTGCTCTCCCTTGTTTTTCTTGTGTCTGTTTTGGAGAAATCTTGACTAGCTCTTGGTCAGGAGATCCGGGTGCAGCTGTCAGCTGCGCCTGAGTTCACTTCGCCGGGCTCCGCTGCTGCCGGTGACCCTGACGCTGTCTCTCTACCTATTTTGTCTGAGCCTTCTCCCAGGGTCATTGAGGAAATTCCACCTTTGTCAGATGTCTTCATGGGTTCAGGCTCACCACCCGAGATCGCCGTGGGTCCAGCTCCCCCCGCTGAGGTCGTTGAGGACACTCCGTGCCAGCCCGAGACCTCTGTGGGTGCAGCTTCGGCCAGGTATCCATGGGTGCTATGTCCCAATTGGGGACCATCGTGGGTGCTGCATCCTAGCCTAAAACCAAATTGAGTGCTGCGTTCTAGTGTGTGCCCGCCATGGACATTATGCCCGAGCCCAGGGGCCACCGTGGGTGCAGCCTTGGCCCAGTCCAGGTCCACCGAGGGTGCAGCCTTGGCCCAGTCCGGGTCCACCGCAGGTGCAGCCTTGGCCCAGTCCGGGTTCACCGCGGGTGCAGCTTTGCTCCAGCCTGGGTCCACTGTGGGTGCAGTTCTGCTCCAGCCCGGAGCCACCGCGGGTGCAGCTCTGCTCCAGCCCAGAGCCACGAGGGTGCAGCTCTGCTCCAGTCTGGAGCCACCGTGGGTGCTACTTTGTTCCAGTCCAGGACCACCGAGGGTGCTGCTGGCCAGTCCGAGGGCATTGTGGTTCCCCTTCCTTCGCCAGGCACCGTTGTGGTCCCCTCTCCTTTGCTAGACATCATCAGGGTCCTATCTCCTCCTCTACCAGATGCTGTCATGGTTCCTCCTTCTCTGCCAGATGCCGTTGTGGTTCTTCCTCCGCTACCAGATGCCGCCGTAGTTCCTTCAACTCCTCCATCCTGCCCACAGGAGGAGTGACCAGGAGGCAGCAACCTCCTGGACCAGCTTTACTATTCAGGTGGCTTAAGAGCTCTGGTCAGCTGCCTGACAGACTGAGCCATTGGGTTGGGTGGCCCATGCTCTCCGGCAGGCCACCCGACTCAGACCACCTACCCGTCCGCCAGGTCTGGGACTTTGGTTGGCCTCCTGAACTTCTTTCTAGCTCTTTGGTCGGGGGGGGGGGGGGGGGCGGGGGCACTAATCATTGATTTTGACTGGTGTGGGTCCTGAGTGGGGTTTTGTTTCGTTCCCTCCTAGCCTGTTCTCCCCACCATCCACCTTGGGTGGGTTATTGTTGTGCCCCTGCTGGGAAGGGGGGGGGGCTTTTTCTTTTTCTTTTGGCGTTACCCCTGTGGTGTCTGGGTCACCCCTTGAGGGAGAAGCTCTGTCACGAGCTAGCTCTGGAAGTTCTGTCAGACTCAGTCTTGTGGCTTTTTCTTTGTATTTATATACTGTATATGTATATATATTTCTTGTATTTTGTGCCTTTCAGTTTTAGTACTGCTTTCTATTTTTCTGTTTAGGCTTCAGTTTTGTTTCATTTCAATTTGTAATTATTTATTAGTCTGCATTTGATTATGTTTATTCCTTATATTTATACTGTGGTCAGTTGTGTCCTTCTCTGGGCTGACAGCTGTCAGGCAGCATTTCCGGTTTTGTGCTCTGCGTGGGCGTCGCCCTGTCAGCTGTCAAGTCCAGTCGCTCCTCTCTCATCTCTTTCAGCTGATCCCAATCACCATTCATGGTTCCCTTTTTGCCCGCTCATGTGAACCCACACCTGTTATCACCTATGTTGTTTATTCCATTCCTATTTAAAGACTGCCTTTTTTTTTCATGACGGCCGCTGTCTTGATGGTTATATTCTCCCCATCTCCACCAGAGCCCTGCTTCGCTCTGGTGCACCATTCTGTAAGTGTTCTCTTTTGTTTGTAGTTTGTTTTTGGAGCACTTTGTGGAACTTTATGTTTGTTATTTTGTAATAAATTTCACAAACTCACAGTCTAGAGCCTCGGTCTCGTATTCTCTGCCTTGAAAGGCAATTTATGACACACTGAAGCTATGATACTTTGATACAATGTAAAATAGTCAGTGTACAGCTTGTATAATGTGTAATTTGCTGTCCCCTCAAAATAACTCAACACACAGCCATTAATGTCTAAACCACTGGCAACAAAGGTGAGTACACCCCTAAGTGAAAATGTCCAAATTGTGCCTCAAGTGTCAATATTTTGTGTGGCCACCATTATTTTCCAGCACTGTCTTAACTCTCTTGGGCATGGAGTTCAGTAGAGCTTCACAGGTTGCCACTGGAATCCTCTTCCACTCCTCCATGACAACATCATGGAGCTGGTGGATGTTAGAGACCTTGCACTCCTCCACCTTCCATCTGAGGATGCCCCACAGAAGTTCAATAGGGATTAGGTCTGGAGACATGCTTATCCAGTCCATCACCTTTACCCTCAGTTTCTTTAGCAAGGCAGTGGTCGTCTTGGAGGTGTGATTGGGGTGGTTATCATGTTGGAATACTGCCCTGCGGCCCCAGTTTCCGAAAGGAGGGGATCATGCTGTGCTTCAGTATGTCACAGTACATGTTGGCATTCATGGTTCCCTCAATGAACTGTAGCTCCCCAGTGCTGGCAGCACTCATGCAGCCCCAAACCATGACACTCCCACCACCATGCTTGACTGTAGGCAAGACACACTTCAGTTCAATTCAATTAAACTTTATTTATTTTGCACCATTTCACAACAACAGTCATCTCATAGCACTTTCAACTGTAGGGGAAACCCCGACAACTGCAAAAAGACCCCAGCATTCAGGTGATCCGCTGTGAGCAAGCACTTGGCGACGGTGGAGAGGAAAAACTCCATTTTAGCAGGAAGAAACCTCCAGCAGAACCAGGCTCAGGGAAGTTCAGTCATCTGCTGCGACTGGCTGGGGGGTGAGGGGATACAGAAGAAGACGAAAAGAACAGACATGTAGAGCGCAAACAGCTCGATGGGGACTCAATCTATGGGAGAGAACAAACAGATGTTAATGACCAGCAAAAATATTTTTTTGAGAGTGGAAAAAGCAATGAAGCCCAGTGCATTGTTGAAGGTCCCCCGGCTGCTTAAACCTATTAGCAGCATAACGAAGGGAGGGTTCAGGGGCACCTGATCCCACCCTAGCTATAGTCTATATCAAAAAGGAAGGTTTTAACCCTCTTAAAAACAGAGCTCGAGTCTGACTCCCAAATCCAGATTCCAAAGGAGATGAGCTTGATAACTGAAGGATCTGCCTCCCATTGTACTTTTGGAGATTCTAGGTATTACAAGTAATCTTAATGTCTTTGTACTCCTCACCTGGTTGCCACCACACACGCTTGACACCATCTGAATCAAATAAGTTTATCTTGGTCTCATCAGACCACAGGACATGGTTCCAGTAATCCATGTCCTTAGTCTGCTTGTCTTCAGCAAACTGTTTGTGGGCTTTCTGGTGCATCATCTTTAAAAGGGGCTTCCTTCTGGGATGACAGCCATGCAGACCAATTTGATGCAGTGTGCGGCGTATGGTTTGAGCACTGACAGGTTGAGCCCCCACTCCTTCAACTTGTACAGCAATGCTGGCAGCACTCATACGTCTATTTTCAAAAGACAACCTCTGGATATGACGCTGAGCATGTGTACTCAACTTCTTTGGTCGACCATGGCGAGGCCTGTTCTGAGTGGAACCTGTCCTGTTAAACTGTTGTATGGTCTTGGCCATCGTGCTGCAGCTCAGTTTAAGGGTGTTGGCAATCTTCTTATAGCCTAGGCCATCTTTATGTAGAGCAACAATTCTTTTTTTCAGGTCCTCAGAGAGTTCTTTGCCATGAGGTGCCATGTTGAACTTCCAGTGACCAGTATGAGAGAGTGTGAGAGCGGAAACTCCAAATATAATACACCTGCTCCCTATTCACACCTGAGACCTTGTAACACTAACGAGTCACATGACACCGGGGAGGGAAAATGGCTAATTGGGCACAATTTGGACATTTTCACTTCAGGATGTACTCATTTTTGTTGCCAACGGTTTAGACATTAATGGCTGTGTGTTGAGTTATTTTGAGGGGACAGCACATTTACACTGTAATACAAGCTGTACACTGACTACTTTACATTGTATCAAAGTGTCATATCTTCAGTGTTGTCCCATGAAAAGATATAATAAAATATTTACAAAAATGTGAGGGGTGTACTCACTTTTGTGAGATACTGTATGTACATAAGAGTAGGCCTTATAAGCCTTTCCATAATCCATAGCCATAATCCATAGCCATAAGGATCCATAAGCCTTTCTTTGGAATCTTAATGAGGTGACCATGTTTCCATTCCAATGGAAGTTGTTCAGTTGTCCAGATTCTTTTAAATAGCTTGTGGAGGGCTTCAGCTGATATTTGTGGGGTTGCTTTCAGTGCTTTAGGGGGGATTTCGTCAGGTCCAGGTGCCTTGTTTTTCATGAGGGCCTTTATAGCCTTTATAATCTTGCTCTTGCTGGGAGGTTCTGTATTGATTTTGAGGTCTTGGTCAGCTCTGGTGATGTCTGGAGGTCCAGTGGGGGGTGGTCGATTGAGTATTTCTTCAAAATGTTCCTGCCAACGTTACAGGTGTTCTCTCTCTGTGGACAGGAGGTTTCCATCCTTGGTGCAGACATGATGTGAGTGACGTGTTCTCTTCCCTGCCAATTGCTTGGTGATCCTGTACAGCTCCTTGATGTCGCCCCTTCCCACAGCATCTTCTGCATCTTGAGCCAGGCTTTCAATGTAATTCCTCTTGTCATTTCTTGCACTTCTTTTCCCTTCTTTACATATTTATTCCATCTAGCTACAATGCTCAGCACTGGGTGTGTTTATATATTTATATATCTACATATTATTCCATCTAGCTACATTGCTCCGCACTGTGTGTGTTTATATACTTACGTCAAACAGGTTCATTTTGTCTTCTTTCAATTATTTTTCCTTTTTTTTTTTTTTTTTTCCTTTGAAAGACAAAAGTAAAATAGAAAGATGTCTTTACCTTCTTTACATGTTTCAACTGCACTGCAGCCTTCATCAGAAGAGTCAGCTGATTGCTGCCAGGTGACATTTATCAGCTGATTTTCGTAGGCGGGGCCAGCTCAGCAGATCTGTCAGATCCACCGAGCCGGCCCCGCCTCCCGCCGTCAGATGGTCTCTGGAGAATGTGGTCCCAGGTGTGAGAAAGCATAAAGGCCCCCTCATCTCGGTTCATGGTGTCTTTTCCCCGCTTTCTGATCTCTATTGCCTCCTTGATCCAACGTTTGTGTCTGTTGCTCTCCGATCCAATAATTTTTGTGTTGTCCCAGTCCATGATGTGATTATTTCTTTTGCAGTGGTCCGATATAGCTGATTTTAATGTTTCTTGTTCTGCTTTTTCTTTTTGTGATCTTGTGAGTCGTCCTTGCGTTTCCTTCTCACATTCCTTTTGGTGTTCTTTTTTTCTTGTGGTGAATAATCTTCCGGTTTCTCCAATGTAGGTTTTGTTACATGATCTGCATGATATTTCATATAATACATTGCATTTATTGTCTTGTTCTATTCTGTCCTTGGGGTGTACTAATAACTGTCTTAATTTTTTGTGTGGTTTGACTGCTGTGTTTATTTTGTATTTTTTCATGATCCTTTGAATTGGTTCCGTGATCCCTCGTATGTATGGTATAGTTATGGTTTCCTTGTTTTTGATTTCAGCTTTTGTTCTGTGTCTTGTGTCCTGTTTATTTTCTTTGTTTTGACTTGCTGTTTCCCTTTGTTTATGGCCCATACTGGATATTGGCAGCGTATAAGTGCATGTTTTATGTGGTTTTCCTCTTCCTGTCTGTCTTCTTGTTCCGTGATGATGGTGGCTCGTTCATATAATGTCCTGACGACTGATAGCTTGTGTGCTGTGGGGTGTTCCGATGTCCAAAGTAGGTATTGATCTGTGTGGGTTGGTTTCCTGTAGACTGTGATTTTTATGCTGCCGTCCTCGTTGTGGTGGATTTTCATGTCCAGAAAGGCTATGGTGCCATTTTCCTCCTCTTCGTGTGTGAATTTTATGTTCCCCGTACTGTCTGTACTGTTCAGATGGTCAGTGAGTTCTTGTGTATGTCCTTTCCTTATTTTTTCCAGAATGTCATCTACGTATCTCTTCCAAAGGGTGGGTTTGCATATTGTGGGTGCTGTGTTGATGGCTTTATTTTCCAGATCCTCCATAAAAAAACTGCTCATGATGGCTGATAGTGGGTCTCCCATTGCAAATCCTTCTTTTTGTTTGTAGATTTTTCCTCTGAATTGAAAATAAGTGGATTTTGCAACAAACTGTAGTAATTTGGATATGTCATGGACTGTGAGGTTGGTGCGTCTTTTTAGGGTACTGTCCTTGTTGAGGCGTTCTTGCACTATATGTAGTGTGACGTCAATAGGAGTCTTTGTGAATAAAGAGATGACGTCATGTGAGATGAGGATCTCGTCTGATTCTATTCCGGTTCTGATTCGATTCCGGTTTCTCCAAACCGGTTTCTCCGGTTTGGAGAAACCGGAAGATTATTCACCACAAGAAAAAAAGAACACCAAAAGGAATGTGAGAAGGAAACGCAAGGACGACTCACAAGATCACAAAAAGAAAAAGCAGAACAAGAAACATTAAAATCAGCTATATCGGACCACTGCAAAAGAAATAATCACATCATGGACTGGGACAACACAAAAATTATTGGATCGGAGAGCAACAGACACAAACGTTGGATCAAGGAGGCAATAGAGATCAGAAAGCGGGGAAAAGACACCATGAACCGAGATGAGGGGGCCTTTATGCTTTCTCACACCTGGGACCACATTCTCCAGAGACCATCTGACGGCGGGAGGCGGGGCCGGCTCGGTGGATCTGACAGATCTGCTGAGCTGGCCCCGCCTACGAAAATCAGCTGATAAATGTCACCTGGCAGCAATCAGCTGACTCTTCTGATGAAGGCTGCAGTGCAGTTGAAACATGTAAAGAAGGTAAAGACATCTTTCTATTTTACTTTTGTCTTTCAAAGGAAAAAAAAAAAAAAAAAAGGAAAAATGTTTATATACTTGCATATTTATTCCACCTAGCTGCAATGCTCCGTACTGTGGGTGTTTATATATTTACATATTTATTCCATCTAGCTACAATGCTCTGCACTGTGTGTTCATATATTCATATATTTATTCCATCCAGCTACAATGCTCTGCACTGTGTGTCTGTGTGTGTGTGTATATATATATATTTTATAGTAATACGTACATATGTATATTAGCTGCTCTTGCTTGCTTGTGTTTTTTTTTTTTTTTTTTTTTTTTTTCTTGCCTTCTGATTGTTGCTCTGAGTGTTGCTATCCCTGTGCTGTTGCAATCCTGGAATTTCCCCGTTGTGGGACTAATAAAGGCTTATCTTATCTTATCTTATCTTATCTTTATTGAGGTCTGTATGTTCCTTGGATTTCTGTGCTTTCAAAGCTCTGGTCCTTGCTATGTTTCAGCTCTTCCTTCTTCTTGCACCGTTCTTCAATGAGGTTCTTTGTTCACGCCAACACCCATTCTTTCTGTTGATGCTTCTTCTTCCCAAGTACCTCATCACAAGTTAACTTCCATGCCTTCTTGGATGCTTCCTACAGTGTCTCAACTTCCTCCTCATCTGATAGTTCACTGAGTGCTTCAAACCAGTTTGATAGGATTAATTTGAAATGTGTCACGGTGGCTGGATCTTGTAAAAAGATGGTGTTATACCTTTTGCTTGTTTTGTCATGATCTAATGAATATTTCTTCAATTTCAGCCTAAAAATTCCAACCAGGAGGTGATGATCTGAAGCGATGTCAACCCCTCTAATCACTCGTACATCCACCATAGTTCGTCTGAATTTCTGACAAATGGTGATATGGTCAATTTGATTTTCACTGTGATGATCGGGAGACACCCAGGTTGCCTTGTGGATTCTTTTGTGTTGAAAGATACTTCCTCCGATGACTAGGTTGTTGAACTTACAAAAATCTGTGAAAAGTTCTCCATTTTCATTTGCTTGCCCGAGTCCTTCGGTTCCCATGGTGCACTCCTTTCCCAGGTTGTTGCTTCCGATTTTGGCATTCAGATCGCCCATGGCAATAAGAATGTCTCGTTTCTTCCTTTCTTCAATGGTTCTCTGAAGGCCATCATAAAAGATGTGTTTTACTTCCTCTTTGTAGGTGCATAACACTGAATAACAGTGACGTTCTTGGTCTTACTTCAGAACCTTGCGGTAATGATGTGTGATGAGATGGAATTCCATTCCATGAGAGCGGCCTTAGCTGTTCCTTTCAGGAGCAGTCCAACTCCTTCCGTGTGTGGAGCATTGTCTTCTTCATGACCCGAATAGAGGAAGAGCTCGCTGGATAATAGCGATGTCTGTCCTGACTTGATCCATCTCACCTCTGATAGACCGAGCAGGGACAGCCGGTACCTTTTCATTTCACTTGCTGCTTGTACCAGTCTTGATGTTTCAGAAAGTGTGCTGACATTCCAGGTGCCCAATCGAAAGGTTGTTCTGGTTGAGAGACGTTTCGGTGCCGTGGCTTCCTTATGGCTTTCACCATTATGCGTCATTTGCAGCTGAAAACTGCCATCTTTTCCCAAAGCATTAGAAGGTGAAATGATCATGATTTGTGCATGGGGGGATGGAGGAAGGGGGGTCTTCCCCCACCCCTGTCACCCTCCTTCTGCCGGGGTCCTGGCGGGGGGCCTGGGGCCTGTCATGTTGTCAAAATACCTTGGTGCTGCCGAATGAATAGATGCGAGCAAGGGAATGAGAGAGTGATTGAACAAGAGAGCAAGCGAGAGTGAGGGAGTGATGAGTGAAGATGGTGATGGTGGGGTGGTTTTGTGTGGCACTTTGCATGTCAGGTGGCATCACGGAGCACCTGCGGCGGTCCACTGATCAGTTGTTCGGGTGGGTGTTGGGGGTGGTGGTCTACTTCTGTGGCTGCAGCCACCCTGGGGCTGGTCGGCAGGGGTGTGGCTGCTGGCCTGTGCCGGCGGTCTCCCCGGCCACTGCCGAGCGCTGGTGCACATTCATGCTCACTGCATCTACATCGCGGATACCTTAAGTAATCAGGGTGAATGAGTGTGGGTGAGTGTGTGGGGGAGAGCATGAATGGATGTGAGTAGGTCCCCCCCGGACGGTGGGGGGGCCTTCTTTGGGCGTAGGGTCCCCGGGGTCTGCGGCAGTGGCACTGGAGTGGGGGCGGGCCCGCTGTGGGGGTGCCTGGGGGGGCTTGCGCTGGGGATGCAGGCTGGTCTTCGGCACCTGGGGCCCGGCGTTGGCCCCACTGGGGGGCTGGGGGGTTGGCTGGTCCGGGGGGTGTGCCGGCCGCGCCGGCCGCCTGGCAGCCAGGCCTCCTTTGGCCATCCCTTCTGGGCGGATGCCTGGCTCTTCTGGGGCTTGTTGGCCTTGGACATTTGTGCTTTGTCGAGGTTGGTGGCACTGTCCTGCTTGCTTGGGGTTTCGGGGGAGGGGGGAGGTTGCTGCGACTGGCCGCCCTCTTTGTATGTTTCCTGACAAACCACTCATATGCACACACTTATTTTGCATGAGCTCTCATACACACGCACATGGATGCACATACACATATGTCTTTCCTTTAACAGGTGCAGATGCCAGACTCGTGTTGAGACCTCTTCAGTGGAGGAGGCAGTCTGTCTTCTATTTGTTTTAGTTGTTGGTTTGTTTGTCTTCTTTTTTTTTTTATTATTTATTTTGTACCCGTAGGTAGATTTGTTTTGCAGTCTGGTGACAAACTACCAGCTGCTGGTTGCTGCGTGCGCAAGCGCCCCTTAACTCCCTAACCTGCATGTTTTTGGCATGTGGGAGGAAACCAGAGAAATCCCGGAGTAAACCCACACAAACACGGGGAGAACATGCAAACTCCACACAGATCACTGTTGGCTGGGGGCAGGGATCGAACCCACGATCTCACGGTCCCCATGATCCCCTGGCCGAGGGTAAAACTGTGCTGCCACAGTGCTAACCACTGCGCCACTGTTTCTCTCCCTTTTCCTTCCCACTCCACGCACCTCCTTTCCCCATTCCCCTCCTGTTGGGTCCTTCATGGGTAGAATAATTTAAATAAAGTATTAAAAGTTATTACAAGAGGAGTTTACAACAATATACAGTATATATGTGTACTGTATAAAGCTCCTTTTGGAAAAGTAAATCTGTTTGGCACAATAAGGGTATGAGATTTCTGTTCTGCTTGCCTAGCTGCCTGACAGGACAAGGGGAAAAAAAAAAGCCCACACGGACCAAAGTGGACCAGAGGGGAAATGGAGCATGAATAAGGCACATGTTGGTGGAATTTGGGGAGTACAGTCTTTAAACATGCTTTGTTAAAATCCCCTGCAATAATGTGGACTGCATCAGGGTGATCTCTTTGCTGCCTGCTGACAATGTGCTGAAGGTGATTGAGTGCTAAGCTAACGTTAGCATCTGAAGGAATGTAAATTACTGTTACAATTACTGACGTGAGCTCGCGGGGAAGATAAAAAGGCCTACACAGGAAGGACATGGCCTCTAAGTCTGGTGAACAGTGGCTTTGAATTATTCTGCTGTTATTACACCAAGTCTGAAGCACATAAACACAGAGACCTCCACCTCTTCCCTTACTAGAATCAGTGTTGCGGTCAAAACGGTGTGTAGTTTGGCCAGGTAATTCCACAGCTGCGTCAGGAGTACGTGGAAGCAGCCATGACTCGGTCCCAATGAGAACACAACAGTCCCGGACGTAGTGATTGTAGGCGATCGCAGCTCATCCCTTTTCTTGGTGAGGGACCTGGTGTTGGTGAGAAAAATTTAAGGTATCCGTGGTTTGGTGCTTAGTTTGCGCAGCTGGACATGGAGACCAGCCTTGCAGCCTCGGTTCTGCTTTCTCTCTCATTGTCTATGCCGTTTGCGGGGCCCGATAGCGAACCACGGGGCGCCCGGAGGTCTGGCGATCTCCTCAGGGATGTGGTGGTGATTCCTGGAATAAGCACTAGAGATGTCGGAGGTAAGTTGGCAACTGATGCCTAGAAGTTCCTGCCGACTGTAGGTAATTCGTCCCTCACAGAAGGAGCACAGAAAAAACACAAAAACGAGCACAGTAGTTCGGAGCATCTAGTCGCTGCATGTGAACGCGCCGCCATCTTGCAAAGGAATGTTATTTCAGAAGGTTAAAACATACTCTTTGCAAATTCAGTTTTGTAACGACATGAACTATGCTCTAAGTGTGTGTTCTCTTTTGGGTTTTTCCACTTCTGTTTGCTATCATTAAAACAAATACAAATGTTTTTAAAAAGATGTCACTAGGCCTATTTTTTTTGTGGAATTTAAAAATTGTGAAACTGAATTAATTCTGTCCGACACCTGTTAATTTAAGTTTTATGAATTCCTATGCAAGGCTTTATGATATTTTTTTTATGGTCACCAGCCACTGTGAATATTAGCCGCTCTGCCTAGTTACTATCCAAGCGATATAAGTAATTTTAAATTGTTTTATCTCATAAATGTGTGTAGTTTTTTTGTAAAAGCTATAAAGTTAAAATTTTCTTGTAACTTTGGGAGTTTTTTTCCCTCATAAATTTCTTCTGTTTGCATCACATTGCTTACAAAATTTGTGAATAAATTCTTGTAAATCTGAAAATTTTTCCCCATAATTAATTTTTTTCTTGTAAATTTGCAATTTTTTATACAAATTTGTGATTTCATTGTACATTTGTGACATTTTCTTTAAAAATTTCTTCTGATAAATATCTGACTTATTTTGCTTGCAGTGTATTTTATCAGTTTAGTTATTACTTTATTTCAGACATGTAAAACAAACAAAAAAAAACATTTGTTTGCTCACAAAAGGGCAACAAACAAACAAAAAAGCAGTTACAAATCTAAAAAGGAGTAGGAAGAAGCATATAAATGCTTATTAACTCCTACCCCACAGTCAGTCTACCAGTTTCTTCAGTTTTTTTTTTTAATTTGCAAATTTTTCTTGTAAATTTGTCTTGCATTTATGACTTCATTCTTCTCAATTTACAATGTTATGTCATACATACAATGTCATACATTCTATTGTCAATGTGTGAGTTTTTCTTGTTCACCACTTAATCCTTTTCGGGTCACTGAGTTCCTGGAGCATATCCCAGCATCTTTGGGTGAGAGGCAGGGTCAACCTGGATAGATCACCTCTCCGCAGCAGGGCCAGCACACAGACAGACAACCAATCACTGTCACATTCATACTTGAGAACAATTTATTCCCAGTCAATGCCAACAAACCGAACCTGCATGTCTTTGCACAAACCCAGAGTACCCGGCGAAAACCCATGCAGACACAGTGAGAACATGCAAACTCCACAAGGAAAGGTCAACACTGGTGAGGGATGGGGTTGAAGCAGTGACATGCAGTGAGGTTTACGGGTGGTCAGGCACTGACTCTTCCAAAGTCACATTTGCAAATATATGAATTCAATAGCATAAGCTTGAATTTAATTTCATTTAAAAGTTTGCATATTTTATGATCTGCTAATTGTACATCATAAAATCTGACTATATAATTTATTAACAAAACAACTAAGGCATTTCACTGAATTGCCTCTTGACAGAATGTGCACTAAAATTAAGTTCAGTTCTGCAATGCATGTCTAGAGCTTTAACTGTGAAGGGAAGAAGCAGAAATAGTAGTACACTCCAGGTGCTTTTGTTTTGCAGAAGTTCTGCTGACTAACAACAAGGATTAAGCGGAAGAAGATGAATGGATGCATTCATGCTTTCATTTCATTTAACTCTCCTAAATATAACCAAAGTGCAAAGACCCTTGGCTACACAAATAAAATGTATTAAATTATTTACAGTCAAATTTGGGGGGCCCAAAAATGATTATAAACTACGTGTTTCAGGCCAGGAAGAACTAAAAGTGGCTCAGACAGCATACTTGCTGTGCACCCTGTAGCTACACAATTAGATTAGTTTCTTTTTGTGCATCCATCAAAAATTAAAGCAAGGTAAATAATGTCATCTGACAAAAGTAAACATCAAACTTTCAAAGAAAAAAAACATTTCAAAGCACAAAAAGAAAAGGGTGTGTAGACTGAAGCAAAACTTATTTATGCCTCCCCCTTTTGCTTAATACAGTGATAACCACAAAACATAACAAAAATGAAAAAGAAGTCATCAATATGGAAAGTTATGTAAATAAAGTGATTCTTTACAAATTAAGCGGATTTATATTTCTCTATTAAATTGACCTTTAACATCCTCCTGAACATAAGTGTGGTACATGTTTTCAAAGCATCAGCACAACCATTCCATAGTTCCACCCCAACAACAGAGAAACATTTTTTTTTTTTGCATTTGTTCTTATCTTTGGCTTTTCAAACATACAAAGTCCTCTCAGATGATACATACTTTCTCTAATCTTGAACAACCCCTGGATTCCTGAAGGTTGCACACCATTATTACCTCCGCCAAGGAGGTTATGTTTTCATCGGCGTTGGTTTGTCTGTCTGTCTGTCTGTTTGTTTGTTAGCAAGATAACTCAAAAGGTTATGGACGGATTTTCATGAAATTTTCACAGATTGTCAGAAATGGGGTATCCTACAGATGATTACATTTTGGTGGTGATCCGGATCACCGTCCACAAGAAAACTGCCATTACACAAAATGCCATTTTCGTGAATAACTACTGAACCACTAATCCTATCATTGTCAATCCAATTGCTTCTCATATGTTTTCATGGTCAAGGAATCTGAAAACGTACACACAAACACTGTATGGGGGGAACTGTAGCGCTTGGCGGAGGTCTGCGCTCTCCGAGTGCTTTTCTAGTTTATTTTATACATACAGTGCTGTGAAAAAGTATTTACCCCCTTCCTGATTTCTTATATTTTTGCACATTTGTTACACCTAAATGTTTCAGATCATCAAACAAATTTTAATACTAGACACAGATAAACTGAGTAAATATAAAATGCAGTTTTTAGATGAGGATTTCATTTATTAAGGGGAAAAAGCTATCCAAACCTGCCTGGCCCGATGTGAAAAGTAATTGCCCCCTAACTGCCCCCTAAACCTAATAAATGGTTGTGCCACCATTGGTGCCAACAACTGGCAATGAGTCTTACATCGTTGGTGAGGAATTTTGACCCACTCTTCTGTACAGAATTGTTTAAATTCACTTACATTGGAGGACTTCATGAACTGATGGCCGGACATTCGCCTTCATGATTTTTTGGTAGAGAGCAAAATTCATGGTTCTGTCAATTAGGGCAAGTTGTCCAGGTCCTGAAGCAGCAAAGCAGCCTCAGACCATGACACTACCACCACCACGTTTGATTGTTTATACAATGTTCTTTTTATGAACTTCTGTGTTAGTTTCATGCCAGATAAAACAGGACACGTCTTCCAAAATGTTCAACTTTTGTCTCGTCAGTCCCCAGAATATTTTCCCAAAAGTCTTGAGGATCATCTAGATCAGGTGTCACCAATCTTTTTGAAACTGAGAGCTACTTCAAGGGTACTGAGTACTACAAAGGGCTACCAGATTTATACACATGAAAAAAGTTGCACCATTTAAGTTTATATATTATTATTAATGATTACTGATATTCATCTCTGTGAAGACACTGATTACATTAATAAATTCCCACAATAATTATTTAAAAAAATGATTTAACAAGGTAGGAAACAGATACATTGCAACCTACAACACTTTATCTCTAATCTCTGTAAATGTCTCATTTTCAAATGATCACTTCTACAACATTTCGTAGGAAATCTTCATGTCCCATTTTTAACAAATTTTGAACCATGTTTGTACAAGTTATCAATTATGTAAGACTACAAAAATCAACTCTTTCAGATTTTTAAATCTTATCACATTTTGTAACAATCACCAAATCTACAGCATTTTAACAAAATTATATCTGTCACACTTTATGAAAATATTTGAAACATCTTTTTTAACATTTAAATTTAATCTTGCCATGCCAGTACCGTCATCTGGTCTGTTTTGTTATATATGAGGAATGAGGGACTGGAGTTTCTTCTGTCATGCAGCGAACTCCACTTTATTAACAGAGCTCAGAACTATATACAAGTGACCGTGCCCGCCTGACGTCACGTTGTGGGTGGGTACGGCAGCACACACACACTCCACACAACATTCCCCTCCCCCTTACAAAAGTGTAAGACCACACACACAATCGAGACCCTCCTCAATTTAGGACCCGAATCACACACTAAGGAAATAACGGGGAATAGGGAACAAGAATAAAATAAAAAAACAACTAAAACTGGACCATGTCTCTAAAAAAAAAATCCCATATCATACATACTCGCACACCAGCAGAGTATATACATATTTACATCAACAGTATTTAAGTAACACCTACAGTGTGTCCGCCGGCAGCCAGAGGTAAAACCAACCCGGGGGCCCAGGGCAGCCCCAAAGCATGCATGTCCCTGGCCGCCAAAGATAAGACCGGCTAGGAGGCCCTGGGCAGCCCTACAATATGTGCGCCCCTGGCCGCCGTCCGCCTCCAGGATCAAATCCAAATTTCCTGCGAAAATGTCTCTTTTCACCATCGACTGCCTCACTCCTCGGGACCCGCAGTGTTGCTGTCCGGCACACCGTCCCTCCGTGCCCGTCGGTCCGCTCCCGACTGCTTTCCACACCAGTGCAGCTGCTATCATTGCCCCAAACACCCCGGTCCCCTGTGACCGCACTCCAAGGAAAAACAGAAGCTCGCTTGTCGATGCCGCTCGCTGCCTCACCATAACGCCCGGCACCCTCGTCCAGGACGCGTTGAGCTCCGGCACTGAGGCCCTGCCTGACCTCCGTGGCGCCTGGCTGTCGCTGCTCTCTCCTGGGGCTCCCAGCATCACTCCCACCAGTGTCACTCACCGACCCAGGTACCTCACCACCGCTCCCAGCACCCTTGTCCGAGGCACTCGGCTGCATTGTTTCCATGCCTGGCTACCGCTGCTCTCTCCCGGGGCTCTCAGCGTCACTTTCGTCGATGTCACTCTCCAAGCCAAGCGCTTCATTGCTGCTCTCAGCACCCTCATCCCAGGCGCTCTGCTGCGTCGTCTCAATGACCAGCTGTCACTGCTCTCTCCCAGGGTCCTCAGCGTCACTCTCGTCGGCGTCACTCTCGTCGGCGTCACTCTCCAAGTCAAGCGCTTTGTCGCTGCTCTCAGCACCCTCATCCCAGGCGCTCTGCTGCGTCGTCTCCATGCCCAGCTGTCACTGCTCTCTCCCAGGGTCCTCAGCGTCAGTCTCATTAGCGTCACTCTCCGACCCAGGCCCTTCGTCGCTGCTCTCAGCACTCTTGTCCAAGGCGCTCTGCTTCATCATCTCCATGCCCGGCTGTCGCTGCTCTCTCCTGGGGTCCTCAGCGTCAGTCTCATCGCCATCACTCTCCAACCCAGGCGCTTCGTCACTGCTCCCAGCACCCTCGTCCCACACGCTCTGCTGCCTCGTCTCCATGCCCAGCTGTTGCTGCTCTCTCCCAGGGTCCTCAGCGTCAGTCTCGTTGGCGTCACTCTCCAACCAAGGCGCTTCGTCGCTGCTCTCAGCACCTTTGTCCCAGACGCTCTGCTGCGTCATCTCCATGCCCGGCTGTCGCTGCTCTCTCCCAGGGTCCTCAGCGTCAGTCTTGTCGGCGTCACTCTCCAACCCAGGCACTTCGTCGCTGTTCCCAGCACCCTCATCCCAGGCGGTCCGCTGCGTCGTCTCCCTGCCCGGCTGTCGCTGCTCTCTCCCGGGGTCCCCAGCTTGCATGCTCCCGCTCTCTTGCTGCCCAGGCTCCAGCTGTGGGGAAGACTCCTGTCACTGCTCTCCCTCTCCGCTGTCGTTGCTTCCTGCGCCATCAACCTCACTAGCGCTATGGTCCCATATCGTGCTGAGCTCCTCGGCTGGCCCGCCGTCCATCGTGACCAGGGACTCCTCCACTCGTGGCCTCTGTCACACCCCGAAGTCTTGTTGATATCCAGTAGCTTGCTTTTGGCGCCAAGCTACCTTCGTTGCTAACTTTCCCATTGAAACCAGCTAAGCTGTTAGCTCCTCCCAGCTAACTAGCCTAGCTCCATTTGGCGCCAATACTCTTGCTACCCACAGCTTCGTGGTCCTTGTCTGCTCGGCGAAATACTCAGCCAGCCGCTCGACAACATCCGCATAGCATTCCGTTTCACCCAACGTACTGAGAATTCTTTGGCCTTCCGCGCCGAGATGGTGGGCCAGAAGTGCTCGTCTTCGTCTCTCGCCGAGTCTACTTAGGCCCCCGATATAACCCTCAAACATGGCCAACCACTTCGGTTACAGGATCACTGGGTCTCCCGGGTACTCCAGAAACGGTTGCAGGGATGGAGGCAGCCCATACGCTGCCATAATTTCTCTCTCATTGCCAAATTGTAATGTATGAGGAATGAGGGACTGGAGTCTCTTGTGTCATGCAGCAAACTCCACTTTATTAACAGAGCTATATACAAGTGACCGTGCCCGCCTGACATCACATTGTGGGCGGGTACAGCAGCACACACATACTCCACACAACATGTTTGTCAGTTATTGAGAAGCCTGGCATTGCGTGCTGTATACAGGACTATTTCAAAAAGAGAAAGACACGAAGCGGGGTTTGTTTACATCGGAAGTTGCTTCTTCTTCTACTATTTCTGGAATGTTGGATAATTGTGTGTATGTCAAAATGATTTAGTCCATTCAAATGTGTGACACATGGAAACGCACATCCTAATTGGATCAACTTTTTCAGGATCAATGTAAACAGCAAAGTTCTGATCTGAACTGTAATCAGATTGAAGAAATTTTGCACATGTAACCGTGGCTACTGAGGCACAGTGTTGCCAGGTTTCACAAGAGAAACAAGCGACCAGCTCTATGGAAACAAACCCCAAAAAAGCCCAACAGGCAACCTACCACATTGTAAAAGAAGGGCAGATGCTTGATAACGATATATCGATATATCGATTTATTTTTGTTTGCAGTGAATTAACTGTAAACACAGTCAGCATTGAATAACGGAATTTTATCAACTCTAATTAAAGGAAAATGCATATGCATTCTGCATAAGCAACAGCAAATTTATAGTAAACAGTCAACATAAAAACTTTGAATAAATTACAATTTTAAACTCTGATCAAAACAAAAGACATGTACATTCTGCAGAAGTAACAGTGTGGAGTGTGTCAATAACGAGGCGGATTTGAAGCAGACATTTTATTACACATCTCACACATAAGCATAGTCAGAAAGAGGGCATCTCAGACAAGACTCTTCTCTTAAATGCTCAGGCCTTCCTTCAGCAGCTTCTACACATCAAAGGTCACATTGCATTCACTTCCTTAATCCTTTAACATCCTCCTAGAAGTCTCTGATACACAAAAGATCATACTGCATTCGTCCTTCACACCTCCCTCTTATCTCCAAGGGAAACTCTGTTCTTTGTTCTAGTCTAAGATGCTACACCATTATGCACTCTCTAAACGACCCCCCGAGCGTCTTGGATAGAACAATAGAATGACAGTCCATATGCTGTGGTAAAATCATTAAACATCAATCCACATGCTGCTTGGGCTTCAGTCTTCTCCCGTATCTGCTGTAACCAGGATTCACCGCCTCCGCGGCACTGTCATGCTGGGGGGCTGATGAATGCTGGGGGGTTGATGATTGAGGGGTAAAAGTCTGTGCATGTGGGTGCTCTGGGGAATCTTTTCTCTGGGAAGCTCCCCGCGGGGGTCTTCCACGCCGAGGGGCCCTCGCCAACAGCACTTGCTCGTCCGCCACAACAAAAGCGGGTTTGAGTCTGTCTATGCCAATTCTTTCCCTCCTACCCCCCAAATCTATCAAAAAATGCTTGTCCCCTGTTTCCAGCACTCTGAACGGTCCATCATAAGGTGGGCGCAGTGGGGGGCGATGTGCATCGTGTCTGACAAAAACGAACTCCGCGTTTTTCAAAGTTTTAGGCACAAAAACGCGCGGAAAACTGTGGTGAACAGGGCCCGGCAGCGTGCTTGTGTCTATGCTATGCTGCAACAGCTGAGACGGGGAGCTGCCCAGCGCGGGATTATCTGGGAGAAATTCCCAGGCAGCCGAAGTGGCTGCGCAAAAACAAGTTCAGCCGGGGAAGCTTCCAGATCCTCTTTAGGCGCAGAACGTAACCCCAATAAAACCCACGGTAGCTTGTCTACCCAATTTGCATCCGTCAGTGACGCCCTGAGAGCCGCTTTCAATGACCTATGAAAACGTTCGCATAACCCATTAGCCTGTGGATTGTACGCAGTAGTGCGGTGAATTGTGACACCCAGGCTGCGGGCCATTGTTGACCAAAGTTCGGAAACAAATTGAGGGCCTCTGTCGGACGTAATGTCCGACAGGACTCCAAAACGCGCCACCCATGCTGTTAAGAACGCGCGCGCCACCTCCTCGGCCATGGTTGCCGCCAGTGGAACCACTTCCGGCCAGCGCGTGGTGCGGTCCACCATTGTCAGAAGGTGCGTGCACCCCTGTGATGGCGGGAGGGGGCCCACAAGGTCCACGTGAACATGGTTGAACCTCTTGGCCGGGATGTGAAACGGCTCCAAGGGAGCTTTCGTGTGTCTGTGTACTTTGGCTCGTTGGCACGCCATGCAGGCTGCTGCCCACTCTTTCACTTGTTTGCGAAGGGTCAGCCACACAAATTTCTCTCCTACGATTTTGACCGACGCACGCACTCCCGGGTGCGCCAAAGAATGAATCGAGTCAAAAACGCGGCGGCGCCACGCGGCCGGTACCACGGAACGCGGTTGCCCCGTGGAGACATCACAGATTAGGGGGGGCATACCGTCTTGCAGCACCCTGCTCTCCAGCCTTAACCCTGTTGGTCCAGACTGGAGCACGCGCACATCCGCGTCACTAACCTGCTCCGCGGCCATGGCTGTGTAATCTATCCCCACGCAGACCGGGGCAGCCACGGCGCGCGAGAGGCAGTCTGCCACTACATTCAGTTTACCTGACACATGCTGAATATCGGTCGTAAACTCTGAGATCGCGACCAGCTGTCTCTGCTGCCGGCCCGACCACGGTTCTGAAACCTTGGCCATCGCGAATGTTAGCGGCTTGTGGTCAACGAATGCGGTGAAACGGCGCCCTTCCAGCCAGAACTGGAAGTGACGAATGGCCAAGTGGAGAGCCAGCAACTCCCTGTCGAACACGTTGTATTTCCGTTCACTATCGTGCAAAGTCCTGCTGAAAAAGGCGAGCGGCTGCCAAGGCCCGGCTACACGCTGCTCCACAATCGCCCCTATGGCCACATCTGACGCCTCAGTAGTGAGTGCTATGCGGGCCGTTGGGTCTGGATGTGCCAACAACGCAGCATTTGCCAGGGCTGCTTTGACTTCCGAGAACGCTCGCTCTCGCTCCGGGGACCATTCGATCTTATTCGCAGGTTTCTGTTTTTTGAGCGCGGCGTACAGTGGTTGCATGAGCTGCATTGCGTGGGGAAGGAAATGGTTATAAAAATTCACCATTCCCAAAAACTCCTGTAAAGCCCTGACCATTTGCGGCCGGGGAAAATCTGCTACCGAGCGCACTTTGTCAGGCAGCGGAACCGCTCCTTCGGGAGAGACGCGGTGCCCCAAAAAATCAATCTGCGTCACCCCGAACTGACACTTCGCTGGGTTGATTATTAAACCATGCTCTCCCAACCTCCAGAAAACCGCCGTGAGGTGATTTTCGTGTTCGTCTTCGGACGCGCTGGCTACCAAGATATCGTCCAAGTAGACGAATACGAAAGGGAGATCGCGCAGCACTGCATCCATCATGCGTTGGAATGTCTGTGCAGCCCCTTTAAGCCCGAATGGCATGCGCAAAAACTCGAATAAACCAAACGGAGTTATCACCGCTGTTTTGGGTATGTCCTCAGCGCGCACTGGGACTTGGTAACCGCGGACCAAGTCTATTTTAGAAAAAACGCGCGCCCCTGCCAAGTGAACGGAAAAATCCTGGATGTGAGGAATTGGGTAGCGGTCATGCGCTGTGGCGTTGTTCAACCTGCGGAAATCCCCGCAAGGTCGCCACGAACCGTCAGCTTTAGGGACCATGTGTAGCGGGGAAGCCCATGGGCTGTTTGAATGCCTGATGATGCCCAACCTCTCCAGGTTGGCAAACTCCTCGCACGCTATGGCCAGTTTAGCTGCATCCAAGCTCCGAGGTTTTGCAAAAACAGGCGGCCCGGTGGTGGTGATAAAATGCTCCACCCCGTGTTTAGCGACGGCTGCCAAAAATGTGGGGGCCGTGAGTGCTGGGAACTGAGTGAGCAGTGTGTGGAACTTACCGCATGCAGCTGTGACGTTGGCTTGTGCTGCTGGCCAGGACGCTCGAGCTGTACAGGGGATAGAATCAAAAGACCAGGCGCCTGTTAGCGACATCAACCAACAAACCATGTGAGCACAAAAAATCAGCCCCCAATATATTGAAATTCAATGCTGCTACGACAAAAGTCCACTCAAATGCATGGCCATGTAGACACAGAAGTAGAGTCCTCTCACCAAAGGTCTTAATCTCCGAGCCGTTTGCTGCTGCCATCTCGGGGCCGCTAGATCCTGCCAGCCGATCGGCGTAGGATGAAACTGTGTGGGATGAAACTCAACTGGGCGCCGGTGTCCACAAGGAAATGCCTCCCCAAGCGTGCATCTGTCAAGTAGAGCAGCTTGTTCTCCTCCCCAAGGGCCGCAGCTGCTACCGACCCCCGGTCTTGGCGTTTCCCGAGCGCATGAACTGGCACGGTGGTATACATTTGCGTGCCTCCTCTGCAAAGCGGCGGTGGTAGAAACAAAGGATGTCTCCTCCATGGTCTTTGGCCCCCGCCGCCGCTGTCGTCGGTGGTTCTGCTACTGCCGTCAATGGCTCCTCGCCTCCTCCGGCCGTCACGCCCAGCTCCGTCGCTGCCGCCGTGGTCATGAGGTCTCTGCTGGCCATGATGATCCGGTGTGCTTCTCGGGCCAGCGCACGATAGTCCTGCTCGGCCAGCAACGGCGAATTGGCCAGGGTCGCTCTCGTCGCTGACGGAAGGTTCCGGAGGAAGAGGTGGGTAAAAATGAAGTGGTCGTCGTCCGAGCCCTTCAACCTCAGCATCTTCTCCATCAGGTCAATAGCCGACCCATCTCCTAATCCGGTCCGCGTCAGGAGTCTCTCTGCTCTCTCCTCAACCGAGAGTGTGTAGTGCTGGATGAGTGCAGCCTTCAACGCGCCGTACTTGTCACTGGATGGTGGCTGATCCAGCAGGCTCTCCACATGCTGAGCCGTGTGGGTGTCGAGCTTTGCGACCACATGGTAGAATTTCGTGTCATCCGCTGATATCCCCCGGAGGACGAACTGCGCCTCAACTAGGTGGAACCAGGAGCGCGGATTGTGCTGCCAAAAATCCGGTAGCTGGATTGTAACAGCGTATGCTTGGCTGGGGGCTCCCAACGAGGCTGGCTCCGGTGATCTTTCGTCGTGTTGCATGATTCGTCTTGGGTCACCAGTGTGGAGTGTGTCAATAATGAGGCGGATTTGAAGCAGACATTTTATTACACATCTCACACATAAGCATAGTCAGAAAGAGAGCATCTCAGACAAGACTCTTCTCTTAAATACTCAGGCCTTCCTTCAGCAGCTTCTACACATCAAAGGTCACATTGCATTCACTTCCTTTTTCCTTTAACATCCTCCTAGCAGTCTCTGATACACAAAAGATCACTCTGCATTCGTCTGATACACAAAAGATCATACTGCATTCGTCCTTCACACCTCCCTGTTATCTCCAAGGGAAACTCTGGTCTTTGTTCTAGTCTAAGATGCTACACCATTATGCACTCTCTAAAACAGCGCTAAACACAATTACAGTTTAGTGATGTGGGATGATGGGAGTTGTTGTCCACTAGTCCTTTAAACAAAAACTAAATATTACACGACAGCCAACAGCTTTAATTACATGGAAAATTATCTTTTAAATTGGCAAACATCATATGTGTAACTCATGGCAAAATTTGATCGGGATCAAAAGATAATTTGGCTCTTACCATTCATTTCAATGGAGAATTTTTTTTTCAATTTAAGGTCCCATATGTACTGATCTGTATTTAAAAAAAAAACCTTGATATCTCACTCCTCATTAGTGAGTACAGAGCTAAGTGGAGTTGGGTGGGCCACTGATCTCTAGAAAAACTGGATGGATCATTGGCTGCCAGAAGTGAAGCCCCTGGCCGGCCACTTTTACCTCAATAACTTCCCCAAAAATTAACAGATTTTGAACTTCTTGCGATGGACTGGCGATCTGTCCAGAGTGTACCCTGCCTCTCGCCCAAAGATGCTGGGATAGGCTCCAGCCCCCCCCCCCCCCGCGACCCAAGAAGGATTAAGCGGAAGAAGATGGATGGATGGATGGTATGGAAACACAGCTTATAATCTTGTTTAACCGAGCTGGGAAAGCTGTCACACAGACAGCAAAGCAAGCCCAAATAAGCAACTACACGTTAAAAAAAACAAGCCCAAAAACCTGCAACGTACACCTGACAAGATTTTTTTTTATTTTATTTGATTTTGTATACTTTATTGATCCCCAGAGGGGAAATTCAGAGCATCCACCTGGAGGATGAAGCAGCCACGGTACGGCGCTATCCCTTCACCATTCACTCACACACATTCACACCTAGGGCCACTTTAGAGTCTCCAATTAACCTAACCTGCATGTTGTTGGCCTGTGAGAGGAAACTAGAGAAATCCTGGAGTAAACCCACGCAGACATGGGGAGAACATACAAACTCCACACAGATCACTGTTGGTCAGGGGCTGGGATCGAACCCGGAATCCCATGGCCAAGGGTGAGTTGCTGTACTGCCATAGTGCTAACCACTGCTCCATCGCATCGCCCAATTTGCAAGCGACTTTAGAAAAAAACAAGCCCAAAGTCACTTATAATAAGCGGACTTGGCAACTATGATGCCGCAGGGAACTCTTGCCGGATGAGAACCGTTTTAACACCACAGAAGAAGAACTAGCATATCCATTAGCTTGTTAGCTGTTAGCTCCATTAGTGCTCCAGGTGCTTCTGGTTCTTTACCGCTGTTCCTAGCTCACTGACCCAGTTTCAACCTGATCAGACTTGTCAGACGTTAAAGCATTATATTAAAAGATTGATCCGTGGATTTTGTGGATCGATATCGGCTCAGTCAAATGTGGATCGGTCCAGATCGTTGTCTCGATCTTTTGAACCCACCCCTACTCATGGGTGACTCATGCAGTCCCTGCGGGCGACCTGGTGCCCGCGGGCACCGTGTTGATGACCCCTGATCTAGATGTTTTCTGGCAAATGTGAGACAAGTCTTTGTGTTCTTTTTGTCCAGCAGTGGTTTTTATCTTGGAACTCTCCCATGGATGTAATTTTTGCCCAGTCTCTTTCTTATATTTTCAATCACGGACCAGTGTCCAAACTGTGGCAAGTGAGGCCTGCAGTTCTCTAGACATTGTTGTGTGTCTTTGTTTCTCATCTGTTCTTGAATTTCTTTAGATCACAGTGGGATGTGTTGCTTTTTGAGATCTTTTAGCCTACTTCAGGTTGTGAGACAGGTTCTATTTAAGTGATTTCTTGATTCAGCAAGTCTGGCAGTAATCAGGCTTGGGCGTAGCTACTGAAATTGAACTCCGCTTTCCAAAAAAAATCACAGTTAATTCTTGATGTAACGGGGGGGGGGGGGAATTACTTTTTCCACATAGGGCCAGGTAGGTTTGAATAGTTTTTTTTCCCCTTTAAGAAATGAAATCATCATTTGAAAACTGCATTTTGTATTTATTCAGGTTATCTTTGTGTGATATTAAAATTTGTTTGATGATCTGAAATATTGAAGTGTGACAAATATAAGAAATCAGGAAGGGGCAAATACTTTTTCACAGCACTGTAATTTGTAAAATTTTGAAGTCCACTAATTCCTTAAATTTCAATAAATTCAATTTTCTAAATAGATGATTTGTTGGTTCTCTGAAATATTCTCCACTAACAATCTGTATTACTTTTTACTGTAGAAATACTAGGTTAGTGACTGTAGTATAGGTGTTACCCTATACTTCAACACCGTATGAGAGCGCAGTATAATATGTAGAGTGATTCTTTATTTAAAAAATGTTTTGCTTTATGTAATATTGCAACAGACTTTGATATTTTTGTTATAATATGTTTAATATGTGGCTTCCAATTTAATTTGGCATCTGTGGTTTATATTAATCATATATTCCATATCTACATATGTATAGACATATTAGAATGTTTAGTGATTACATATGTGGAATGACCTCATGCCTCAGAACAGGACAAGAGGTCTCAACCGCCAGCGAAGATCAAAGAGCAGACGGAGTCGCAGCGGTGGAGACCAGATCGATCTCCCTGACCACCCAGGGTCAGGTGGAGGAGACGGAGGACAAAGGAGGGGGGATTAAGTTAATGCGGGATGTCAGCTTTGATATGCAATGTCTTTTGTTGTGTGTAGGTATAAGTATGAAGGTCTGACTGTGTTCGACCTGTTATTCTGCTTCTGCACTGAGATGAGACTTGTTAGAGGAGTGAAGCTGTCATTAAACTTTGATTTACAAAATCACATCACTTCATCATTTCAAGCTCTTCTACACTGGTGACCCTGACGCGAGGATGGAACAGAGATGTTCTCCCGCGATTTACTCATCAGAGGCGACCCAGGCAAGCGCCGGCGCCCATGCAGACAGGGGAACAGATGGACGACGTTCCCCCATGGCAGAAGCTACAGAGAGGGCTCAACCGAGCACCAGCCCCGCCATGAGAGCTGAAGAAAGGCGCTCTCACCCGGCGGACACATCAGGGACGGCCCACACAAGCGCCGTCACCGTCAAGCTGCCAGACTTCTGGCAAGAAGACCCGAGCTCGTGGTTCCAGCAAGCTGAGGCTCAGTTTGCACTGGCGGGCATAACGGCAGACGACACAAAATTTTATCACATCGTCGCCAAACTCGACGCTGCCACGTCGAGATGTGCGCGGAGCATAATCCAACGGCCACCCGCCCATGACAAATATAGAGAACTTAAGGCGACCATCGTCGAGAACTTCGTCCCCTCAGCCGAAGAGAGAGCAGAGAAGATCCTGGCGATCTACGGCCACAGAGGATGCAGACCCAAGGCCCTCATGGAGGACATGCTGCAGCTCAAGGAAGAGGACAACGACAACTTCCTCTTCCAACATATCTTCCTCAGCACTCTGCCGCCACACATGAGAGGGACGCTGGTCAACATGTGGTGCAGCACCCAGCAAGACTTCCGCACACTGGCCCGCGAAGCGCAGCGACTCATCAATGCCTGCGGAGAACAGATGGCCACAGCAGCATCTGCAGATCTCAGCGGAGAACCACAGACAACCGAGCAGAGCCTGCCCACCATGGCGGCAACACGACCAAGACGCAGCAGGCGGAACGACATCTGCTATTACCACCACCGTTTCGCCGAGAGGGCGTACAAATGCGTCCCCCCCCTGCAAGTTCAAAAGTTCGGGAAAACGCCAAAGCCGAGAACCGTTAACGGCTGCGGTTCTCGGCGAAAAAAATAAGCTTCTTTATGTGACTGACGGACACACCGGGAGACAGTTCCTGATCGACACCGGAGCTCAGCTGAGTTTTATCACCCCTTCCCACGCAGATCGGGCCATGGGTCCCCGGGGTAATGGGGCGATGGCAGCCAAAGGCTCGATCATCGACACTTACGGTGAAAGGAGCCTGCCTCTTTGCATTCACGGCCGCAACTATAGATGGACATTTATTGTAGCGGCGGTGAGTTTTAACTTGTTGGGCGCTGATTTTTTGTGTGCACATGGGTTGTTAGTTGATCTAGCAAATAGACGCTTGGTTAATGCACTGTCATTTTCTTCTATCCCCTGCTCAGCTCGAGTTTCTCCACCACCCGTGCAGGCCAACGTCACAACAGCAGGAGGTAAGTTTGACCAGCTCCTCACCCAATTTCCAGCACTCACAGTTCCAAAATTTTCAGCAACAGTAGCGAAACACGGGGTTGAACACTTCATCCCCACAACGGGCCCACCCGTGTTTGCCAAAACTCGGTGCTTAGACGCGACCAAGCTCGCCATAGCACGTGACGAGTTTACCACCCTGGAAAAATTAGGCATTATTAGACGCTCGAAAAGCCCCTGGGCATCGCCACTCCACATGGTCCCAAAAACTGACGGTTCTTGGAGACCGTGCGGCGATTACCGCAGATTAAACAATGCGACAGCGCATGACCGCTACCCAATTCCTCACATCCAAGATTTTTCACTACATCTGGCGGGTGCGCGCATTTTTTCTAAAATAGACCTGGTCCGCGGCTATCACCAAGTCCCCGTTCGAGCGGAAGACATTCCTAAAAGGCTGTAATAACTCCTTTCGGTCTTTTTGAATTTTTGCGGATGCCGTTTGGCCTCAAAGGCGCTGCTCAAACCTTTCAGCGTATGATGGACGCGGTATTACGCGACCTCCCCTTCGTGTTCGTCTACCTCAACGATATGCTGGTAGCCAGCCCGTCAGAGGAAGAACACGAACAACACCTCACTACAGTTTTTCAGAGACTAGAAGAGCACGGGTTAATAATCAACCCAGCCAAATGCCGATTCGGCGTGTCACAAATTGATTTTTTGGGACACAGAGTTTCACCGAAGGGGGCAGTCCCATTGCCAGACAAAGTCCACGCGGTAAAAAATTTTCCACGACCACAAACGGTCAAATCGCTGCAAGAATTTTTGGGAATGGCGAATTTTTACAACCGTTTCCTCCCCCGCTCGGCTCAGCTCATGCAGCCCCTGTATGCCGCGCTCAGAAAACAAAAGCCTTCCAACGCGGTCGAATGGACCCCGGAGCGCGAACGCGCCTTCGCGGAAGTAAAAAGTGCTCTAGCGAATGCCACATTATTGGTTCACCCCGATCCCTCGGCCCGCATAGCGTTAACCACAGACGCTTCAGACCTGGCCATAGGGGCAGTCATGGAACAACATGTTGGCGGAACCTGGCAACCTTTAGCATTTTTTAGCAAATCTTTAAACCAAACTGAGCGTAAATACAGCACTTTTGACAGGGAGCTGCTAACGTTTCATTTATCCATCCGCCACTTCCAGTTCTGGTTAGAAGGGCGGCGTTTCACGGATTTGTAGACCACAAACCGTTCACTTTTGCGATGGCTAAAATTTCAGAACCATGGTCAGGCAGGCAACAAAGACAGCTAGCTGCAATTTCAGAGTTCACCACAGACATTCGACATGTGGCAGGCAAACTTAACGTGGTAGCAGACTGCCTCTCTCGCGCTGTGACATCACCAGAGCACGAGGAGACAGATTATACTACCTCAGCCGCAGAACTCTTCGCCAACGCGGACGCGTACGCGGCCCCAATTCACGTAGGGATAGATTACGCAGCCATGGCAGAGGAACAAAGCAGCGACGCGGACGTGCGCGCGCTCCTGTCTGGACCAACAGGGTTAAGACTGGAGGAAAGGGGTTTACGTGACAGTGTACTCCCCCTAATCTGCGACGTTTCAACCGGCCGACCTCGCCCGGTAGTCCCAGCTGCATGGCGCCGCCGCATTTTCGACTTGGTTCACTCCCTCGTGCACCCAGGGGTGCGCGCCTCAGTTAAAATGGTCGCCGAAAAGTTTGTTTGGCCGGGCCTGCGCAAAAATGTAAAGGAATGGGCAAAAACTTGCATGTCTTGTCAGCACGCCAAAATACACAAACACACAAAAGCCCCTCTAGAGCCTTTTCGAATCCCAGCTAGAAGGTTTGACCACGTTCATGTCGACCTCGTGGGACCACTACCTTCGTCTCAGGGTTTCACACACCTGTTAACAATGATAGACCGTACTACGCGCTGGCCTGAGGCGGTCCCTCTGACATCAACCACAGCGGCGGAAGTTGCTCGCGTTTTTTTTTGACAAACTGGGTGGCACGTTTCGGCGTCCCATCGGACATCACGTCCGATAGGGGGTCTCAATTTGTCTCAGAGCTTTGGTCAGCCATGGCCAGCAGCTTAGGGGCGACAATTCACCGCACCACCGCTTATCACCCTCAGGCTAATGGGTTATGCGAGCGTTTTCACAGATCTTTAAAGGCCGCCCTCAGGGCCTCGCTAACGGATACAAATTGGGTAAATAAACTTCTCTGGGTTTTATTGGGGTCGCGTGCTGCGCCTAAAGAGGATCTAGACGCCTCCCCAGCAGAATTAGTTTTTGCACAACCTCTCAGACTCCCAGGTGAGTTTTTACCAGAGAACCCAGAGCCAGGGCATCTTCCAGCCCCGAGGTTTTTAGGCAGCAACGGACCGGACTCTCTCCCTGGACCGGCACATCACTCTTTTCCACGGGTTTTTGCCCCCCAAGCTTTAAAAAACGCCGAGTTTGTTTTTGTTAGGCATGAAGCTCTAAAATCAACCCTCCATCCACCATACGACGGACCATTCAGAGTGCTGGAACCTGGTGATAAGCATTTTGTGCTTGATTTAGGGGACAGAAAAGAAACAGTCAGCACGGGTGGCGAGAGCACCTCGGCGGGGTAGACCCCCCAAAGAAAAAAAACTCAGCCCCCCTGCAGGGAACAAATAACCACTCTCCTCCCCCAAGCTGCAGATTCCTTACAGGAGGGTCCCACCAGGACGCCAAAGCGGACCTACAGCAGATTCGGGAGAAGATTAAAACCCAGACAGCACAGGGACTGATGCAAAATTGACCAAGAGTTGTTAACTATGTTATCAAATTGTGCCGTGACAGTTTTAAGGCTGATTTGTGATATTACTATACTGTTGTTGTTACCACTGAATTCTCTACAGGGTCATGACTGCTGGAAAGATTCTTCCTTATTTTCCCTGTCAAGAGGTTTAACAGTATAATATGTCATAGAGATTATCTTAAACTATAAACTTACTTTGATTGTCCTTTTCTTAGTCGTTTGGGGGGGGGCTGTGGTTTATATTAATCATATATTCCATACCTACATATGTATAGACATATTAGAATGTTTACTGATTACATATGTGGAATGACCTCACGCCTCAGAACAGGACAAGAGGTCTCGACCGCCAGCGAAGATCAAAGAGCAGACGGAGTCGCAGTGGTGGAGACCAGATCGATCTCCTTGACCACCCAGGGTCAGGTGGAGGAGACGGAGGACAAAGGAGGGGGGATTAAGTTAATGCGGGATGTCAGCTTTGATATGCAATGTCTTTTGTTGTGTGTAGGTATAAGTATGAAGGTCTGACTGTGTTCGACCTGTTATTCTGCTTCTGCACCGAGATGAGACTTGTTAGAGGAGTGAAGCTGTCATTAAACTTTGATTTATAAAATCACATCACTTCATCATTTCAAGCTCTTCTACACTGGTGACCCTGACGCGAGGATGGAACAGAGATGTTCTCCCGCGATTTACTCATCAGAGGCGACCCAGGCAAGCGCCGGCGCCCATGCAGACAGGGGAACAGATGGACGACGTTCCCCCATGGCAGAAGCTACAGAGAGGGCTCAACCGAGCACCAGTCCCGCCATGAGAGCTGAAGAAAGGCGCTCTCACCCGGCGGACACATCAGGGACGGCCCACACAAGCGCCGTCACCGTCAAGCTGCCAGACTTCTGGCAAGAAGACCCGAGCTCGTGGTTCCAGCAAGCTGAGGCTCAGTTTGCACTGGCGGGCATAACGGCAGACAACACAAAATTTGATCACATCGTCGCCAAACTCGACGCTGCCACGTCGAGATGTGCGCGGAGCATAATCCAACGGCCACCCGCCCATGACAAATATAGAGAACTTAAGGCGACCATCGTCGAGAACTTCGTCCCCTCAGCCGAAGAGAGAGCAGAGAAGATCCTGGCGATCTACGGCCACAGAGGATGCAGACCCAAGGCCCTCATGGAGGACATGCTGCAGCTCAAGGAAGAGGACAACGACAACTTCCTCTTCCAACATATCTTCCTCAGCACTCTGCCGCCACACATGAGAGGGACGCTGGTCAACATGTGGTGCAGCACCCAGCAAGACTTCCGCACACTGGCCCGCGAAGCGCAGCGACTCATCAACGCCTGCGGAGAACAGATGGCCACAGCAGCATCTGCAGATCTCAGCGGAGAACCACAGACAACCGAGCAGAGCCTGCCCACCATGGCGGCAACACGACCAAGACGCAGCAGGCGGAACGACATCTGCTATTACCACCACCGTTTCGCCGAGAGGGCGTACAAATGCGTCCCCCCCCTGCAAGTTCAAAAGTTCGGGAAAACGCCAAAGCCGAGAACCGTTAACGGCTGCGGTTCTCGGCGAAAAAAATAAGCTTCTTTATGTGACTGACGGACACACCGGGAGACAGTTCCTGATCGACACCGGAGCTCAGCTGAGTTTTATCACCCCTTCCCACGCAGATCGGGCCATGGGTCCCCGGGGTAATGGGGCGATGGCAGCCAAAGGCTCGATCATCGACACTTACGGTGAAAGGAGCCTGCCTCTTTGCATTCACGGCCGCAACTATAGATGGACATTTATTGTAGCGGCGGTGAGTTTTAACTTGTTGGGCGCTGATTTTTTGTGTGCACATGGGTTGTTAGTTGATCTAGCAAATAGACGCTTGGTTAATGCACTGTCATTTTCTTCTATCCCCTGCTCAGCTCGAGTTTCTCCACCACCCGTGCAGGCCAACGTCACAACAGCAGGAGGTAAGTTTGACCAGCTCCTCACCCAATTTCCAGCACTCACAGTTCCAAAATTTTCAGCAACAGTAGCGAAACACGGGGTTGAACACTTCATCCCCACAACGGGCCCACCCGTGTTTGCCAAAACTCGGTGCTTAGACGCGACCAAGCTCGCCATAGCACGTGACGAGTTTACCACCCTGGAAAAATTAGGCATTATTAGACGCTCGAAAAGCCCCTGGGCATCGCCACTCCACATGGTCCCAAAAACTGACGGTTCTTGGAGACCGTGCGGCGATTACCGCAGATTAAACAATGCGACAGCGCATGACCGCTACCCAATTCCTCACATCCAAGATTTTTCACTACATCTGGCGGGTGCGCGCATTTTTTCTAAAATAGACCTGGTCCGCGGCTATCACCAAGTCCCCGTTCGAGCGGAAGACATTCCTAAAAGGCTGTAATAACTCCTTTCGGTCTTTTTGAATTTTTGCGGATGCCGTTTGGCCTCAAAGGCGCTGCTCAAACCTTTCAGCGTATGATGGACGCGGTATTACGCGACCTCCCCTTCGTGTTCGTCTACCTCAACGATATGCTGGTAGCCAGCCCGTCAGAGGAGGAACACGAACATCATCTCACTACAGTTTTTCAGAGACTAGAAGAGCACGGGTTAATAATCAACCCAGCCAAATGCCGATTCGGCGTGTCACAAATTGATTTTTTGGGACACAGAGTTTCACCGAAGGGGGCAGTCCCATTGCCAGACAAAGTCCACGCGGTAAAAAATTTTCCACGACCACAAACGGTCAAATCGCTGCAAGAATTTTTGGGAATGGCGAATTTTTACAACCGTTTCCTCCCCCGCTCGGCTCAGCTCATGCAGCCCCTGTATGCCGCGCTCAGAAAACAAAAGCCTTCCAACGCGGTCGAATGGACCCCGGAGCGCGAACGCGCCTTCGCGGAAGTAAAAAGTGCTCTAGCGAATGCCACATTATTGGTTCACCCCGATCCCTCGGCCCGCATAGCGTTAACCACAGACGCTTCAGACCTGGCCATAGGGGCAGTCATGGAACAACATGTTGGCGGAACCTGGCAACCTTTAGCATTTTTTAGCAAATCTTTAAACCAAACTGAGCGTAAATACAGCACTTTTGACAGGGAGCTGCTAACGTTTCATTTATCCATCCGCCACTTCCAGTTCTGGTTAGAAGGGCGGCGTTTCACGGATTTGTAGACCACAAACCGTTCACTTTTGCGATGGCTAAAATTTCAGAACCATGGTCAGGCAGGCAACAAAGACAGCTAGCTGCAATTTCAGAGTTCACCACAGACATTCGACATGTGGCAGGCAAACTTAACGTGGTAGCAGACTGCCTCTCTCGCGCTGTGACATCACCAGAGCACGAGGAGACAGATTATACTACCTCAGCCGCAGAACTCTTCGCCAACGCGGACGCGTACGCGGCCCCAATTCACGTAGGGATAGATTACGCAGCCATGGCAGAGGAACAAAGCAGCGACGCGGACGTGCGCGCGCTCCTGTCTGGACCAACAGGGTTAAGACTGGAGGAAAGGGGTTTACGTGACAGTGTACTCCCCCTAATCTGCGACGTTTCAACCGGCCGACCTCGCCCGGTAGTCCCAGCTGCATGGCGCCGCCGCATTTTCGACTTGGTTCACTCCCTCGTGCACCCAGGGGTGCGCGCCTCAGTTAAAATGGTCGCCGAAAAGTTTGTTTGGCCGGGCCTGCGCAAAAATGTAAAGGAATGGGCAAAAACTTGCATGTCTTGTCAGCACGCCAAAATACACAAACACACAAAAGCCCCTCTAGAGCCTTTTCGAATCCCAGCTAGAAGGTTTGACCACGTTCATGTCGACCTCGTGGGACCACTACCTTCGTCTCAGGGTTTCACACACCTGTTAACAATGATAGACCGTACTACGCGCTGGCCTGAGGCGGTCCCTCTGACATCAACCACAGCGGCGGAAGTTGCTCGCGTTTTTTTTGACAAACTGGGTGGCACGTTTCGGCGTCCCATCGGACATCACGTCCGATAGGGGGCCTCAATTTGTCTCAGAGCTTTGGTCAGCCATGGCCAGCAGCTTAGGGGCGACAATTCACCGCACCACCGCTTATCACCCTCAGGCTAATGGGTTATGCGAGCGTTTTCACAGATCTTTAAAGGCCGCCCTCAGGGCCTCGCTAACGGATACAAATTGGGTAAATAAACTTCTCTGGGTTTTATTGGGGTCGCGTGCTGCGCCTAAAGAGGATCTAGATGCCTCCCCAGCAGAATTAGTTTTTGCACAACCTCTCAGACTCCCAGGTGAGTTTTTACCAGAGAACCCAGAGCCAGGGCATCTTCCAGCCCCGAGGTTTTTAGGCAGCAACGGACCGGACTCTCTCCCTGGACCGGCACATCACTCTTTTCCACGGGTTTTTGTCCCCCAAGCTTTAAAAAACGCCGAGTTTGTTTTTGTTAGGCATGAAGCTCTAAAATCAACCCTCCATCCACCATACGACGGACCATTCAGAGTGCTGGAACCTGGTGATAAGCATTTTGTGCTTGATTTAGGGGACAGAAAAGAAACAGTCAGCACGGGTGGCGAGAGCACCTCGGCGGGGTAGACCCCCCAAAGAAAAAAAACTCAGCCCCCCTGCAGGGAACAAATAACCACTCTCCTCCCCCAAGCTGCAGATTCCTTACAGGAGGGTCCCACCAGGACGCCAAAGCGGACCTACAGCAGATTCGGGAGAAGATTAAAACCCAGACAGCACAGGGACTGATACAAATTAACCAAGAGTTGTTAACTATGTTATCAGATTGTGCCGTGACAGTTTTAAGGCTGATTTGTGACATTACTATACTGTTGTTGTTACCACTGAATTCTCTACAGGGTCATGACTGCTGGAAAGATTCTTCCTTATTTTCCCTGTCAAGAGGTTTAACAGTATAATATGTCATAGAGATTATCTTAAACTATAAACTTACTTTGATTGTCCTTTTCTTAGTCGTTTGGGGGGGGGGGCTGTGGTTTATATTAATCATATATTCCATACCTACATATGTATAGACATATTAGAATGTTTACTGATTACATATGTGGAATGACCTCACGCCTCAGAACAGGACAAGAGGTCTCGACCGCCAGCGAAGATCAAAGAGCAGACGGAGTCGCAGTGGTGGAGACCAGATCGATCTCCTTGACCACCCAGGGTCAGGTGGAGGAGACGGAGGACAAAGGAGGGGGGATTAAGTTAATGCGGGATGTCAGCTTTGATATGCAATGTCTTTTGTTGTGTGTAGGTATAAGTATGAAGGTCTGACTGTGTTCGACCTGTTATTCTGCTTCTGCACCGAGATGAGACTTGTTAGAGGAGTGAAGCTGTCATTAAACTTTGATTTATAAAATCACATCACTTCATCATTTCAAGCTCTTCTACAGCATCTACTATTATACCTACAAATTTAGTATCCCTAACCCTCTCAATTTCTATGTCTTTTATCATAATTTTTTTATTTAAATTCACTACAAATTCAAGTATATGAAACAGGTATGCATGGTCTTACCTTTACTTGTAAATAAAATCCATCCGCCTATCCCTCTGGACAAAAATCAAAGTGACTTTGTTGTAAAAGTCCTCCTTGTCTTCTTTTAGTTTTTAAAGTCTGTCCAATCAACATCTGTATAAAGTAGAAGCATAAACGGAGTACTCAGTGTTATGTATGTAAAATGAGGGACAGGAGTCTTGTCTGTCATGCAGCAAGTTCACCCTTTATTATCAGAACCGAACTATTTATACACAAGGGCCATGCCCGCCTGACGTCACATCAGGGGCAGGTACGGCTGCACACACACACCCCACCACACCACAATTCCCCTCTACCTTACAAAAATGCAAACCACACACACAATCAAGACCCTCCCCAATTTAGGACCCAAATCGTGCACTGAGGAACAAGGAATCATGAACTGTAGGAAAATGGCCTATCACATTCACACAAAATAACTCAAACCAGCACTTTTTCCTTTTTTTTTTTTCAAAATATACAAACAAAAAATAACTAAATTGGACCATGTCTGTAAAATAAGTAAAATAATCCCATAACATACATACATACTCGCATGCACACCAGCAGAGTATATCTCTACATATTTACATCAATGATATTTAAGTCACACCTATGTCCACCGGCAGCCAGAGGAAACACCGGCCCGGGGGACCAGGGCAGCCCCAAATCATGCACGCCCCTGGTTGCTGAAGATAAGACCAGCTCAGAGGTCCTGAGTAGCCCCACGGCATGAACACCCCTGGCTGCCGTCTGCCTCCGGGATCAAAACCAACCTCCTGCAAAAATGTCACTCTTCACCACCGACTGCCTCATTCCTCGGGACCCGCCATGCTGCTGTCTGGCACACCGTCCCTCCATGCTTGTTCTGATCCCGACTGCTTTCAACACCGCCGCAGCTGCCATCATTGTCCCGAACACTCCGGCCCCCCAGGCCTAACTCTGGGGAGACCCGAAGCCTGCTAGTCGGCGCCACTCGCTGCCTCCACTGCCTCGCCGTAACGCTGGCACCCTCGTCCAGGGCAGCCTGAGCTCCAGCACTGAGACACTGCCCGACCTCCATGGTGCACGGTTGCTGTTGCTCACTCCTGTGGCTCATAGCATCACTTTCACTGGCATCCTTTCCCGACCCCGGCACCTCGCTGCTGCTCCCAGCACCCTCGTTCTAGGCGCTCCGCTGTGCTGCCTCCGTGTCCTGCTGCTGTTGCTCTCCCTCAGGGCTCTCAGCGTCACTCTCTCCAACGTCACTCTCTGACCCGGGCGTTTCATCACTGCTCTCGATACCCTCATTCCAGGTGTTTCGCTGCGTTGTCACCTTGCCCGGCTGTCGCTGTTCTTCCCTGGGGCTCTCATGGTCCCGCTCTCTCGCAGCCTAGCCTCCAGCTGCACTCCCTCTCCGCTGTCGCTGCACACCGCACCGTCCAACTCATCAGCGCTATGGTCCTGTACCGTGCTGAGCTCCTTGACCGGCCCGCCGTCTTCAGTGACTGGGAACTCCTCCATTCGTGGCCCCGGTCCTACCTTGAAGTGTAGCTGGTCGTTCATAGCTTGGTTTTGGGGCGAAGTTAGCTTAGTCCATAGGCACAGAACGGGTCGTTAGCTTCCCCCAGCTAACAAGCTTAGCCATTCCTGGTGCCAACAGCTCCATTACCCACAGCTTCGTGGTCCTTGCCTGCTCATCGAAGTACTTGGCCAGCTGCTCGACAGCATCCTCATAGTACTCCGTTTCACCCAACGTACCGAGTATTCTTCGGCCCTCCGCGCCAAGATTGTGGGAGAGGAGTGCTCGCTGTCGTCTCCCGTCGAGCCTGCTTAAGACCAGTGGCCTGATGTAATCCTCAAACATCGTCCTCCACTGCAGCCACAGGATCACTGGCTCTCCTGTGTACTCTAGAAACGGTGCTAGTGGTGGAGGTAGCCCATACACTCCTATAATTTTTATCCTTGTCGCTAAATGTTATGTTGTGGAGGAAAAATAAGTTCAGGCGAGATGCGGCGAGCTGTAAGGTTGCAGTTTTATTTTCCTCCAACATCATGAGACGCACTTGTAGTGCTGTGTGCTACAGTGCTGTGCTGTACTGTGTTCTCTTGTGAGGCATGTATTGTAAGCTCTTTTATACAGACAGAGAGAATGCATGGCACATTTGCATATTGATATACAGTGGGGCAAAAAAGTACTTAGTCAGCCACCAATTGTGCAAGTTCTCCCACTTAAAAGATGAGAGAGGTCTCCAATTTTCATCATAGGTATACCTCAACTATGAGAGACAAAATGAGAAAAAAAAATCCAGAAAATCACATTGAAGGATTTTTAATGAATTAACTGGTAAATTCCTCAGTAAAATAAGTATTTGGTCACCTACAAACAAGCAAGATTTCTGGCTCTCACAGACCTGTAACTTCTTCTTTAAGAGGCTCCTCTGTCCTCCACTCGTTACCTGTATTAATGGCACCTGTTTGAACTCGTTATCAGTATAAAAGACACCTGTCCACAACCTCAAACAGTCAGACTCCAAACTCCACTATGGCCAAGACCAAAGAGCTGTCAAAGGACACCAGAAACAAAATTGTAGACCTGCACCAGGCTGGGAAGACTGAATCTGCAATAGGTAAGCAGTTTGGTGTGAAGAAATCAACTGTGGGAGCAATTATTAGAAAATGGAAGACATACAAGACCACTGATAATCTCCCTCGATCTGGGGCTCCACGCAAGATCTCACCCCATGGGGTCAAAATTATCACGAGAACGGTGAGCAAAAATCCCAGAACCACACGGGGGGACCTAGTGAATGACCTGCAGAGAGCTGGGACCAAAGTAACAAAGGCTACCATCAGTAACACACTATGCCACCAGGGACTCAAATCCTGCAGTGCCAGACGTGTCCCCCTGCTTAAGCCAGTACATGTCCAGGCCCGTCTGAAGTTTGCTAGAGAGCATTTGGATGATCCAGAAGAGGATTGGGAGAATGTCATATGGTCAGATGAAACCAAAATAGAACTTTTTGGTAAAAACTCAACTTGTCGTGTTTGGAGGAGAAAGAACACCATACCTACTGTGAAGGATGGGGGTGAAAACATCATACTTTGGGGCTGTTTTTCTGCAAAGGGACCAGGACGACTGATCCGTGTAAAGGAAAGAAGTTAATGGGGCCATGTATCGTGAGATTTTGAGTGAAAACCTCCTTCCATCAGCAAGGGCATTGAAGATGAAATGTGGCTGGGTCTTTCAACATGACAATGATCCCAAACACACCGCCCGGGCAATGAAGGAGTGGCTTCGTAAGAAGCATTTCAAGGTCCTGGAGTGGCCTAGCCAGTCTCCAGATCTCAACCCCATAGAAAATCTTTGGAGGGAGTTGAAAGTCCGTGTTGCCCAGCGACAGCCCCAAAACATCACTGCTCTAGAGGAGATCTGCATGGAGGAATGGGCCAAAATACCAGCAACAGTGTGTGGAAACCTTGTGAAGACTTACAGAAAACGTTTGACCTCTGTCATTGCCAACAAAGGGTATCTAACAAAGTATTGAGATGAACTTTTGTTATTGACCAAATACTCATTTTACCGAGGAATTTACCAGTTAATTCATTAAAAATCCTTCAATGTGATTTTCTGGATTTTTTTTTTCTCATTTTGTCTCTCATAGTTGAGGTATACCTATGATGAAAATTGGAGACCTCTCTCATCTTTTAAGTGGGAGAACTTGCACAATTGGTGGCTGACTAAATACTTTTTTTCCCCACTGTACATATCAGTCAATACAAATCATTCGCGTGACCAACTGGCGCCTGGACATCCTCTCCTTAATCCGGGGATGTATAACAATAGTCCATTGTTCTGATTGTCTCCTAGGGGCTCTCTGTCCGTATGCAAATTGTCCTCTGCTTAGTGCAGGCTAGCTGAGTGTGAGGATTGAATGTCCATGTAGATTGTGGTGGGTCACCACAATGTATGTAAAATGAGGGACAGGAGTCTCATCTGTCATGCAACAAGTTCACCCTTTATTATCAGAACCAAACTATTTATACACAAGGGCCGTGCCCGCCTGGCATCACACCAGGGGCAGGTATGGCAGCACACACACACCACACTCACTATACCACACTTGGTACGCCTGACTTTCTGATTTTATTCTTCACTAATTTGGCTCTTACCCTCGGCGTAGAAGACGAACAACAAGTCAATCTGTGCCTACAGTGCTCAAGCACCCATGCTTCTGTTGAAGCAACGTTACTGTGCAGCCTCTGACCGTAATTTTTAACTAAAGTTTTATGTCAGATTAAGAAGACTAAATATGCTATACATACACATTAAGTACATTACATAGACTATGGAAAAGGAGGACACGCAATAAAAGCTCCTACAGACATGACATTTTTGACATACACAGAGCTGTCACCAGGAACGCGATTCTTGCACGAGCTCTAACCGGGCTGTAAAGGATTACGCAATCCTTGAATGGCAACGTTCGTTGCTGCTTCACTTGGCATATGTCCCTTGTATTTGAACAGGAAATGCGCACATCTGGTGATTTTAATTATATAAATATTGTTGAAATGATTGGAATCATTCAAAAATTATATTTAGACATACAAGACAGATTAGTGGACAAATAATAATGTATTTATAATTTTTTATGATAACTCCCCTGACCACATGTCACTGGATTGAACCTTCTTGGTGGAAAGGTAAAAGTGCTAACCACTGCCCCACCGAGGTACCCACGTGAGTTTTTCTGTCTCACAAATTTGCAACTTTGGTTCAAGACCTGCAAATGACCCTTGCTGCAAGTGTGGCCAACCAAAGACTGCTCAGCATGTTTTGATGTGTGAAGAAATAACTAAAATAAAATTAAAAAAAATTGATGCAGTTTTTATGCTACATTCAGCCTGCAGGGAAAGCTGGCCCAAATCTGATTTTTGTCCACATTTGTTTTTTATGACAGTCTGAACAGCACAAACTGGCATCAAATCAAACCTGGGCCACGATCATATGTGGTTCTAAATAAGATGCAAATCTATGTTTTGCAAAGTGACCTCAGTCTGAATAGTTACCCAAGCTGACAGAGTCAAGGCATGGGTAGGGCGGTTGCCTCTGTTTGTCCATTTCCCTCTCTGGACTGTAACTTGAGAAAGAATGAAGCTAGGGTCAACAAACTTGGTCTAGGGGTAAACCTTAGGCTTAGTATGTGTTGCTACGGTTTTGGGACCTCAAGGTCACAGGGTCATAAAAGGTCAAAATCAATTTTGGCCAATAGTAACTTTGTTATTATTAAAGCTTAGAGCAATAAATTTGTGCATGTTAGTTGCTATATTTTTGTGGTCACAAGGTCAACAGTCAAGGTCGTAGGCCCACAGTAGGTCAAAATCGATTTGGGCCAATAGTGACTTAGAGCTAAGCGCAAGAAATTTGTGCACATGTTAGAATGGTGTCTTGGACACATAACAAATGTCAAATGACTTTGACCTTGACTTTGACCTTGAGAAGATCTATAGGGTCTGAAGTTAGGTAAGTAGGCCACCAAGTTTCAAATTTACATTCTGGCTTATAACCTTTAAACTTGCCTTATGATGCCTTTATTATCAGGTTTGGTGCTAGCAGAATTTGAATATAAACTACGATGTCAGGCAACATCCAAATATGAAATGACCTTGGCTCTGCCTTTGACCCTGAAGACTGGTAGGGTTTGGTTCTAGTTAATCTGGACATTTCCATAACAGTAGGGAGTGAGATACATAGAGTTTACCACTGACTTCCACCCCAGTTAGGATAAGGTGACACAAGCTGGGGTGGGGATTTCTGCCCAACCCAGTCTCATGGCCTCTTCAGTGCATTTATTTGTCTTTTGTGTGTTTGTGCTCCTTTAGTGTTATTCTGCCTTTCATTTATCTCCAGTTGTGTTTCTGTTATTTTTGGACTCATGTCTATTTGTAATTTGTTTTCAGTCTACTGTGATTATGTTTGTTCTTTTCATGTATGTTATGATGCCTTTCACTGGGTTGACAGCTGTCAGGCGATTTCCTGGTTTGTGCTCTGTTGGGGCATTGCCTGTCAATGTCACCATGGGATGAGATGCCGTCTCGGTGCTCAGCCCATGTTTCCCTTCATCCCTGCTTCTCATTGAGCAGCGTCTCAGCAGGCTCCCAGCTGGCAGCATTACGGACGGCTGGGACCAATTAATCCTCATCAGCTGGGGCGCTGCCAATGAGAATAAATAGGAGCAGCCTCGATGACTCAGGGCTGCGACATAAGCACTGCTAGGCTGAAGCCCCTTCGTCTGGTGTCAGCCTCTACTCCCCTTACAGCATTCCTGTGATTGTTACCCGCTGAGAGTATGTATGCCTTGTTACCCCTATGTCCGGTACGAGCTCCCTGCTCCTGCGCTGTGCAACTTGTGAGTGAACCTCTGTACGAGTATCTGTGCTTTCCTCATCCCTCACCCCTTACCTTTAATAAAATATCACGACTCACTGGCTCGCCCTTGGCTCTTATTGCGTGGCTCCCTAGAGCCCCGCGTGACAGTATGTCGCAGCCAGACGAGTTGCCGGCGGCCGTGAGTCGCTGTGGAATTGTACCTTTCTGTCCGGGTGTCAGCGCTGCTAGCATGCCGTTTCCCAGGAGTCACTCCCGACGCCAGGGCAACGAGCTGAGGTCCATCTCGGGGGCTGTCGACAGGACGCTCCTCACCCTGCACGACGCCTCCAACTCGAGACGCTGGCATCCGGGCCGTGCTGAGGATCTCCTGGAGTGTCACCCTCATTCTTTGTTCCATCTCGAGGACAGTGCCAGGATAGACGCCACAGGTACACAGCGAGAGAAGCTCCGCGGGTTGGATGGAAACCCCGGCAGGAAGGCGAAGTGGATGACGTTGCCCCCCGCTTCGGGATCCCGTTCCTGCTGCCATTCCAGCCCGGGAGTTCGCGCCAGCCAGAGGGCTTTCCCCGACCTGCACCATGTCACTCGGGATTCCCTCCAAGGAGCCGCAGCTGACAGCAGTTACGTCTGGGGCCGAGCGGCTGTCACGAGCTCCACTGTGCATCCTGTCACCATCTGCAGGTGCGTGGCGGCGGCAGTGAGATTGGTGGAGAGGACTCCAGAGCAACGAAGCTGTCCCAAGCTCAATGCCCTCCTCGCCTCGGTCTCTGATCAGGAGCGGCGATTCCTGGGTTCCCCCCTCGTTTCATTCCCTGGGAGAAGTCGTCGTCACATCGCCAAGTCTCCTTTGCACGACCCCCTTCCGGATCCAGTTCTGGGCTGCCGCCAGGACCGTTCCCCCCACGCAGCTGTCACCTCTTCGTCTCGTCAGTGTGGAGTTTTCACAGCCTCGTTCCCTGAGCCTCGTTTCCCCGCTGTCACTCCAGGACATTCGGGCTGGCTCATCCCGGCTGTTTCCCCCTCCTCCTCGACGCGCTTCTCGACGGCTGTGTGTGCTTGGAATCTCGGCCTGGTGAGCTCTCTGCTGGAGACTACGCGAGCGATCCTCAGACGGTTTCCCAGGGGGTCCTCCGTTATCGCCGGGCGGGGAGAGGAAGAAGCAGTATCCACCACAGCAGGCGATATCCAAACTCCAGGAGACAGGCAAGTCATAGTTTATTTACATCTGCTTAATGATTTGCTCTGTCACATTCCTGGAGGAGGAGTTCAGGGTTCGCAGCTCCCTGAACTCCTCCCACCTGCTGTAACCTGTATCCCTAATCCTGCATCCTCTGTGTCTCTCTCCGCCAAGCGATCCCCGGCTCCGGGTCAACGTGGTGGGATAAGGAGAGGGCCTGTGGTTCCGCAGCTATGTTGCGGACGGAGGAGGGGGACTGACTGCTGCGTGGAGTCTGCGCCGACGACTAAGCGTCCCCGGGTCTCCACGGAGGAGTGGTTCGGTCCAGCGGGACGAGGTTCTCCTGGCTTCACGCCGAGTGGATCGTCGGCGGGGTTACCGGAGCTGGAGGATCCTCAAGCTGCGCTGACCATCGTGCTGGCTGCGGGGCCCGACGCGGCTGGATGGGAGCCTGACAACGACCTCCTGACGACGGATCCTGGATCTTCGCAGTCCTGGACGGCGTCAGAACCCGAGATCAGGCGAGTGCTCTCCTTTCTTTTCTCTCTTTATATCTCTGAGCACTTTAGCCTGTCTCTAGGGGAGATGAGCCGGGTGCAGCCGCCCGCTGCGTCTGAGCTCGTCCCGCCGGGTTCTGGCGCTGCCGGTGATCCTGATCCCGGTTCTGTCTTCTCTTCTGAGCCTTCTTTCAGGGTCACCAGCGAGGAGTTGCCGTTCCTCGTGGTGCTGGAGGGTCCAGGTTCAACGTTGAAGGTCGGTTCTGGTGCGGTGTCCAACGTGGGTTCGCCCGAGACCCAATCGGGGTCCGCCGTGGGTGCTGCTCCAGCGGCGTCCAACGTGGGTTCGCCCGAGACCCAATCGGGGTCCCACATGGGTGCTGCTCCAGCGGTGTCCGACGTGGGTTCGCCTAAGGCCCAATCGGGGTCCGACGTGGGTGCTGCCCCAGTGTTGTCCAGGTCCAGTGAGGAGGTGGCCGCTTCCCTGCGGCCTGACGCTCGTCGCCCTCGTCATCGGCTCTCCCCTGAGCCTCTTCCACCGGGACCCGCTTTGACCCTTCGTCTGTCTCAACGGTCCTGGTGGTTGAGTGATGCGGGTCGACGACCCGACCCGCAAGATTTTCGGTTTGGTGTTCTGGTCCAACCCCCCGGTGATCTGTGTTTGCTTCTGGGTGGCCTGGTTCGGCTGCCGGTGGACTGGGTTCCTGGGATCTGGGTCCGGAGTTCGCCGTCCGAACATTTCCCTTTCCCCGGTTCGCCAACTGGACAATGGGCGGGGAGACCTCCGGATCCATCTTGGCCATTTTGGACTCTGCCTGCCATATTCCTCGGGTGTCGCTTCTCTTTTGTTATTATTAAGGTCACTCGGGTGTAATATTTTGTCCTATTGGTGAATATATATTCATAGTGCTGTGTGCTGTTTTCCATTGTCCGTACTCAGCATTTTCCTTTTTTGTGCCTTGTTTTTAGCTTTGTCTGTGCGTTATAGAGTTATGTGTTTTGTTTCCCATCAAACCATACTCTGTAATTGTCCGTTTGTCCCAGTCACTTTCACTCCTTTAGGTGACTGTGTGAATATATATTCATAGTGCTGTGTGCTGTTTTTCATTATCCGTACTCAGCATGTTCCTTCTTTGTGCCTTGTTCTTAGCCTTGTCGTTATAGAGTTATGTGTTTTGTTCCCGTCCAACCATACTCTGTAATTGTCCGTTTGTCCCAGTCACCTTCACTCCTCTGGGTGACTGTGTGTATATATATTTGGTGCTGTGTATTGGGTTTTCCCCTTTTTAACCATACTCAGCTTTTTACCTTATTGTTGTCCTGTTACCCTATCACCGTTTTTCTCCTAGGTGTCCTTCCTTGCATTTGGCGCCGTGTGTTCTGTTATCTTTTTACTTACCGGTGCACGTCATTCCCATTATTTTTGTCCTGGTCTTAGCCCGCTTTTGTTTCATGGAGTAATGTGTTTTGGGTTCTTTTTCAACCATGCTCTGTGATCACCTCTTGTTCTATTTAGCGTTGTGTATTGTTTTTGCTATTTATCACTTGTACTCAGTGTCTTCTTTTTTTTTTATCACTCTTGTCCTGCTCTTAGTTTTGTCTGTGCATTATGGAGTAGTGTTTGTTCTGTTATCCATAGTCTGTAATTGCGTTATCCGTTTTTGTCATTCTTTTGGTGTTGTCCTTCCCTTTGCTTCTTCCCCTCCGGTCCTGCCTCCCTTCCACCCACCCTAGGTGGTGTGTGTGTGGGGGGGGGGGGGGCTGGGATGTTCCTGGTCGTTCAGGAGCCCGACCTTGAGGGGCTGTCCTGCTGTTATTAGGAAGTGCCTTGAATCTTGTGAAGTGTAACTTGATGTAGAGAGAAGGATGTTTAATGTGACCAGTCAGTCTGTTCTGCGCTCGTGATGTGACGAGTCATTCTGTTCAGTGCTCGTGAGATGTGAGTGTGCAATAAATCATTTGAAATGAATCTGCCTGTGATTTCACACACTCCACACTGGTGACCCCGACGTGATCGCCTTGGTGGTGATGATGATCCGGTCTGCCTCCTGGGCTAGCGCACGGTAGTCTTGCGCGGCCAGCCGCGGCGAATTGGCCAGAACCACTCTCGCTACTGTCGGAAGGTTCTGGAGGAAGAGGTGGGCAAACAGAAAGTGCTCGTCGTCCGTGCCCCTTAACGCCAGCATCTTCTCCATCAGGTCTACGGCCGAACCATCTCCTAGCTCGGTCCACGTCAGGAGCCTCTCCGCTCTCTCACAGTCCGAGAGCGTATAGCGCTGGACGAGCGCAGCCTTGAGCGCTTCGTATCTGTTGTTCGCTGGTGGCTGATCGAGCAGGCTCGCTACCTGTTGAGCTGTGCGGGCGTCGAGCACTGTGACCACATGGTAGAATCTGGTGTCATCTGCCGTTACTCCCCGGAGGGCGAACTGGGCCTCGGTGAGGTGGAACCAAGAGCGCGGGTTGTGCTGCCAGAAATCCGGTAGCTTGACTGCAACCGCACACGCGTGGCTGGAGGTTCCAGTCCGGGCTGTCTGTGGGATTGCTGCCGCCTCGCTGTAGCTTCCTGACCGGGTCGGCTCCGGGGATCTTGCCTCGTGTTCCATAATACGTCTTGGGTCACCAGTACTCTGCCCATATGGCTGCTCCTCAATTTGTTTCCGAACTCTGGTCCGCGATGGCCCGCAGCCTGGGTGTTACAATTCACCGCACAACCGCGTACAACCCACAGGCCAATGGGTTATGCGAGCATTTTCATAGATCACTCAAAGCAGCACTCAGGGCTTCATTGACGGATGCAAACTGGGTAGACAAGTTACCGTGGGTGTTACTGGGGTTGCGCTCCGCGCCGAAAGAGGATCTGGAAGCTTCCCCGGCAGGGCTCGTTTTTGCGCAGCCACTACAGCTGCCCGGGGAATTTCTGCCAGATAATCCCACGCCCAGCAGCTCCCCTTCTCAGCTTTTGCAGCGTAGCACGAACACAGGCACGCTGCCGGGACCTGCCCACCACAGTTTTCCGTGTGTTTTTGTGCCTAAAACTTTGAAGAACGCAGAGCTCGTGTTTGTCAGACACGACGCCCACCGCCCTCCATTGCGCCCAGCCTATGATGGACTGTTCAGAGTGCTGGAAACAGGGGATAAGCATTTTTTGCTAGACTTGGGGGGTAGGAGGGAAAAAATTGGCATAGAGAGACTCAAACCCACTTTCGTTTTGGCAGACGAGCAAGTGCTGTTAGCTAGGGCCCCTCGGCGTGGAAGACCCCCACGGAGAGCTCCCCAGGGAAACAATTCATCAGAGCAGCCACACGGGCAGAGTGAACCCCCCCCCCTCCCCTCTCCACGGCTCACCCGCAGTCAGACACACTTCCAGCAGCCTCCCACCGGCACAGCAGCACCACGGAGGTGGTAAAACCCAGTTGCAGCAGATATGGGAGGAGGCTGAAGCCGAAACAGCGTGTGGACTGATGTGCTATTGTTCTATCTAAGTTGCTGGGTGGGCCTCAGGCCTCAGGTTATTTCACACCTTAGACAGAGACAATGAATACACACGGGAGAACAGTGGGAGTGGGGGTTGAATGAAGTGTGATGTAGATGTCCTGCTGTTATTAGGAAGTGCCTTGAATCTTGTGAAGTGTAACTTGATGTAGAGAGAAGGATGTTTAATGTGACCAGTCAGTCTGTTCTGTGCTCGTGAGATGTGAGTGTGCAATAAATCATTTGAAATGGATCTGCCTGTGATTTCACACACTCCACAGTGCAACAAAATATTAAGTTAAGGGTACCATCATTTTTTTCAAGCCTGTTTCATGAGTTTGTTTTTTAAAATAATTCTGTTGAACCACAATTCAAAAGCATTGTCTGATTTTCAGAATCAGAATCAGAATCAGAATGAGATTTATTGCCATTGTTCATGTAGTACACAAACTAGGAATTTGTCTCGGTGCAATGCTGCAACATTAAACATTAAACATTGGTTAATTTTCATAGAATTTTTATTTATTACCACTTTTGTCAGATTCAAGTTATTTCTGTGACCATTGTGGGTTTTTCTTTCATTAACAGAGGGGTACCAACAATTTTGTCCACGTGTGTATATGTTCTGCCGTGGCACTGGGTCAGTGCGGCTACATTGTGTTGGTGTGGATTTCTCCTGTGATCCTCTTTAATTCTCGTTTGACTTGCTACCACTGTGCTGCTCACCCCTCCAGAGCTACTCCGCTCTGAGGCACATGCTGTAAGGTTTTCCATGTTGGATTTTTGAATTACTATTATCATTCTGGACTGTTTCACCTTTTGTTTAATAAATGCATGACACTATCCGGCACTTGGGTTGTCCTCTCTGCCCCAAAGGGGCACCAAACATGACATAAGGCTCAGGGGCATGGGTCTGCATCTCTGTTGAATGCAATTCTTGATATGTTGCAATTCATCTGACTTTTTCCTATAAACTTCAGACTCTTTCTTCATCAGAATCAGAATCAGAATCAGAATCAGCTTTATTGGCCAAGTATGCACAACACATACAAGGAATTTGACTTTGGCTACAAACTTGCTCTCGTTGTTCAGGTGGAGGATTTAAATAAGATTTAAATAAGGATTCAATGACAACAGAGTATGTACAGTAAATTACAGTCTGTCCACGTTTCTATAAAAGGATGCAAATATATACAGGAATATATGCAGTTATTTACTCAGACTATCCACACTTTGCAGAAATATATGAAAAAATATACAGTCACACAGTATTTCAATGTGAACTCAGATTCAGTGATATAATGTGAATGAAGTAAAAAGCAGTGTTGTGGCGGTATGAAATAATAAGCGGCGAGCTGAGAGTTTTTAAGGGAGTTTATTAATCATACCGCCATCACGAGAATTCACTCCAGCGCCGTGCATGCGCGCCGGAGCGAGCCCGGAGGCTCTCCTCAGCAGATACAGGCAATGCGTGCAGTCAGATGAACAGCAGAGAGAGAGAGAGAGTTACAGAGCAATGCAGTTTTTATACCCAGTTACAGACAATACATGAAAGGCATGGGACATTTGCATCACAGTGAGAGCAGGAAGCATGAACGTTTGCATTTGAGTCACACATAACAACAGGAAGATTACTGGCCGGAATTCGCCTCTGCTCCGGAACTGTAGGACAAAAGAGGTTACAAGGCACATCTACATATTGTTATCAGTCCATAGATCACACTGCTATGTTAATTGCTCCCGCTGAGCACTCTGCTTGTCCGTGGCTGTTGTGGGGGTTACCCATAGTGTGAGAGTTATGTGCAATGTAATAATGGATGAAAAGTCATGAGTACAGCAACAGGTAGGACTAGGTGAATGTTAGGAGTTCATCAGAGTGATGGCTTGAGGAAAGAAACTGTTCCTGTGACGGGTGGTTTTGACCTTCAGTGATCTGTAACGACGACCAGAAGATAGAAATTCAAACAGTTTGTGGCCGGGGTGTGACGGGTCAGCACAGATGTTTCCCGCCCGTTTCCTGGTTATGGACCGATATAAGTTCTCAATGGAGGGTGGGTAGGTACCAATGATCCTCTCCGCAGACTTAATGATCCGCTGCAGTCTGGTCTTGTCCTGTTTAGTGGCAGATCCAAACCAGACAGTGATGGAAAAGCAGAGGACAGATTGGATGATGGTGGTGTAGAAGACAACCAGCAGCTCCTGAGGCAAATCAAACTTCTTGAGCTGACGTAGAAAAAACAACCTCTGCTGGGCCTTTTTTCGGACAGTGTCTATATGGGAGGACCACTTCAGGTTCCGGGAGATTGTGGTACCCAGAAACTTGAAGGACTCCACAGTGGACACTGTGCTGTTGAGGATGATGAGTGGGGGGAATGAAGGAGGGTGTCACCTGAAATCCACAGTCATCTCCACCGTTTTGGCTGGGTTAAGTTCAAGATGGTTCTGGCCGCACCAGACGATCAGCTGCTCCACCTCCCGCCTGTATGCAGACTCATCACCATCCCGGATCAAACCGATGACTGTGGTGTCGTCCACAAACTTCAGGAGCTTCACCGAAGGGTCCTCTGAGGTGCAGTCTTTGGAGTAGAGGGAGAAGAGCAGTGGGGAAAGAGCACCTCCTTGGGGGGCGCCAGTACTAATTTTTCGGGAGCTGGATGTAAATCTCCCTAGCTTCACCTGTTGCCACCTGTCAGTCAGAAAGCTGGAGATCCACTGGCAGGTGGAGGGGGGCACCTTGAGCTGGAGGAGTTTCTGATGAAGAATGCCTGGGATGATGGTGTTGAACGCTGAGCTGAAGTCGACAAACAGGATCCTGGCGTACGTCCCTGGGGAGTCGAGGTGTTGCAGGATGTAGTGTAGTCCCATATTCACTGCATCATCCACTGACCTGTTTGACCAGTAGGCAAACTGCAGTGGGTCCATCAGGGGGCCTGTGACGACCTTCAGGTGGTTCAGCACCAATCTCTCCAAGGATTTCATGACCACAGAGGTCAGGGCAACAGGTCTGTAGTCGTTTAATCCTGTAATAGAGGGTTTCTTGGGAACTGGAATGATGATGGAGCGTTTGAAGCAGGAAGGCACTTCACGCAGCTCCAGTGATCTGTTAAAGATCCGGGTGAAGATGGGGGCCAACTCGTTGGAGCAGACTCTCAGGCAGGACGGAGACACACCATCAGGTCCTGCAGCCTTCTTGATCTTTTGTCTCTGAAAGACCCGGCGCACCTCCTCTTCACAGATCGTTAGTGCTGGTGGGAGGTCAGAGTGGAGGAGGGATGGAGCTCCTGGGGCTGCAGATAATCCTTTTGTGTGGGTGGGAGGTGAGAACTGTAGGTTCTTTTCAAACCTACAGTAAAAGCTGTTTAGGTCGTTAGCCAGCTGGAGGTTTTCCACAGGGTGGGGGGATGGTCTCCTGTAGTTGGTGATATTCTGCAGGTCTCTCCAAACAGAAGCAGAGTTGTTGGCTGAGAAGTTTTGTTGTAACTTCTCACTGTAGCTCCTCTTAGCAAGCCTGGTCTCCTTCGTCAGCATGTTTCTGGCCCGCTTGTACAGAGTCCAGTCACCAGTCCTGTAGGCCTCCTCCTTGGTCTGACGTAGCTGCTTCAGTTTAGGAGTGAACCAGGGTTTATTGTTGTTGTATGTGCAGAAGGTCTTGGTCTGCACACACATGTCCTCGCAGAAACAGGTGTATGATGTCACAGTGTCAGTGAGTTCATTTAGGTTAATGGCTGCAGCTTCAAAAACACTCCAGTCTGTACAGTCAAAGCAGGCTTGTAACTTCAGCTTTGATTCCTCAGTCCATTTCTTCACAGTCCTTACAACAGGCTTGGAAGTTTTTAGTTTCTGTCTGTATGTTGGAATAAGATGGAGCAGGCAGTGGTCAGAAAAACCCAGAGCTGCACGGGGGACGGCATGATAGGCGTTTCTTAAAACTGTGTAACAGTGGTCAAGTGTATTTGTGTCCCTGGTGGGACATTTAATATGCTGTCTGTATTTAGGAAGCTCATTTGTGAGATTAGCTCTATTGAAATCACCCAGAATGATAAGCAGAGAGTCTGGATGTTTTTCCTCCACGTCTGCTATCTGGTCAGCGAGGTGCTGCAGTGCCTCCGTTGTACAAGCAGCAGGCGAGATATAAATTCCGACCAGAATAAATGAGGAGAACTCTCGCGGTGAATAAAAGGGTTTACAGTTTATGAACAGTGACTCTAGGTTAGGACTACAAAATAATAATAATTCATAAATATGAACTTTTTACCTCCGCCAGGCCGAAAAGGCCAGGAGGAGGTTATGCTTTTGCCAGGGTTTGTGTGTTTGTCTGTTTGTCTGTCTGTTTGTCTGTCTGTTTGTCTGTTGGTTAGCAAGATAACTGAAAAAGTCTTGGACGGATTTGCATGAAACTTTCAGGCGTTGTTGGAAATGGTACAAGGAAGAACTGATTAAATTTTGGGGGTGATCCGGTTCACCGTCTGGATACAGGAATTTTTTTAAAGCATTTTTCAACACTGTGACATAGGGCCATTTTCAACATGTGCGCAGGCGCAATGGAGGCCGCTGGGCGTCGTGTCTGACCAACACAAACTCCGCCTTCTTCAACGTTTTAGCCACAAAAGCATGCGGAAAACACTGCTGCCCTCGGACCCCAGCGTGCCTCTGCCAGCCATAGGCGCTGCGCACATTGCGCTGGTCGTCGTGTCTGACCAACACAAACTCCGCGTTCTTCAGCGTTTTAGCCACAAAAGCACGCGGAAAACACTGCTGGCCTGGGCCCGCCAGCGTGACTGCTTTTGCGCCACGCTGCAAAACCTGACACGGCCACCTGTCCACCGCCCCATTATTTGCCACAAATTCCCCACCCAGCTATAGGCGCTGCGTAAAAACGACCTCTCTGCCGGGGAAGACTCTAAATTCTGTTTTGCCGCGGAGCGCAACCCCAATATAATATAAAACCCACGGCAACCTGTCTAACCAATCTGCATCCGTCAGTGGAGGAGATGGACACACCAACACTTCAGTTTATTACCTCCGCCAAGGAGGCAATGCATTTACAATCGTAAAACGGGGCTATAAGGGACGGCGGGGTAATATGGGACACTTTTCTAAATGTAATTCTGCTTTTTTAATTTTGCTTCCGCCTAGATTTGATGAAGGATTCAGGGATATTTGACAATAACAACACAACTCAGCGTCCTGCTCAAAATAAAAAAAGCAGAATTACATTTAAAACATTTCCCACAAAAGTGTCCCTTATCAACCCGCCGTCCCTTATAGCCCCGTTTTACACTACTGAACCACTAATCCTATCACCATCACATTGATTGTCATTCATTAATTGTCTGTTTATTGCACTGTCCATGTCAAATAAACAAATAATCATTGTGAATCCAATTGCTAGTCATATCTTTTCATGCTCAGGGAATCTGAAAACGTACACACAAACACTCTATGGGGGGAACTGTGCCGCTTGGCGGAGGTCTGCGCTCTCCGAGTGCTTTTCTAGTTTCTAATGAATTTGGAAGTTGAACCCGCAGCTGGCAGGTGGGCCACTGCTAACGTCAAGCCCTGATTGCATGCAATTTTTTAATTTCATCTCCAAGCAAACTAACCATGGATACACAGTAGCCCAATTACTGTTAGTTTTAAAGCAACACGATGTAAGATTTTCACCCTAAAACAATGTTTCCAAAATTATTATGATGACAAATCAACCTTTGACCAGGTGAATGTCACTGCTGTAGGGAGTTTGAAATGAAGAAGCGATGTGATTTTATAAATCAAAGTTTAATATCAGCTTCACCTCCCTAACATGTCTCATCTCGGTGCAGAAGCAGAATAAAAGGTCGAGCGCAGTCAGACCTTCATACTTATACCCACACTCAACAAAAGACATTGCATATCAAAGCCGACATAACCGCATTAACATAATCCCCCCCCCCCATTGTTCTCCGTCTCCTCCACCTGACCCTGGGTGGTCAGGAAGTTCGATCCGGTCTCCACCGCTGCGACTCCGTCTGTTCTTTGATCCTCGCTGGCGGTTGAGACCTCTTGTCCTGTTCTGAGGTGTGAGGTCATTCCACATATGTAATCACTAAACATTCTAATATGTCTATACATATGTAGGTATGGAATATATGATTAATATAAGCCACAACTGCCTTTATACCCTGACTGGGCCTCAGCAACTTTAGCCACCAACAAATAAGCACCCTGTGACTGGCTGTTAGGACTGAGGTTATAGTTGCCATAGTTGCAGTCTTTTCAGTGCTTCTACACAGAGCAAGAGAGTTATATAGTGTTGCTTTAAATGAGAACTGGTTTAATTTGTGCACTAACCTGTAGCTCTATACAGGATATCAGCTCTTTTCTGTTATGTGAACAAAAATTATAAACACCACCACAAATCAAAACAGATCTTGAACATTTTCAAGATTCAAAGATTTTATTTGTCAGTACTGCTATACATACAGTACACAGAGGAAAATTGAAATGGCGTTTCTCTCTCTTCAGTGGTGTGTGCAATATAAAAAAAAGAACAAGGTTGGAAAAACAACAACAGCAGTCTATGTACAGTAATGCTACCCGTAGTGCAAATAGCGACAAAAGATAGACCCAGACATCCCATAGTGCAAATAAAGTTGAACAATAAAACCCATCGTGGCCTGCACCTCGGACACAGTCCAAGGACGGATAATTTTTTCACACATAAGGAGTTGTTCAGAACTCCTTATACAAAGGTATTGTTGGCATCCTTTTGTCTCGGGAGACAATGGAATGCCAACCTTTGTATAAGGAGTTGTTCAGAACTCCTTACACAAAGGTATAGAGTGATGATAATCAAGTCAGTGGCAGTAATGCATCTGTAAGCTGGTTGCCAACCACCAATCAAATCTAAAAGAAGACGAAGAAAAGGTAGTGCGGTAATACTCGTAGTTGCAAGTTCGATGCGGTAGTGTAGGTGCAAACAGTGACAGATAGGACTGCACATGATCAGTATTGCAGTAATACAGCAGCAGATATGGCATTTGTGCAAATGGTTGCAGTAAGCAGTAAAATGCTGAGACATACTGTACATAAGCAGATGTATTACTGTTGGTGTGCCAGTTTTTCTGCGCAAACAGCTGAGGTATTTATTGTGTGGGTGAGTGCGTTACAGTCCGGGGGGGGGGGGGGGGGACAGAGTTCAGGGTCCTGATGGCCTGATGAACAAAGCTGTTTAGCAGTCTTGTGGAGTGGGCCCGGAGGCTCCGGTACTTTTCCCCGAGGGCAGGGGGCTGAAGAAGGAGTGTGAGGGGTGGGAGGTGTTGCCTGCAATGTTGATGTCTCTGCGGGCTCTGCGGGTGAGGTAGATATCCGAGAGGGGGGGGGGGTGGCAGAGGGGCACTGATGATCTTGCTAGCTGCTTTCATTGTGCATTATAGTGTCTTCCGGCAGGAAGTGGTGCAGCTTCCATACCACACGTAATGCAGCTGGTGAGGATGCTCTCAATGGTGCCCCGGTAGAATGAGCGCAGGATGGGGGTGGGACTCATGCTCTCCTCAGTTTGCGGAGGAAACGGAGGTAAGTTTGAGCCTTCTTGGCCAGTGATTTGATGTTGTTGGACCAGGAGAGGTCCTCAGAGATGTGCACCCCCAGGAACTTGATGCTGCTCACCCTCTCCATAGCTGCCCCATCGATAATCAGAGGGGGATGCTGTGTGTGTCCCCTCCTGAAGTCGACCACAATCTCCTTGGTTTTTCCCACATTCAGGAAGAGATTATTGTCTTTACACCTTTGGACCAGTTGGTTCACCTCATTTCTGTCGTTGGCCTCCTCATTGTTGGTGATGAGGCCCACTGCCGTCGTGTCGTCCCCAAACTTGATGATGTGGTTGGTGTTGTAGGCTGGTACACAGTCATGGGTCAGCAGGGTGAAGAGCAGCGGGCTGAGCACACATCCTTGTGGGGCCCCTGTGCTCAGTGTGATGGTCTTGGAGGTGCTGCTGCCAACCCGCACATTCTGTGGCCTCCATGTGAGAAAGTCCAACACCCAGTTATAGAGAGAGGTTTTGAGTCCCAAGTGTCTGAGTTTTTGTATTAGGTACTGGGGGATGATTGTGTTGAATGTTGAACTGAAGTCCAAGAACAGCATTCACACGTAGGAGTTCTTTGAGTCCAGGTGGGTGAGGGCTGGATGGAGAGCAGCAGTAATGGCATCTTCTATGAATCTGTTTGACCTATATGCAAACTGAGATGGGTCGTGGGAGAGAGAGAGGATGAACTTGATGTTCTGCATGACCAGCCACTCGAAGCACTTCATTGTGATGGGGGTCAGTGCTATGGGCCAATAATCATTGTAGTTGGATGAGACGGGCTTCTTTGGGACTGGTATTATGGTAGTAGTTTTGAAACATGTGGGGACAACAGCTTGACTCAGGGAAACATTGAAGATGTCTGCCAGGACATTCTTGAGCTCCTCTGCACAGTCCTTCAGAACACAACCTGGTATGTTGTCTGGTCCAGCTGCCTTGTGTGGGTTGATCCTGGAGAGGGTCCTCTTCATGTTGGCCAGATCCAGACTTATGGCCTGCTTTTCAGGAGGAGTGGTCTTCTGTGCTGATGTGTTGTTTTGTGCCTCAAAGTGGCCAAAGAAGTCATTTTGGTTGTTAAGCAGTGTGATGTTGCTTGCGCAGGTCTGAGATGGAGGTTTGTAGTTGGTGAGGGTCTGTATGCCACGCCAGAAGGAACGTGCATCTCTGGTGTGTTGCTGAAGTGTCCAGATATTTTCTTGCTGTACTGTCGTTTTGCCTCCTTGATGCCGCAGGACAGGTTG